>WAAD01038787.1:343264-374107 GCA_013389945.1 Fregata magnificens
GTGCCTGATATGCATAAACTAAAGAGCTTCACTGTGACTTTTTCAAAACGCTTTACTTTGGGCTGAGTTGTTGCACTTGGTCTCAGACCTGTCGTTGTGTGTCTTAAGCAATACCTAATGACCAAATGTCTGTACAATAAACAATTCCATGTCTTAATTTGTAGCCGAAATGTATTTTTTAACCACTAAGATTTTTGTGTAATGTCTTCATTGGAAGGCTGTTTCCCAGGCCGGTCCTTCCTTCAGACTGTGCTGTATTAGCACAGTGTAGAAAAGGGAGAGCCTACTTTGCAATCTCAGCTAGAAATATTTTAACACAACTAGAGCTTATTTTTATCATGCTTCAATTTCCATAGCTTTTTATTCGAGCCTTATCTTTTCTTGAAATAGAGGCTTTCATCTCAGAGGATCCGAAATACTTCTTGCAGGAGTATTTTGGCAGCTTTTCACTATTGTTTCTTCACAGAAAGTGAAGAAAAACGTTGTTTATGGTGAACTAGGAAGCTCTAGTGCAACCATTACACCACCAGCTGCGCAGCCACCATACGTAGTCCTGCGATTGCTCGGATGACTTTGAAAATCTCTGGAGCCTTCTTCTGTGTCAGAGGGGTCACTATACTTTTTTTTTTACATTTATTACATCTGTCCTACTTTCATCTCCAGAACTTTAAAACCATGGGTTTTAAACTTCCATTTTTAACTCTAGGCCTGACTTAAAAATGTCTAGGGGTTTTGCATCTCTCTGTGGCTTCATTGAGGGTTTGGGGGGTTTGGAACCTCTGGTAGACCACAGTAGTTTTATGTGGGAGGTTTCTTGTGTAGGTATGAAATCAGAGCCCTTACCTTGAGGCCTCCGTACTTAAAAATGTTCTACTTCACTTGCAGCTCGCACGTATTGATGTTATGTTAGACTGTGCGTGCACCGCTGACCGAACATTTCAAAACAGTCTCTGAAAGCCTGAGATGAGAAGAATTGAGTGAAGAGGGAGCTGAAATGGGGCAGTGCTGAGCTTTTTTTTTTAAATATTTCAAATAATTCAATCGCTCAAGCAGCAAGCCCTAGGTTTGGGACGGCATGAGTCAAGGAGAAAGCTTTTCTAATTTTGCAGCCTCTTAAAAAACTCTTTTTCAGTTTGGGGTGGGAGAGGGGTAAGGACCAACCCTGTGAGTTTAGATGTTCTCTCAGCCGAGATGGCAAATGCGATAATGTGCTCCAAAATCTCCTCTGTGACAGGGCTGGGTGCCTCCCTCTGATTCTGCCTGCAGGAGGAAATTACTTTGAGCAGCCTTTCCCCAGTCAATCATTTATCTGGTGCAGGGGGTGAGAAGGCAGCCTTGGAGAAGCAACTAAAACTCTTAGACCTCCTTTCTCCCTCCCTTTTTGTTTCCGTTAGCGATCCCTGACATTTTGGAACCAGAGGTGATAAATAATTGCAGGCTGGCTGTATTTACAAAAGGATTTTTCTTTTTTGTGGTTAGGTAGCTGGTGGTACAAAATGAAGTAATTTCAAGGCATTAGCTATAGAAATATCCCCCTCTCCAGGTTTTCTCTCCCAGAGAGCTCCATAGCTCCAGTAAGAAGGGAGTAATTGAAGTATTGGGACTTAGTATGGTAGAACAGAAATAGTTTGCTTGTAGCTATTGGTCCGGAAGACCTCGGCCCACAGCACTACAATCAGCGCAGTGTTTCACAGGATGAGGTAAGAGGCCACGGAAATGTTTCTTGTTTCCTTGCACCACGAGGCATGAAATCTGATTAGTCTTGTCTTCTTATAATTGTGATTTACGGTCCTAAAGAGCACCTGTATCCATGAGATACAGTGAGTGAGAGTACGCTGAAAAGGGTTTTCCCAGCCCCTCAGAAACCACTGCGGCAAGAGGACAGGATGGTCCAGGCAGAGTTCGTCTGGCTTAAACAAGTGAAATCCAGTGTCCTGAGACACCAACTTCTGATTAAATTCTAGGTGCCCAACAAAACCATCCTCCCAAAGTGCATATGTACCCCATGTAGGAAAATAAAGGTACTGCCGTTGACTGTGGCAGAGAATAGAAGCATCACAGCAGAACAGCTTTTCTGAATACCTAAATTATATATGCAAGTTCAGTGATTGAGTTAAGTGGACTGAATCCCATGATACAGGCTTAGCTCCCCTCCAGTGTGGCAGTCTGGCATGAAGGAAAGGATCCCGTGGTTCACAGACAATAAAACATATAGGAGCTCATGTTTCACCGTAATGATATGGATGTGCACACATAATAAATATACAAATTTTGTGTGTGAGTGTCCAGGTTTGGTAGCTGAAAAAATAACCCTTGAATGTGAATACATGTAGCAATGTCTGGAAAGGTGGTTAAATTAGCTAGCATTTAATTGCAGTGCTTGATGGTAACAACTGAAGGTTTAAGTTATCAAATAATTTAGAAATAAGGTTGTTTACTGAATTTTTGCCTTGGTTATTGGGGCAAATTGGGTATTTACTGTGCAAACGGCCACTGCCCATCGGTGGGAAATGGCCTGCCAACTGGAGATAACAAGGGGACCTAACCTTGTAGCCTCTGGCTGGCAAACCGTAATTAAAATGCAGTCCCGTCTTCTCTGTGGAATGCTCTTTCCAAACGCTCATATTCAAGCTGCATAACCTCATTCATCAGGCATTCCCCTTGCCCGGAGAACAAGTTTCTTTTAAATTGGTAGCTTGCTATATGGCACTTTACAGAGACTTGCTACGAAGGCCTTTTCACTCCACAACAAAGGCAATGGGATCCACGCAAATGGATTTGGGCTGAGGAACGGGGAGGGAGGTTTTGCAGCAGTGTTGGGCACTGAAAGTCCCCAACAGCTGAACTTTGTCGTTAAAAAAAGAAAAAGCTTAAGGAAGAGAAGAGAGAGTCTGCTTTATCTTGAGAAGAGCACAGCTTTATTTCTCTGCTGATTCACATTTCTTTTGAGACCTGCTAATTGCAACATCTCTCAGTAAGTTACTTACAGCAGTACTGCTGGGTAGAAATTGTGATAAATGCATAAACTGTGTCTTATTGATTTTTGTTGACATTTTACATGCTTCTTATGCATTCTAAACCTCCATTCAGTAATTGTCACTATGGTACACGCTCCTGGATAATGAGAGCGAAAGAAGTGAATGAAGCAGTTTCTTGACCATTATAAACAATATTATTCAAGGCTCTGTATGGGGTTTCTTGCCTGCCCTCCAGTATATCTCTATTTGTGCTCATCCCCCATTGAATTTGCAAGACTAGAAATGAAAACCCTTGGTGTTATTTCCTCTGTTAATGATAATAACAGAAATGTTTTTAAGGGAGATTACTTTGAGACTGATGGTGAATTTGGGCCTCTCTAATTTTAGTGCACAGCAGCAATATGGAATCTAGCGGAGGTACTGTAGTTTATTTACCCTTCTACTGCACATTTTTTCTAGATTGCCGTACAGAAAGCTGTTTTGTTACATCATTTTCTTTGACAGAAGTTTGTTGCTGAATAAGAATAGTATAGCAACACATAGTGTGGCTAAACAGCAATAAGACATCATCAGCTGTTACGTTACCTGAGAAATAAGTAAAGAGTCACGACACTGCCGTGAAGTTTGCATAAAAGAATTCTGACTTCTGATTTTATGATGCTCGCTTATCAGTCAGAGGTACATAACCCAGCTTAGGTTCTCTTGTATCAAGGGCCTTTACATTAAAGAGAAAAAAAAAAATACCGCATGATGCAAAAATGCATTGACTTTATTTTCATGACTAGATGTAGTGCTTTTGGGTAATGATCAGGCATTGCTTTCTCTTACTGTTGTTTGATTAAAATGTGAATACAGTCTTGACTTGATAATCTTACCAGGTACACACGGAGCAAAAAAGAAAAGGTATTTTATGCCTCAAATTGATTTGCATAAACCAAACAATCTGTTGCTTGTTGGATTGCAAAATGGTTTATTTTGCCCATTGGCCACAGGGGCAACAATATTGTATTTTTGATGCCAGAATGTAGCTTTCATGCATTAGCTCTAAAATGACAATATGCTTTAGCCTCTCAGTGCTTAGATTTGCTTCATTTGGAAACCTTTTAAGTAGTAATAATAATAATGTTTTGAGGAAATTGAGTGGAACACTAAATTATTCTCTGAAACCTAAGTTCAAACTGTGCAAGGCTAAGGGAGCTGAAAATCAATGCACTTTTAAAGTCATTAGAGATCACAAGTGAAATAAGTCTGTGTTGCTTTAGCTAAGCTTTTAGTGTGCCATGGTATTATTACAAAACCAGCCTGAATCTGCATTAATTTCACAGTCTTTTTCTTTAAGATGCCCAAGGGTGCCTGAAGAATAAAACGTAAATCTCAGAAGGCAATGTTTTTATTAGTCAAAAGGGCAGTGAGTCACGCACTAAAAAAGTTGACCTGCACCATGCCCAGTGTAGGTATGACTGACAATAGTAAAAGGGTGGAAAAATAGCCCAGGCATTAGCCTACTAGCTTTTCATTACGATTTAAAAGGCTGGGGAGGGAGAAAAGTGATTTTTTAGTTATTCATGCACACAGCTTCAGAATTGTTCAAGTCGCTGGTAGCTTTCATAGATCAGAGAATCGTACTTGTACCTAGGACTCGGAGAAACAAAAATCTTAAAGATTTTTATTTTTAGTATGTTATTTTCTTAAATGTTGAGATTCCACCTACATTGCTGAATTTTGTCTGAGTCTTTTCACACGTAGTCACAGGCTATGCAGTGGAGTTTCTCTCATCCTTATTTGTATGGTTGTTCTTGGTGCATCACGGAAATATGTGACGTTATGGACTCCTTTATTAAATTCCCAGTTCAGCTGCCAGTGATGCCAGTCACTTATTCACTATCCACAATTTACCTGCACAAAAGCCATAGCAAGCAATTGTTAATGCATGGCATGAATAGACTAAACTATGCAATCCAAACGCTACATAAAAGCCTTACTTATTTCAAACCCTGTGGCTAAAAAAAACAAACAAACAAACAAAAAAAAACCAAACCAAAAAACAAATTAAAGGAAAAACCATTTCTCCTCACCCATCCCCACCTAATTTTTTTTCTTTCATCTATGGTCAGATTAGCAAGTCAGCACTGTCGATAAATAAACTAGAGAAGTTGTTTATTTTTATGTACTACTGAGAACAGTGTCGTCTTGTGGCCGTTCTCGTAGACTGTGTTGGTTTAACAAGCGTCCAACCCTTTTGTCTTGTTGTTTTTTGTCTTTCCTGCTCCCTGTCCCCTTGTTCCCACAGGCTGTGCGTTTGTCACATTTTCTACAAGGGCAATGGCACAGAATGCAATCAAAGCCATGCACCAGTCTCAGACCATGGAGGTACAGTACTGTATCATTTGCCCTTTCTTTGTTTTCTTTGTGCAAATGATTGCGAATGGTAAAGCCATGCTCTCCTGGACGAGATCAGACACATGACAATCACAGATTTAAACTTTTTACCGACTCACTCTACCTCTCTTTGTGAAGTTTATTTTTCTTAATGACCTGAAAGCGCACAATAAGGTTGCTGTGTGGTATCCAAAGATGGCTCTTGATCCTGTTTTCAGTGGCATTCAGGAGAAAATAAAAATGCTGTGAGTACCGCTCCTCAGTCATACTCAGAGCATATCTGATGAGTAAATTACCTTTAATTTTAACACACACACCCCCAAAGAAAAATCTTAGTTTCTCTTAAATAGATTTTTAAGTGTTGTAGTTTGCAGTGCTCTGAGAAAAAGCTCGAGAGATTTAACCTGGCCATGCTGAGTTACTAGTGCATGTGTTTTTCTGCAAATAGAATCTCTTTTTAAGTTAATACAATGTCTCCTTCTTCATGTAGCCAATAAAAATGCTAATGATGACAGAGCATATCGAAGTGTGGCACTTCCTGCAGAGCGCCATCGTGGCTGGCCCCTCGCAAGCAACACTCTTTATTTCCTCCCAAACTGCCTCTACGGCCTCGTATTTTATCATGATGAGCAACACAAAACTTTAAACCTGTTCACTTAATGTGAATATAGCTGCAGGCTAACAATCCGTTCATTGGAGTGGTTATCGAATGCCACGGCTTGTCTGGCAATCTCAAAACTTTTTTCAGTCTGTGATTTTTGTCATGGTCTTTCAGAATTTTGCACAAAAACCCGCACAAGTATGAAGTCTTTACTTACTCTGGATCTTCTAGCTTATCATTGGAGAGTGCATGTTATACTGTATTATGTATACTGTATCTTCGTGTAGTGATGATTTTTCTCAGAGGTGGCATTGATGTTATGTGCACTTGTTTCTTTTTTTATTTATTTTTCCACCAGGACCTTTCGATTTTTTTTTTCTCAGTGATTTTTCTTTGCAATGCTCTAGTCTCCCAAAGCATGCTGGGTGCTACAATCATTATTGCGTCATGTCGTTGAGCTGCTTTGTGTAACGAGCCAAGGGGGGAGATCAGGGGTGGGAGGGTGGAGAGAGGAGAAGGAGAAGATAAAAGTCAAGCCAGTGCATGAAAATGTCACTAACTGTTTCCTGTATACTACAAGTAATGGTATCAGCATTGCAAAGCTATTGTCTTTCCAAACATCACATTTGAATTTGGTTGAGCTTCTTTTATAATGGATGTGTTTTCTTTTCAGTGCAATGCATTTTTAGACCCTGAGTATACAGTTTTAGATGAGAATCTGCCAATGAGATGAGAATAATTGAAAGGATCTTTACTAGAAAGCTGCTGTTATACAATCTATGCAGTCTGACAGTATATTGGGAAAAAAACTGCCACTTTGAGTCTCTGAAATAATACTCGTAATTTGTCTGCCATGCACTGCTCCATTAATTCAGATCTATATGTTTTTCTGGGTTTGATTCCAAGTAAAAAGGAAATGTTTATTGGTAATACTGTGTTTTACCTATATTTTTCCATGTGTTTTAATGTATTTTTCTGTCTAGCAAAATGAATTTTACACAGCTCTACTTCAGAAGATGGTAAAATTAAAGAGATAATACCTCCCAGCCAAACTCTGTTCTATGCAGTACTCCAAAAGAGGCTGTGTTTTGATGTGATACTCCTGTTGACATTAGTTCTGTAGAATAGTTACTCTTGGATCAAAATACTTCTCAACACCTTTAGAGACGTCATCAATGAGATCCCCAAACTGGCAAGGCGATTCCAAATATTTTGCACTTTGAACATCTGGGTCTTTGTGCCAACTGAGCTTAGGCTGAGAGTCCCTTCTTGGAGAGAAGCAGTACACCCTCCAGCTCCATGGGTGAGGGGCTCAGTGGAGTCTGTACCTACTGTCTTGACAACACAAAGAAAAATATGAAGGCAGCAACAGCTGTTGAGAAGAAAATGGCACTAAATGGGGTGGAGATACAAAGCCATTGAATGAGGAAGGGAGCTGCACCCTGTGTATGTGCTGGGAGCTTCCTCTCAAGGTAGAAAGTGGAAGAGCATAAAACAGAAATCATTCTTTAAGCGAAAAAATTTTGCTCGCTTTTGCCCATTATCTTCTAGTAAAAAGTTAACTTGGGTTAACTGGTGTTAAATCTCAACTCTCAGCCTGAAAGAGTGGTCCTTGGACACTTTTGTTTCATGTTTTTTGCAAACAAAAGTGGGCTGGGAGGACAATATGTAGTACACAATTACATTTCAACCCAATTACTGCAGAATTTTTTTTCTGATTTCATTATTTTCAGTTCTTTGGCATGCATCATTGACCGAGATGAATTTTCAAAGTGGGCTAAGACAGAACAATGGGGTTGTTAGTGTCCAGATGAACACGTCTCATAGAATAACGAATTCTCTTACTACTCTTTCCACCTGACTTTCTGACCTGGTTAAATCAAATGATTTTAAAAACATAATTGCTGCTCTAGAATTTTTGCTCTCCTATCTCATTTCTGTGGACTTTTTTTGTTTGTTTAAGGCATTCAAATGCAGCACCAGTAGAAGACACTAATTTGTTATCATGGAGTAAATTTGATGCAACAATAACAACCCTTTTCTCATATAGAACCACTTGCTACATATAATTTCAGTCTTCAGAATGTTTGCTCTCTTGAAAATGATGAAGTGATGAAATACAGAGCAGACAGTGAAAAAACGAATTATAGATTCATAAATTGCGGAGATATTGTTTTTATACAATTTACTGCCATTTAAGCATTCATAAATGTGATGTCAGCTGTAGTGTTGAGTGCTGAGCTGCTGAACTGAGAACTGAAATAGCCATATAATATTTCTTCCTTTGAAATCCATTTCTATTTCTTTGGAAATAGACTTGATTCTCCTGTACATCTGGGTAGAAGGCAGTAAGTTCTGGTTGTTCTTAGCCCATTGCTACCAAACCTCATATTAAATAGAAACAGCTTGCTTTTTTTAGTAGCGAAACCAGAAAAAACTCTCTCACACCCTCCATTCCCTGGCTCCTTTTTCTTTCTTTTTTTTTTTTAAAGGGTCTTGGTTTTAACATTAGTATAAAAATCACTAGAGAGAGGTAATTGTGTAACAAGCTGACTCCTTCATAATCTTTATTTGATTGCTGGAGTGGTACGTATCTCCTTTCTTCCCCACTGAAACACTGAAAGACATTTTTACAATGAAACACACAGGAAAGGAGTTGGAGGTGGAATAGTAAATCACAAGTGATGATTTTCTAAGATAATTCTAAAGGAACAGTATTGAGGGAGATCTTCATACAAGAGATACTATTATTGTGGTTTATTTCATCATTTCGTCTGTTGATTGTGAATATTCTTATCATTTCTCCTGGGGTAAGGTTCTTCAGAGAAAAGGTACACAGCTGCTCTTTGTAAATAATAGAGGACAGGAACTCTTCTGAAGATGTTCACAGTGTTGTGAGAGCAGCCATGGGAAGAGTTAGGTTAAGTATAACCCCGCTCCCCATCCCACGCTATACACTTTGGCCAAAGTGCTGCTGTGTTTCTTGGACTTGAGTCACCTTTCACTCCTACCATTGTGTTCGGATTGAAGTTAGGCAAGAAATTAGTATAACAAAGCATGGCGGGTGGAGGGAAGGTATTCATTGGATCCTATGAAGTTAGAAAACAGTATGCAATGGATTGACAGTTTCTATGACTCACAAAATACTTGAATTAATTTGAAGAACTGAATCACTGCAGTATGTAGTTTGCTCCCTTGATTTGAAAAATGAAGACTTGAAAGGTTAAAATACAAAAGCATATTTTTATATGTTAGCGGGGGAAAAAAACTAGACCGAGAGCAACAGAGACATCTTTCATATTCACATGTCTCGTTCTTTCAGTGACTTTGCCCGGGAATACCCAATCTGAAGTTCAAGGGAAATATCCAGCTTACCTCAAAAGTCCATCTGGTCCATGACCTCCTACTTCTTCCCAAGGGTCCCTCAGGCATGGATGAGGAGTAGGCTGCAGACCAGATCTCTAGTTCTTTCTTACAGCCTTCCTATTTCCTAAGGTGTCTTACAGCCCTCCCATATCATGTAACAAGAGGCTAATAGAAGCAGTAGAAGAAATAGTGGCAAGCAGGAATGGGCTGCTATCACCAGAACTAGTCACTTCTGGTCTGCATCCTGCCCTTTGTTCACATCTCAAGGGTGCTTGATAGAAAGCATGCCAGGGAGCGGACCGCAGGTGGGTGAATTGTCCTAGCAGCATCGCCCTTTGTGCTCACTTGGGACTGGGGGTCCTTGATATGAAAAGGACCGGTGACCCGCTGATGATGGGTGCTGCGGTAAATCGGTTGCTCACAGTCTATTTACGTAGGGTACACAAGCCAGCTGCACCGACTGTGACCGCACAGCCAGACCGTGGTGGCAGGGTGGTGTTGGCTGTGTGGTCCCTGGCAGCAGGGAGGTTGGACACCTCTCCCTTTGGCGATGCCTTGAAAACAGACTGCAGACAAAGCATCACGTCCATCTCATCAGCTGTGAAGCTTAATTAAAGAGGACTGGTACACTTCGCTGTCTCTGGCAGCGGTTTTGATAGCTGGAAGGAAAAGAGAGCCTGAGGAAAGGTGCTTTATAAAAAGAACTGGGGAATCAATAATTTCTCCATAGCCTCTTTTCCTAAGAAGCTGAAAATCTTAGTCCTTGCAGTCCTGCATATGCCAATCACAAAGAGAGGGTGAGCGATCAGGTCATGCCGTTGCCGGTGGCCCTATGGGACATGGCTGAGCTCATGACGCAAGGGTGAGTCGGTGGGATTTAACGCTTCTGTCTTTCCCGATCTGTCTAACCACAGGGCTGCTCTTCGCCAATCGTGGTGAAGTTTGCCGATACCCAAAAGGACAAGGAGCAGCGGCGTTTGCAGCAGCAGTTGGCACAGCAGATGCAACAGCTCAATACTGCCACTTGGGGAAACCTCACAGGTCTTGGAGGACTCACACCACAATACCTAGCTGTAAGTTCATTTCAGAGGCAGCGGCTACATTATACTGTATGTATTTTAGAACCATGCTAAATCAGCTATAGTAAACTCCCTGCAATAGATTGCTAAGTCCTCCAGGATACGTAGCATGTTTTCTTCTATGTAAAAAACTCTATGTTTATCACATGGTCTAAAAATAAACAAGGAATAGAATTTGAATAAACATTTCAAGATGTGTCAGTGCTGTCCAAGGCAAGCATTTAAAGTTTACTCGTGATGCAAAATAAAATTTGATTCCATTAGTTTTATTGTTCTTTTGAATGTTAGAGTCTGTTTTTTACAGCTGGAATAAAACTTAAGTTCTTCCTTAGGGGAGGACAGATAGGCAGCGGAACACTGTAGGGGCCATATCTATATGGTGCAGCCTCTAAACTAGAATGCTGTGGTTCAGTCCTCTAATTTTCCACATTTTCATTTGGAAATGGCTTTCACTTTAATGCGTGGTCCTGTCAATGCTAAACATGCGTGGTTCATACTACCTTGTACAGAAAGTGAAGATGGCAGGGGAAAGCAATTTGTTTCTCATAAATTTAAAGCTGTATTTTTGTGACATGCGAAAGACACGTTAGCTGCTGCCCCTGTTGGAGAAATCCAAAATCCACAGCCACGTGTCTTAGGTCCTGGATGGCCAAGAGAGACTCCCCTGCAGCACAGCTGAGAGGGAGCCTCTGCCTTTTGTGGCTCTGGAGTTGAGAGGTCTGGATGAGCAGCTTTTGGATAACTTGGGGAGTTCCTGATGGTTCTGAGTTAGACAAATAGATGCATCCATATATATGTACTGTGTATGCATAACTACATAGTTTGTATACATACAATGCTTTGGTATAGTGATATAATTATAAACAGCAATTTACCTGGCAATTAAAAATATATATTAGTAGTGAGGTGGGCTAATTAATACTGAGGTAGGCTGAATTGTGATATATAAAAAATGCCAGTCTAATGAGTACCTGTGTGCTTGATTCGTAAAGATAATAAAGAAAAAACTGAATTCAAGGGGGTGGGGGAGAATGGACCGTGATTGACAGAGATGAGTTATGGTAACTACTAGACTACAGAGGGTTGTAATTAGTCACGCTATGTTGGTTTAAATAGATTTAACACCTGGTTGTTAAAAAGAATAAATTGATTAATTGTTTTAAAGCAGCAATGTTATTGAGTTTCCCTTGTGTCTCTGTGTTTCTTAATAGAGATTAGACATTAATGTGGATTTACAGCATTGACTCTAGGGATGTTCATTCCAACAATAGACAGAAGCAAGAGACTGTATAAATGTAAAGGAAAGCATAAATACTCCAAATGTGAAATGATAGCTCATTTTAGTTTTATCTTCATTTGTTACATTAGTGTCAGATAGATTGCTGTGTTGTATTGTTAATTTGCAGCTTCTTCAGCAAGCAACTTCCTCCAGTAACTTGGGTGCCTTCAGCGGCATTCAGCAAATGGCCGGTAAGTTAAAAACCATTTCATTTTGCTCCAGCTATGTTTTGTATTCTTAAGCTATTGAATTCTGTACCTCTAATAATCACATTGTCGGGGGTGGAGGGGCATGTTGTGTATCAAATGTGGCAGATGTATTGGCAGGGGACAGCTTGCAGTTCAACGTCAATAGAAACACTTTCTCCCCTCTTTCAGAAACTGAAATTAAACCCAGTGCTCCCAGGTTGTGCAAACAGTTTGTCTTGCATTAGTCACCTGCCATTTGTCCAAAGTAACCAATTGTAAATTGCAGGAGAGCTCTTAGGCCCCGCAGCCGTATCCTACCCTATGAAAAGCATCAGTAAAGCAACATCAGGATTACATTCTAATTTCCAGTGAGATTTCTGTGTCCTGAAAAATCAAATTAATGGCAGCCCTCAAACATTTTAATAATAGGTGGTGAGTAAAAATGTTCTGACCTTTTTAATGAAACCCAAGATTACAGGCCTACCTTCAGTATGAATTTTCAGGCTCCTTTTATAATCATGGAAAATTAACTGGGTGCCTTTTTGACTTTGGAACCCTAGTTGACAAAATTGCACAACAGAAGCTTTTATATAAAAGTATAATCTTTAGTCTGGGGGAAAAAAGAAAGAAAGAAAAGGGAAAAAAAATCAAAGTGTGAGCGGATTTGAAAGCCAGCTAGTTGGAGGCTTTCTTAGTAATGAGCTGTGTGCCAGTAGTAACTGATGTGTAGTGATTAGCAAAAGGTCACTCCCACTGTGTGACCTACCATGCTGATACCCTAACTTAACATGATGCTAGAGAAGGCAGCATGTGCAGTAAATCAGAGCACAGATGCACATTATGCCTGCCGTGAGAAACTGTTAAAAAGCTTTTTTTCTTGTTAGAGGAAAAAAAAAAAAGGAAGCACAAAACCCCTAAATTGCTACATTAGTTTATTTTAATCATGAACCCACTGAATCAATGAAATACAACATTGTGCTTGCTTCATCATCACAAAACAAGAGCTAAAATATTCAGAAGTCTTTACGAACACCATTTTCTCACTCTTCTTTTAATCTGGTCTTCTGCTTTGAATGAATCCTGAAATACTTTAACAAGTATAGATATACCGCGCCATATAGCTATACCCCACAGGTATTCTTTGCTCAATTGTTGTATTATGCCATTATTGCAGTGACATCAGAGACTAATGTGAACCTGCTGTCTGACAATATAAATTGGCCTACAGATGACAATATCTCTGAATTATTCTCTCTTCCTCAGACCTGCTGGCAGTGCTTGCTGGTTCTATTATGTTACACTTGCAATCTAGCATTTTTTCATCAGAAAAATGTATCTTAATATGATAAACAGAACAGAGCAGTTCAGTAACAGTTTTATACTTGGCAGTTTTGGAAGTGGCTTTGAGCTCAGAGATTGTGTTTAATGTTTTCATATTTGGTTAGGTCTACAAAATGAAAGAATTGAGACACCAAGGAAAAATAATATGGTATCCATTGCATTACATGCACCTTGGAAGTTTTCTGTTGCCTGTTTCTCACTGTTAGTGTAGATTCAGCTTTGTCTCCAAGAACTGTGTTGAAACTAAGAATTTTAGTCAAGTAATTTCAGGGTGGGCTCTCAATCCAGGGTGTGATTTATTCTAAGAAATAGTAGTGGCACGTCATTGTTACTTGAGGGATATGCCTTCTCGACTAAAGATTAGATTGCTAATGCTCTCATCTATGGGATAATTTAATTACTGACTGCCTCTACTAGAAAATATGGGGGGTTTAATCTTATCTTCATGTTATCAAAACAGCTTGAAGTTTACTCCTTTTTCCCCAAAAAGATGTAAGTCTTAAACCTTGATGTTCAAGGTCAAACTAGTGATATTAAATTTCTCTCCAAGCTGCAGCTCTACGTGAAAGTGCAAAAGACTATGCGCTATGTCATCATTAGGACTGAGAGTTCATGTCCTCTCCTCAGAAATCATCTGATACTATGTTATGCTGTGCATCTAGTATTAAAGATTCGTTTATTATGTTTTGTGAAAGGAATAGAAAATACTCCGGTGTCTGCAGCGAGATCTTGCATTACCTGCTGAAGGCATCCTTGAATGTAAAGGCCCAGAGTTTTTTAACTTCAGCTATATATGTTCATGTACAAAAGTTAATCTAGTATGTATTTCCATATTGCATATAGCTTGCCTGTTAATAAAATCTTTCAAGGTGAGGAATAAAATCTAGACACAGTTGAGTAAGGTGCTAAGGAAGATCCGTCACCGCAGCTTGCAAGTTCTTTGAACTTAGAGTTTGAGAGGTCCAACTTTTATCTTTGAAGTCAATGGGTGTGCTTACCACTGAACTCAGATACTAAAAGTTTGATCAAAAGCCATGAGCCATTGAAATTTCACTCTTACTTACATGTCAGGGCTCTAGCATCTCTTTTGTGCTTAACTCTCAATGAAGTCACAGTTTGCTAGATTAGGACTTCTAATACAGCCACCCTCTTGTCCAAAATTAGCGATGCTTGGATCTGCAAGTATTTATTTGTCCTGCTAAATCTCGTGTTGTCTCTGTACTGAGCAGAAAGGACACAGCATGCTCCCTGCTGCACGTGTGAAGAAATATTTGCCATGCAGTCCTCAGCGATATTATTTCTTATATCAGAGCAATTTTCTTTGCTAGCAGAGCAAAGACACTGATCTTCAGTGTGAAGTTTTAAATTCCCTTTCCCTAATATCATGCCTTAGTCTGGTTAAAGTAGTTTTTATGTGGCAAACGCAGGGTTTTGTTGAAAAAGTTTGGTTTTGTTGAAAGGATTGCAGTTTTTAGGCATTTTTGGTTGAAGAGAATTGGAGTTTGTTTGTTTGTTTGGAAGCTGGGGATCCAATCCAAAAAAAAATACAGATTTTTGTCAAGAACTCACTAACAGACATTAAACACACAGAGCACCAGCTCCAAAAGCGAATGCTGTTCTTGCTGTAGCAGCCCACTGGCCCTACTGTATGTTTAGTATTGCCTTTGCCCTGTGTTCATAAACTGTGCATGAGGTCAAAGCAAATCATGAAACTGGCTCACCTGAAATTTGTGAAATATTAACATTTGAGAGATAAAAAGTAGCAGTTTACCATTTAGCTTTCCAAGCTTTAAGGTTCCATACTTGATTCCCCAGTTTAGGTTTTCTCATTTTTATTGAAAAATGATATTTTCATTAAATTGTTTTCTTTCTGGAGCCACGCTGAAGAAAACAGTGTAATATATCAAGACTGGTAATAAAGTTGGGAGAGTTGGCAACGCTACCTTTGGTATTATAGTAATCCCCTGGTCTTGATTACAGGAGCTAACCCTACCTTGCCAAACTCTACTTCACTGTCCTCTGTAAAACATACAAGCACATACCATCATCAAGTGTATATTTTACAGTGAGCACTTTCTCGCTTTTCCTCCCCTCCTGATATCCGCTAATGCTACTTTAAAGGCAATGTTTTCTCTCACATGCCTCTCAAGCCTCAGTGTCTAGCCTGTGCTTTGTCTTTGGGGAAGGCTAATAATGTAGATGAATTACATTATGTGTTCCATTGTCTTACTTTAGAAAGACAATGCAAGCTACATTAAGCACTAGCAACCTTTCAAGCAAAAAAGATTCCTCCTTCAAATATACACAAATTGTATGGAAGGCTTAGTGCAAAGGAGATCGATGTCGCTTGAACGTTTGCATTGAATTTGGCTGGTGCTGGATCAGACCCTAAAAAGCTGCAGTTATTTAAGCCCACCTGCCTGTTTAAGAATCATAGAATCGTTTAGGTTGGAAAAGACCTTTAAGATCATCAAGTCCAACCGTAAACCTAGCACTGCCAAGTCCACCACTAAACTATGTCCCTAAGCACCACGTCTTTTAAATACCCCCAGGGATGGTGACTCAACCACTTCCCTGGGCAGCCTGTTCCAATGCTTGACAACCGTTTCGGTGAAGAAATATTTACTAATATCCGATCTAAACCTCCGCTGGTGCAACTTGAGGCCATTTCCTCTTGTCCTATCGCTAGTTATTTGGGAGAAGAGACCAACAACCACATCGCCACAACCTCCTTTCAGGTAGTTGTGCAGAGCGACAAGGTCTCCCCTCAGCCTCCTCTTCTCCAGGCTAAACAGCCCCAGTTCCCTCAGCGGCTCCTCATAAGAAGAACCTGAAAAGTACTATACAGACAGTATAAACAGGGAGGTTTTATATTACATAGGGCAATTGTAGAAAATTGGAATGTTCAAAAATATATGCTCTGTGAAGATTTTCTATTGTCCATTAATGTAAAATGTTTTGGCAGGAATAAATATTCACTCATGCAGAAATATTTCTATATGTGTGACCATTCAGGACACATAAACGTGTACATTACTCATAAAAGACACAAAGGGACTCTCTTAATTTCATTGAACAGACAGTGTATTTTGCTTTCTGAAGTCATGCAGGAGAAGAAACTACACTTTTGGCTTTTCTTGCTTTGGCTTTCAAATCCCTAAACCCTCTACAGCTGGGACTTTTTATATTTTTCCAATGTATGGGGTTTTTTCCAGTCCTTTCCAAACTCTCTCACAGTTTGGTTGCATTTTGGGTTGAACTTCTGGCCCTTTCTGAGCCCTGTTCAATCCATTTCACCCTTGTTCTGTTACCCAAGCCAGATTTCCTCCTGTTGCAGAGTCTGTAGGAGCAGATGGGTGAGAGAAACTCTGCAAGGTTCTGCTTTCTGAATATTTTCCTCTAATTGTTGGATTGGCTCAGTGGATCTGGAGGGACCGGTTGGAAGCCGGGACCATCTGCACAAAAGCTCTATACTTTTGCATTGGCCCAAGGATCCTTTATATCCTCTGACTCTTTGGTGGCTTCGTTCCAGCAAAGCTGTACTGAAGGAGGGCTTCTCCTGCTATGACCTCTTTAGGGATATCATATGAAATGTACAGGTCACTGAAAAACTGTTTCCAGCTCAAGGGAGACAGCTGTTTCTTAAAGATAACTACCAGTTTTGAAAATGTTGACCTCAGGGACTAAAAACATTGAGCTTTTGTAACAGTAATTCCATTGAAAGTCCTACTTAATTTAACCCATACAATTAGGTTTTGGGGGTTTTTTTGTAGCTAATAAATTAAACAACTCCATTTAGCATTTTTTGGAGAGGCAGAGTTTGAAGCAAGTGAGGCTCTTCTCAATCCACACATCACTTCTGCTCACAGGAGAAGGAGAGGCACCTTGAGAGGAAAACCAATGCTCGGCAGTTTACAAGACATGCTTATTCAGGTGGCAAAAGTGCATGATGTGGAAGTTTGGCCAAGTCTGGACACAGGATCTGTAGCTCTGGCTGGTTTTCCCATAAACAGCAAAAGGAGGGAGAGGGGCTTTTTATTGCCTCGGCCCCTCTGTGGGTGGAATTCATCCCACTGAACCTCAGCAGTTTGGAAATTAGGCGGCCGGTCTCCCTGCGATGTCAATGAAGGGGGAGTCGCTCACCAGGCTGCAACTCATCCTACCAAGGGCTGGGGTTAATCTATCTATTTTGGGATCGGATGAATCATCTGCTTGCTCTCTCTCCTTTGACTATAGCAAGAGCCTGGGCAAGTAACTTTTATTCGGATAAAGTTAGATCAGATTAATCTTTCCCACTAGGCCTGGGGACATTTCAATTGAGAAAGCACATTTCTTGCCAGGAATGTGTTTAGAGCATGTGTAACTTGAAAATGTGCTGAAATCCTATGTGAGTCAACTAGTAACTCTAACTTTCAGTCAGATTTAAGCATATACTCTTAAAAACCGGGGCAGAATCAAATGTGGACTTAAAAGTTGTTTTAAGGGCTTTGCTAAATGAAACACTAAATGGTCAGGGTACCTAAAGCACTGTTCAGATAAGCAGCTGTTCTAAAGGTAGGTGCAGAGTGTATATGGTTTGATAGAGGTAGTGCTCAGGTCTCCTGTCTATTTTAATTCCTAGAATATTGCTGGAATAACATCGCACTCTTTCAGACACAGGCCGTGAGGCCTTTACCCCCATTTTTAACATCAGCATCCAGAATGGCTGATGTTAGGGTTATCAAATGGTTGCTTTTTGGCCTTGCAGATGACAAGTTTTACCTTAATCCACAATTTTTAAGCTGCAGTCAGGATTTAATTCAGAAGGAATAAATCCTAATAATTGGGAAGGATAAAATTCCCAAAGAAAAGGAAGTCAAGTTGTTGGGAACAGCTTATGAACTATCCAGATTTGACTCTGATAGTCACCAGTGACTCTGAAATTCTCCATGCATATATTGTCACTAAAATGTAGCCAGTGCCTTCCTTTATTAGGAGTTTGTTCAGCAAGCAAATCTCAGCTCTTTCCTAATATGACTTTATTACGGTTTTGGAAACCCAAGAGCTGGTGAGGCCTAAGAAGTCTTCAGGAACGGCTCGTGACTCTGTTGCCTCCTCTACAAATACCTGGTAATTCCAAATTTACAGTTATCACAGGAGAAAAGCTGTTGGTGACTGAAATGAGGCAAATTGCTTCATTGTATGAAAGTTTGCGTCGGAGGCAGCACAAGAAGTTGTAAAATGTAAATCTCGTGCTCTCAAATTTCCCCGTGTTTTCACAGAACTGCATCTGTGACTGTGCAGCACTACAAAAATTTCCTGCGAATGTGCTAATAGGCCTTATGAGAATGTTCTATCACCATCCATCTGTCACTTTTTAACAGGCCTGATTGGCAAGCACTTGTAACAACTGACATCTGTTCTCGCTTATTGATATGTAGATTTATGGTAATTGCTGTGAACAATAAGACACAAAATTACCTAAGGTGAACATTAAATTAAATTTTCATGCCCCTATCCTTATAAATAATTTTTTTAAAAATCTTAAGTTTCAAGCAAGGCATACCGTGCATCTGTTTTGTACATAATTTAATTGTTTTTTTAATCTGCCAAATAACAAAATGAAAGTTGAATTTCCTCACAATCTTGACTATTTGCCAAGCTGATAGCACATTGGTGAATACATGTTATTAAAAACGGAATCAAACTGTATTGTGATTCTGGTTTTTTTAACAATTTCCCTTTAATTCCCAACATCATCTCCATTGCGAAAATCAAGAGTTGTTCCTTACCCAGAAGTTTTTTTTTCCCCTACAGGGGGATTTTCATTTTTCATGTGCAGCTCTGCCTATGAGGCTGTTCTTCAGCGTTAAGCAATTTGCATTTCTTCAGCGAGAGGTGCATTTGCTGAGTGAGCAGCACTTTCAAATAAAAACGATCTACTCATTTGTGGTCCAGCTCTGTTGCGGGATTTGGGACTGTTTTGAAAAAGCTGTAGGATGTGAAATGTGTGAAGACAGTGTGTGAAAGGGGAGAGAATGAGAGAGCAGATTAGTCCCACAGAACTATACCTTGGCTGAAGTTCAGTTGAACTGAAAATCCCCATTTGAAAGCAAAGGACTTTTTGGGTCTGGGACTTGAGAGCATTTAGTTTCCCTCCTCCAAGTTTGTCCTAGCAAGTGGGATGTTGACGCACTTGACAAGTTGACAGGAGAAACCAATAAAGAGGGAGCAGAGATGGTAAAATGCCTGGGGAATGTGAAACAGTGATGACAGGACTTATTTTTTATATGTTTGAGCAGACAGAGGATCCTGAAGAGGATGCATATTAAGCGATAAACCTGTTGACACAATCAGCTCTAGAGCATGCTGGATGACGGTGTGTGGCATGAGTCCTTGCTGACAGTCACGTTCAGGTGCTCAATTCAGCGGGGCTCTTTGCCATCCTTCTTTTACATGTGTGTGACAACAGCAAGCAGTCTTTTTTCCTGAAGGCACCGAAGCTGACACCCTATAACATCTGCAGAGCTGGTTTGTGGCCAGTGTCTTTTAGTCACCTCTACAGTAAAACAGACTGGGTGGGGAGACAACTTCGTCACTGCCTAGCCCTTGTTTCTTAATCTTTTTTTGGCATTGAAACTCTTTCGTCAAGTTGATGGGTTCCTCTTGTGCTTCCACAGGAAATGTCCCACCATAAAAAAAATGTTTTTGTGGGATGAGGCAATGCTGGTGTTTGTTTTGCATCCATACAGGCGCGACGGTCATTCGCGAGCCCAGAGAGAGCAGTTGTTTGTTCTGCTGCCTGTTGACCTTGTCTTGCCTGCTGTACTTTTCTTTGAGTGCTGTACAGTGCACGTATGCTGCCTTCCAGCTTCACAGCCCTCTGCGCTCACAGCCTTCTGCACCCTTGCATGCATGGACAAAGCCGTGCATACAAAATGCAATAGAAAAAGCAGTATTAAATTGCTTCAAAATCCATTTGCTTCTAAACTGTGCTTTGGAGAAAAGTCCATGCATTTTCCAGGAGCATGTGGGATTTCATCTAGGTGAAGCTATTTTGCAGTCTCTCCTCTAGTACCGTTCTGTATTGGTTCGCTATTATTTAATCCTGCCATGTATGCTGTTTAAAAGTCCGAAGTGGAAACCTCCCCTCAGAAGAAATATAAGCTGATTACGCCTGATCCTTCTGATGAATAACTAACCAGCAGGTGATAGAAAACCATGCTGCCATGGTGGAGAGCACCCCACTGCTTTACCAAATCTCCATTACGGAATGGCATGAAATGTGGCCTCAGCGAAGACCAGCAATGTTTGCTGGACATTCTTTGCTGAATTATTTATACTTCTTATGAAAGAGGAAAGTAAATGATATTTGAGGACCAAATATCAACCCAGGATGAAAATGGATTCCATATCTCATTTTGAGAACCATTGTCTGCTTTGTTTGCAAAGAGCTGGACCCCAGGTTAAGTCTTCTCCATCCCAAAAATCCTATTTGAAATAATCTGCAGAATCTTACTATCAAAGAAAGAGGATTTTTTAATGGGAAAAAAAAAAAAAAAGAATTTTACACCCAAGGCAAGCAAGTAGGTCAACTGAGTAATTAAAAAGAAATAAATTAAAATGATGCTAGCAAAATATCCTATCTGAATTTCTATCTGAATTGTACTTTTTGACTGAAAAGTTCTCAAATTAAACCAGAGATCAGATTTGAAAACTGTTACGAATTTCCCTACCATCTCTGGTTTCAGAAATTTATTTGTTAATATCATGCTGCTTCCAAAACTTAGTTTTAGACTGATAGTAAAAATAAAACATTTTTTAAATATTCAGTCAATTTCTCCTGCTTTAGAAGATGACTTTGCTCAAGATTTGAGATGTTTTAAGCAGTTTTATTCTACTCATATGGGTATCCAATATCTAATTCTTTAGTATTTATAAAATGTCCATGTAATTAAGGTACAGTTTTGCCATTTCAGAGTTATCTTTGTATTTTAGGCACTTAAACTTTGTGAGAGTTGGTTTAGGAGACGCCAAATTGCAACAATGGCCCGTGATTGCTTTATGTAGTAGTTACACCTTATTGTCTAGGTTAATAATGACTTGTGACTAGGGTAGCTTTATGGCACCTTGCAAACTAGTTTGGGTTGGTAGGGTTTGAGAAAAGCCTTATTTTTCAAGATGGTCATTAGCCTCCAAAAGAAACCTGAAAGAGCTTTTTTGGTCACGTAATTCCTCCAAGTGTGCTGTGCAGATTCCAGACTGCAAAGTAGTGGATCTTGGATCAACTAAAACCTTTGTCCTAACACAATCATTGTGTCACGTTTTCAAAAGCACCAACATCTGAGCTGACTTTGGGCATTTGACTAAGGCACAAAAGTTAGAACCTCAGCCGTGCTAGGTGCTCACCTGAGACCTGACCTGCCTGTTGGATCATGCTGTATTTAGGTTTGGGGATTTATTCACAAATAGATGCTTATATCAAGGTTCACCTCAGGGTTCCTAATGCTGAGACAGTGAGAATACCTCTTTATGGGGCTCATCAATTGTACCAACCTGAGTCTGCAACATATGCATTTGAAAGTAATATCACTCTCCTTATTTGCAGGAGTTCTCAGTTCCTAGAAAATACCTCTCCTTCATTGCATTCTTTTTCTTCTCAAACATACTTACAAAATATTATGTTTAACCTCTTTTTTTTTATCCTCTCCAAGTTGTTATTAAGTTCCCCTGGTTTGAGGAACAAAGTGTGCAGAGAGAAGTAATATCTCTTGTTAGACAAACTAACGTTCAGAAAAAATTGGACAAGTTTCCAGGCGCTCAAGCTCTTCTTTGGGTATTCCCCAAAAGTCGTACAGTCTTCCCAGCTCTATCACTTGGTCTGAAAAAGGTATTGCTCCTCCTATCACCTAACATTTTCTGTGTACTTATATTATCAGGACTAGAAGAAGGTTATGAAACTGTTTTAGTATTTTATGGGGTTTTTGTGCACTTTGTCCATTCTATTGAGGGCTCAAGCAGCATGCACAGATCTCCCTTGTGTGTCCAAACCAAAAAGGATGAACTCTCACTGCCGTCCAAACAACCTCTCTCACGTCTGTATGTAGACACCCAGTCTGATCATCACCCCTGTGGACAGTTGTATCTTATTCAGAGGATCCTGAGAAGGATCCAGTCTGGTTAACACTAGCACCTAACTTGTATCTGCGTTTTAGTCTCTTACTGAAGCAGTTCGCCTTAGAGTAAGTGCCTGTGTACTTTGTGTAGTCCAAGGCAAAAGGTAGGTACTTTTGAAGGCCTCTGGAGAATCAGACTCCTGTCCCTCTGATTTAAGTCAAATGAATGCCATTTGCTGTTCCTTAATCATCTTTTTTTTTTCCATTTCACATAAATTCTGTTTATTGTTTGTCCTTTTTTATTTGCCATCTAAATTAAAACCTTTGCTATTTAAATGCATGCATTTCTTGAAGGTCCTCATTGAAATGCAGGTATATCTCCCCCACATCTTCTAAAACAATGAAGTGACAGATGACTGAGTAGACTTGACATCACAGTCCAGAGCTTATGGCCTGAAAGTCCCTACCTCAATGATGGCTCTGTGAACAGACTGATACTAATTTGATGTTCTTAGTTCATATGTGTTTTTTAAATGAACCATCAAAAGGAAAATCAGCACAATTTTTGGCTACTGCACAGTGTAGCCTTAGTAGATACATTCAGAGGAGACATGGGAAACAAATTGTATTCATCCCAATTACATGACTCTGTCCTGAAAGTGTTTTAAACGTTAGTTATCTTCTTTACACCTCCTGTTGTGTCAGGAAATAGTATTGCGCCTGGGCTTCACACAGAGTTTAAATTACTTTTAATTCTACACTTCCCTTATAGAAGAGGCACAAGCCAGGTTTAATTTACCTGAACTATAGGCTGGTGCCTTTGCTGTATTCTCTCAACTCCAAGGCAGAGAGGTGAGAGAATCTATCTGGGGACTGTAAGAGGTGGTTCTCAGATTATAGATGTCTTGGGAATGAAAAGAAGAATTGAATCTCTTGGCAAGGTACATCCAAAGCTCCATGTCCATGGAAAATAGCTTTTTTTTTTTTTTTAATTACATGTCTTAATTAACCCTATTGCTTCTCCACGCAGGCATGAACGCTTTACAATTACAGAATTTGGCAACTTTAGCAGCCGCAGCAGCCGCCGCCCAAACCTCAGCTACCACCACCAATGCAAATCCTCTCTCCACAACGACTGGTGCTCTGGGAGCCCTCACAAGTCCCGGTAAGAGCAGAGTGCTTGCTTTCAAAATACAAAAATAAGCATAAATGGGGAGATGATAGTTAAAACAGTGATTCCATGTTGTGTCTGAGTTCTGTGCTCATATAATTTCTAGGGACCCTTTTAATAGCTGAATACATTTTTGTTGCTGTTATTTTTAAGCAAATAACTAATTTTTCAACTGGTCCAATGTGGGCATGTTCACCTTTCCAGACTCATTTCAGGGGCCATTAAAGCCTAATGGACCCATCTTACAAAACTCTACATGAAAATTACAGTTGCATGGGAAACTTAAGCTAAATTATACTTTTCAGAAAGAATTCAGAACACAAGCCAATCCTTCCCATCCTACAGAAAGGTCAACCCAGGTGGTTCTTTTTAACCCCCGAGAGACAGATCTTTGATTCCCAGCACATCAAGCACATACTGCCTTCACCCATCATGAATTTTTGTGAAGTCCTTCTCTCTGTTTTTCCTTCTCTTTTCCTTGCTGTAGCCTCAGTTGAGCTTTCTTCTGGTCCTAACCGAGAGTACAGTTACAGAAGTGATATCAGATGCACCAGGAATACACAGCCAGATTCTGACTTCATTACACCAAGAAGAAGACAGATTTATGGGGGAATAAGGGACAGGATAAGAGGTGGTGGTGCCTCCATGACCACCATGTAGACTTTCAGCCATGCATGTCCCATATCTGCAAAACCGTAGAGAGAAATCAGGGCAAATCCAGAGTTCGGTAACACTTCAGCGTCTCCAGAATCCACAGAAAAAGATGTTGATTCAGTGTAGTTACTCTGGATTTACAGTGATGTAGCTGAGTCAAGAATCCAGCCTCTTATCTTTACATAAAGGCTGCAGGGTGTAATTATTTGCATCATGAAGTGTGTTTATTGCTGTTCTAAAAACATTCATATTATTTTAGACACCACTAAAGAACATTTGTGTTTAATCTTGTTTAAGTGTGTATTTATTCCCCATGAAAATGTAATTCATGGCAGACGGTTTGAGCTCATCAGTAAGGAAAACAGTCTTCACTGCACAATAGAACTGGGACCAAGTGTGGTGCTGGGTGTTAAAGCTGGCCAATGCTTCCTGTTATATTACAGTTTTATTGTTTGCTTGGGGGAAAGGTTAAATGGTATGCAGCTTGGCTAATACCAAGTTTGTGCAGCATTTTCCTGTTTCTGATGTGAGCTTCATCTCGACCTAAAAATAATATTCATTCGCAACATCTCTGAGAAGCAGTTTGGGTGAAAATAATTTTGGTTTGCTGATAAAATTTTTTTTAAACCTGAGCAATCTCTTCCCTCTGTCCTGGAGCTGGGGCTTAACATTTTGCAAAAGGCTAGTCTCAGTGCTTCTGCACTACTCCTGTCTAAATGTCACCCATTTATAGAAGCGGAAATGTTGCATTTCATGCATGCTCTGTAATATCTCTGCAGTTTAGCTGTTAAATATCTGAGTAGCCTGTCCTCCCAAAGCATGCTCAGCATTTCTTGAGCTGTACCGACAAGAATTCTCAGGGCAACCCAGTGTACTGCACTGTAGTGCAGAGGGGCTGGAAGTGAACTTTCCTTATTGCTGCTCCGCAGCAAAGTGGCACCAGAACCTCAGGCAGCAGTATGTTTCCGTCATGGTCTTTGTCTTGCCATGTTAGTTAGCACAGGACTCAGATTCATCCTTAAGGTCGACATTTTCCTCGCTCCCTCTCCAACACAATCTTCTTATCCAGCCTGGCTGACTTGCTGTTCCCTCTTTTAACCTGGTTTCGAGGCTCCTTGAGTACCTGGAAGGTGGTTTCATCCGATGTGCAAGTCTGCAGAGACACATGGTTAGAAAGGTGCTTCAGATACTTCTTTGGGGTAACTACAGCTTAGTATATCTCAGGTATTGCTATTGGTATTGTAGAGCAGATACCAAGGTTTTTCCAAAGAGATTAATGATTTTGGCTAACACATTGAAGATGTGTTATTTTCAAAAAATTGTATACATTTAGCCTTTGAAATAGTGTATTGAGAATGACAATTGCTTTTGAAAGTCTTATAGATAGTAGCTGTACACAAGTGCTTCTAATATTAGACAGCTTGGTATGTCAAAAAGAAAGTCTATATCTAATAGGTCCGTTGACCTATTTATGTTGCACAACCAACCTAAAAGCAAGCCTTGTTAAAATGTCCTTCAGTTTAAACTTTCTTATCTGGTTCCACATTCTCCACCCTATTAAATATTTTGTAAACCTGAATAATACCTTCAATGATTCTTCTCTGCTCTATGGAAAATGAATTTAGGTCGATAAAGCTTTTCATAGTAGCTCAAAGTATTTCCATTAAAACTTCAAATATGTTGGCAGAAAACATTTAAATATGCCTTTCAATGTGTGGATATTTGGAGGCCTTGAGGGTATTTTTTTTGGTCTAGTTTTCTTTTAATAGAACACTTCAGTTTGTTGTGTTTTGTAAGTGTAAATTATTTTGTCCGATTTCAAAGCCTGCACTAAGCCCAGGAAGAAATGTTTGTGTCTCTCCAGGTAATGCATTAAATTAATATTTCTCAGTTCAGAAAATCAACCAAATTTAGGAGAGTGCAAAGGTAAATGTTTAAATTTAATCCTTTTCTTGATGCTGGTAAAGCCAAAATACTGCACGGAACAGCGATGGGCATGAGCATGTAGTTCTAACATGCCTTAAACCATGGCAGCCAAAGAAATCATAGCCATGTTTCTACCCATATATAACTATATGTCTTCTGAAGATCTCTTCTGAATCAATCTTTGACCAAGAGCTCTTGTTCTGTCCTTTGTAGACATGTGTCGTAAGAGCCTCAAATGGTGGTTACTTCAGTTAAAAATCATCTTGCAGCTTAATTTTACATAGATAAGATTTAGCAGCCCTCAGTGCATCAAACTATTATGGAGGGATGGTGGTCAGACAGATTTTGATGCATCGCAACACAGAAAAACAGGCCAGGAAGTGAGGAACCAACAGGGCACCTGCTATTTGAGGATGTCATGTTTTGCTGCTGACTTCTAATTGCAATATATTCAAAAAGAAGAGAAAAATATTCAGCATCTAATAATGACTGTTCAATCTGTATGAAACTCCTTCTTCAAGGTTCATACAATCACATATTTCCAAACAAATTAAACTCCAATGATCTTTCTCTCATACATTCTTACTAAATAGCTTTGACCACAAGAGAGTCTAAGGACACTCATTCTCCTCCGTGTGCTAAATACTTTCTCTTAAGCTTGAAACAGCATTCATTCAGAAAGAACAGAGACAATGCAATCCCCCAAACTATTAATTTTTTTATAATTGTAAATTTATAATTTCAATTTTGCATACCCATGGAAGTGTCTCCCTACAGCATTGTTAGAAATGATTTTTTAAAAGCCTTTGCTTAAAAAAACATGAAAGATTAAGCTTTCATTTTAGTAAAAATCCCCTCAGGCAATAAATAGGTTCTTTTGTCTCTTGGCCCTGGAAAAAAAATTAAAATGGCTTAAATTGCCCATGGTTAAAGTAACTGTTTCTTGCAATTATCAGATGGTAGTGAATAAAAATGAAAATGAAATCATGAAAGAATAAAAACCAGGTAAATGCATATTATGTCTTTCATGAGTTTCTCACGGGTCTTTTGAAGACTCATTTAATCATCTTTCTTGTCTTTTATTTTGATATGATAATTGTTTCCTTTATTTACTTTAATCACCTCTATTTAGTTAATTAACTCTTCATTTTCTGTTCATTTCACTCGCTTAGAAGACTTTCCTGTTTTAAAGGCAGGTACCTGCAGTATTTCATAGCATAAGGATTTGGACTGGGGTAGCTTTTACCTGACTCCAGGTTGTCTGAGCCAGTTTGTCTCAACTCCCTTTTGGTTGGGCCCTGGAAGTTTGCTTTTCCCATTAACTGGGAAGGGATTTTGGAGGCACTACCTCAGGTGTAGGCATCGACACTGTAAATTTCTCAATTTAGGCAGGATGAATCTCAGCTAGGTGTCAGGAACCTTGTCCTCTCCTCCAGAGACTGTCCTTAACACGTCCTGCAAATGGATTGACTAACAAAGAGCTCGCAGGGAGGCTGCTACTCCAGAGCCTGCAGAGATTTATGGTTAATTCAGTGGGTGGTGGGAAGGCCTGGAGGTGGATGTGAAGGAGGGACATACAAGCTCAGGATCAGAGTATCTGCCTCTAACACTTTCTGACATTTAATTTGCCTCAGTTGACCTGCTACCCTAATTTTCCCAAGGATAATAATGTTTATTCTGACTGTCATGGGTACTCCAATGTTGATACGGCACTGTAAAACCTTCCTGATATCAGGAGCTATGAAGCTCCCGATCTTTGTGCAAACTGATATTAAGCAACAGCAGAAAAATGTTTTCTGCTCACAGGGAGAATATGGAAGTTGGGTTTCAGACAGCAGCTTGCTTTGTCATCTTGCCCTTCTCCATCACCGCACAGATTTTTATCGTTTAATGCCATAACGTTAGAGTCACAGAATCACATAGATTGGTAGACACTTCCCAAGGTCTCTACTCTGGGCTCCTATACGCAGCAGGACCACTCAGGGCAGGTTGATGAAGGCCATGTCCAGTCAAGGTTTGAATATCTCCAAGGATGGAGATTCCACAGCCTCTGTGAGCTCATTTCAATTTTGTTTCTTAAAATTCAAGCATTTTTTTTTTTTTTCAGTTGCCGGTAGGAAAGCCCTTCTATGTGCAAATGAAGAGACGAAACATCTAATTATACATCCAAATTTATCTGCATAAACATACACGATATAACTTCTGAGCTGTGGGGGGATAGAGTTACTAAACCAGAAGCTAATTCAGTTTCAGACTTAGGAGCCTTGATTTTCCGTGACATTTTCATGTTTATTTGATTCTCTAAACTATTATTTATTCACAGATCTGAACTAGCTATTCATGCTTCAGTAAAAAAGCTCTTCAGGTTTATCTGCTGTGTAAACCTAGGAGGAAGTCTTTCTGCAAAAAAATACTGTCAGTGTAGAAAGTAAGACTTTTTTCTTAAAATCCAGCCCAGCTTTTGCCATATTATATCAGAATTCAGCCGTTAACTCTTATGTTGAAAAAAAGGCTCTCGTAAGCACAAAAGTCTAAAAATACTCATTTTCAGACAGATGCTGACATTGAAGAATAACAACCCCAAAAAAGGAAGTCTGTGAAGTATAGAATAAACTGAAAAAGAGAAAAAACCTGATTACAGTGCCTGTCCTGTAGGAATTAATTCATCCTTTCCCCCTGCTAAAAGCAGAGAATTATAACTTATAGTTAGCATCCTTGGTTCATTATTTTCTCTACCCCCTAATATAGCATGAAGATTGTCTTTGTTAGTTGAAAGTATTCATGTTGTGAACACACTTGTTGAAATGTTAGAGATTTTATAGAATATACAAGATGCTTCAGCTGAGAAGCAGTGAAGAATGTTCAAATAATCATTCTTAGAAGATTCTCTTTTTGTTCACTTCAGTACAATACGTTTTTCTCCAATCAGCAGTGCAGGTCTGCCACCGTGACATTTTGTTAGAGGCCAGTACACCCACTGAGATAGCTGCGATTTGCTTCCAGGATGATCCAAAAATAACCCTACCAGTAGGTGTGTAGGAAGGTCTGACAGTTTGCTAAAGAATGAATTGAGGTAGATGTTTCATGTTGGAAAAGATCGGTTTAAAATGCAGAATGGCACTCTTGATACTGTAGTACATATTGATTATTTTTGTACCATTTCATGTGGAGTTAATGCAGGCTCCATTATTATCAGATCATTTAAAATAAGGTACCATTATTATAAAATAATTTAAAATAAGCTTTATTAGTTTTGCAGTACACAGAAAACTTTCCTAGTATAGTGTTCATTATTTTTAGGATGAAGATACAGTTGATAAATATAACACATACCTTAAATAAAGGTTTATAAATACAGTATACATGCAGTACACATACGCTGGATGGATGTTTAAACAACCCAAGTGTAAGATTTTCAATTTTATATTTAAATCTAGTCTTATTAGCACCATTATCTTCGTGCTCTGAGCACACAGCCGTCCAATGCCTTACCCCTGATCTCAGCACCAATTTTTTAAATGTGTTTGCAAGGAAGCCATGGAAGAAAATCTTGCCTTAGCACACCCACGACCCAGTGCCTGTCACTTGACTGCCTAGTTCAAGGGGATTTGTGATGGGAGAAGTATATTTCTGAACTCTTGTGTGTCAGCTGGGCTTATCCATAGTGTTAAGTTTCAGAGTCTGTGGTTAGGCTCCTAAATAAGTGAATTGATTTTGACTGCTCTTAGTGCCCAGAGATTTTGCTGCTGCTTGGAGAGATACATTGCTGCTAAGCCCATCTGATAGTTAGGTCACCCTTAAGCAGGCATCCAAACACACATGTTGGAGCTAAAAATAGGAAACTGGGCGTGCATTTTTGACCTATATTTGTATTTTTAATAATGCTTCAAAATGTCTGAAATGCCTAAAGAGGAAAAGAGTAGGAATTGTGACTAAAAATCTCCCAGAGTCCCAGTGCAGTAAAAGGAGAGGTGAAGGGTGACGAATTCCCACAGAGCCTCCCTGGAACAGCAGTATCTCTCCCTGGTCTCCTCATTTGGAAGAATGAGCCAGCAATAACCTGAAGGATGCCGATGGCAGCAGATAGGCCATCAATTAACCGGAATGACCTGTTTGCAGATTGGTCCCTTAAAATGTAACAGGTCTTTGTATATTCTCCTAGCAAACAGGTTTCTGAACAGGTGTATCAATTCAGCCTAAAGGATCTTAGGGAAGTTCAGTCGCTAAATGACTGGGCTTAGGGTGGGCAGAACATGTCAGTGAAGAAGTATGAGGCTGCCCAACAACAGCAGAAAGAGACATTTTGCAAAAGCCCCTGCCTCTTTTTTAGAATAAGCATTACCATTTTATGAATTTTTGGCACAGAAAAATCTCTGACTGTTTCCCCAGAATTGCATAAATACCAAAGTTGTATGCTGAAGGACAGAAACACGTGCATATTTTTCTGTGAAGCATTGTGCTAGTTAAATCTTTGGGGTTTTTTTAGGAAACAGCGTACTATACTAAATCATGGATTAGTAGGATCTAATTCAACAGGAGACATGTTTGTTTTTTAAACATTAGTACATTATCATTTTCCTAAAGTATGAAATCCATTGCCTTAGCACATTTCAGGATTTACTTTGCTTGCAGTATACAAATAACACTTTGTAATACCTCGTATTTTGTAAGTGTCTCTCTACCCCACTCTTAATCTCTATTTCAAGCCACAAGAATCCCAGTTTGTAAAAAAGGCTGGTTTTCTTTCTGTTGGCCTGAGCCTGTCACTCCTCCCGGAGGGCAGCAG
>WAAD01038788.1:0-14846 GCA_013389945.1 Fregata magnificens
CGGGGGGGGGTAACGTGGCCGTCCCGCCGCCCAGAGGAGCCGGTCCTGCTGGCGGAGCTGAAGCCGGCTCGTCCCCAGCGCTACGACTGGAAATCCAGCTGCGAGACGTGGAGCGTGGCCTTCTCCCCCGACGGCGCCTGGTTCGCCTGGTCGCAGGGACACTGCGTGGTCAAGCTGATCCCCTGGCCCCTGGGGGAGGCCGAGCTGTGAGTCTGGGGGGGGTGGCTGGCTGGGGAGAGGGTGCGCGGAGCCCGAGGTGGGGGATCCTGGGGGGCCCAGGCTGCCCCCGGGGAGCAGGGGGGGTGTGTGTGTGAAACGTGCATCCCTCCTTTCTCCCAGCACCTGCAAAACCTCGGAGCGCAAGAGCCGTGGCGGCAAAGCGGAAGCGAGGAGCCGAGGGGTGCCCAAGGAGAAGACGCTGGAGTGCGGCCAGATCGTCTGGGGCCTGGCCTTCAGCGCCTGGCCGGCGGCAGAGGCGGGGGAGACGGACCCCCGCTGCGCTGCGGGGCTTCCCTGCCTGATCCTGGCCACCGGGCTCAACGACGGGCAGATCAAGGTCTGGGAGGTGCAGACGGGTGAGTGGCCCTCGCCGACAGCGGGAGCGGTCGTGGCTTCAGGCTGGTGTCCCTCCCTTTGCTCCCCCTTGGAAGGAGATCCTGTCTCCATCCTTCCCCAAATGCTTCCCCGGGGTGAGCAGGAGCCCTTGCCCCGTCCCAAGCGGGGCTGCCTGCGCGTGAGGGGCACTGTTCCCCGTGGATCGACGGTGCTGAGCACGGCTCCTCTCCGCAGGACACCTCCTCTTTAGCCTCTTGGGGCACCAGGACGTGGTCAGAGACCTGAGCTTCGCGCCCAACGGAAGCCTCATCCTTGTGTCGGCCTCACGGGACAAGACCTTGCGCGTCTGGGACCTGAGCAGAGATGGTAAGAGTGTGCAGGGATGTCCCCGGTGCTAGGTCACCCCCGGCTGAGGCTGCGCTCTGCTGTGAGAAAGCGGGGAGAAACCCACCTCAGTAGGGGAGGTGGTGGGAGAGGATCTTTGGGGACAGTATTCAAGGCAGAAGGGGAAGTCCCGCAACACGGAGCAGAGCCATCCTCTTCCAGGTGGGGCCTGGGAGGTGCAGGAGGGGGTTGCAAGTAGACAGAGCTCGGGATCTGCGCAGGGGAAGCCACCCCAGCCCCATGTGCATTCCCTCTCGGGAAAGGGAGGGGGGAGCAGGGGCAGGGCCCAGCGCTGCCTCTCGTGCTCCCCTCTTGTGACTCGCGTGTCTGCCGTCCCCAGGGCGGCAGGTCCAGGTGCTGTCGGGCCACGTGCAGTGGGTCTACTGCTGCTCCATCTCCCCAGACTGCAGCATGCTCTGCTCTGCTGCCGGAGAGAAGTCGGTGAGTCCTGCAGAATGGGAGCCATCCCATGTCCCCTTGGCCGTCCGTGTCCCCGCCATGCGAGAAGCCCCGCTATGAGAAGGGGCCAGGCCAGAGCCACCCTCGTTCCTCGGCCGTTCTGGTTCTGCGTGGAGGAGCTGGGACCAGAGCCCGTGTGCCTTAAATCCCGAGGGAGAGATGCTTCTCCTCCATTCCCACCCCAGGAAGGCTCCCAGCCTCAGCCCCTGCCTGTGTCCCGCAGGCACTGCTGTGGAGCATGCGGTCCTACACCCTCATCCGGAGGCTGGAGGGGCACCAGAGCAGTGTGGTGTCGTGCGACTTCTCGCCAGACTCGGCGCTCCTCGTCACCGCCTCCTACGATGCCTGCGTCATCATGTGGGACCCCTACACCGGGGAGCAGCTGAGGACGCTGCGGTATGGAGCCGGGGGGGGCGGTGAGGGACCGTGGAAGGGGGACAGAGCAATGCCGTGGGGGTTTGTTGGGGGTGAGCATGGCCTTCCCTTCTAGTTGAGCGCAGCTAGCACCTCTCCCCTGTCTCCAGCGGGTGAAGGGGGGCTCCGACTTGCCGGGTTTGGCCCCTCTGCCAGCCCCAGAGCACTGGCGATGGGGCTTATGGCAGCCTGGGGCTGATGCTGGGCTTGTTCTCCCCACCCACAGCCATGTCCCCTTGCACTCAGCGGTGGACTACAGCAGCGAAGTCCACAGCAGCGAAGTCCACACCAGCTCCCTGCGCTCCGTCTGCTTCTCTCCTGAGGGCCTCTATCTGGCCACGGTGGCGGACGACAGGTGAGTGAGCGCCCTTGGGGACCTCCAGCGGGAAGAGGGTCCCAGGAGGACACCACCAAAACGAACCAGGAGCTCAGGACACGCCAGTGGGGAGCAGACACCTCGCATGCCAGGTCCCCACCAATGCCTGGCGTAAGGGGAAAGGGCAGGCTGCCTGGGACACCGCGGCTTGGCTGTGGCAAGGGTTAGCAAGGTCAGGGCCCTGTCACCCCTCTGAGCGATGAGCTGGGGCCCATGTCCTCCTGCGTGCTGTGCCACCCTCGCTGTGCCCCTCAGCACAGTCACTAGCTCTGTCTGCATCCAGCTCGGCTCTACAGGGGACAGTGCCTCCCGCCTTGCTGCCGTGTTGTGACACTCCTGGGATGCTCTAAGCCCATGGGAAGAAAATCCTACTCCAGAGTTTGCATGCATTCAGGTGAACCCAGAGGCTTTATATTAGCTGTGGGCACTGCGTGGATGTGGGCCTGGCATCGTGTCCCCTCCCTTTCTCCTTAGGCTCCTGAGGATCTGGGCGTTGGAGCTGCGGTCTCCGGTTGCGTTTGCTCCCATGACCAATGGCCTGTGCTGCATGTACTTTCCACACGGCGGTTTCATTGCCACAGGGTGTGTATGCGAGACAAGAGAGCGGAGAAACACATGGTTGCTCCCTCCTCCTGCAACTCTGGGTCTGCTCAGCAAATTCTGGGCTTCCCTGGGGGCGCAGACTGGTTTCCTGGGCTGGGGAACGTGTGGTTGCTGCAAGCTCAGGATATTTTGGGGTAAATGAGTTTTCTCATGTTGTTCTGCCCTGCGCTCACGGCTTGTTTGGGTTCCGTTGCAGGACCAGAGATGGCCATGTCCAATTCTGGACCGCTCCAAGGGTCCTCTCGTCACTAAAGCACTTGTGTCGCAAAGCTCTGCGCACCTTCCTGACGACGTACCAGGTCCTCGCGCTCCCCATTCCCAGGAAGCTGAAGGAATTCCTCACTTATCGGACCTTTTAAGGCAGTGTGAAAAGTGGAGGCACGGAGGCGAGAGCCCTCTGCCCGGTGGTGGGGCTTGGCCTGGGTCAGAGGAGGCAGCGCAGCAACGACGTCTCGCTGATTCGTGAGCTGTGGGGCAGGAGGATTGCTACTCCCCTTGTTTTGGGGCTGTGTCTGTGAATGTGGAGGGATTTTTCGGTATACTACTACTAGAACCCAGCAAAAATGCATGCAGAGAGCAAGGGGCATGGCTGTGGCGGCCCCGCAGGGGACACGGGTCCCCCTGTCCCCCTGCTATCTGCAAGTTTTGGGTCAGGTGCTTTTGCTTCCAAGTGCAATGTTGTGGGTTGAAGGTTAGCAGCCGCAGTCTGGAGCTTTTGTCGTTCGTACGAATACGGGGCTACAACTGTCCCTGACAAAACCGACCCTCGCCGGGAGCGGCTTGTACTGTAGCTTAGTTCCCGGAGGAGCGCGGGCTCTGCCGCTCGCCTGGTCTGGGTACGAGCTGGACAAACCCGAGCAGGTCTCTGCGGACTAGACGACAGCGATGACAGAATAAAAAACGATTCCTCATGTCTTTCCTCTTGGCTTGTAGAGGTGATCTGGGGATACCTGGCAGGGCAGGCTCCAGCGGGCTGGGGCCCAGGGCCTCCAGCCCTCCTGCTGCGGCTGTCGGGGCGGCAGCGAGTGCTCACTCGGCTCTGAAGTGCAGCAGACCAGTAAGCGTTCAGTGGTGGGTGCTGGGGAGGATCAGTCCACCGTGAAGGTGGGATGCAGGGGCTTCATGCAGCCCCCAGCTCCCATTCCTCTGTTGCTTTCTCTCCCTGCTGGAGCTCAGCACTCCAGTGGCCCGGTGTCCAGGCGTGCTGTGCATGAAGCCATCTTGTGTGCTTGTCTCCCCCCAGCTTAGCTGGTGGCTGGAGGGGCAGCACGTGCTTTGAGCCCCCTGCATGCTAGAGGGCTCAGTCTGTGCATGAGCCCGAGGCCGTGACCCCAGCTGATGGAGAAGACAGGGAATGTCTCCTCTAAACTACTCCCCAGGATGTTTTCCCTTGCAAGCAGCTGAACCCAGAAAGCTAGCGTTTCCCTAACCCGTATGGGTGTCACCCACAACTGCGCTCCCTCTTGTAACGGTCACTGCAAGAAACCGCGCTGGCCTGGCGCAGCGTGCTGTGCACAGCTGCCCTGCTCCGCTGCATGAGCGACGGGGTGGCACAAGCCACGGTTGTACTTCTCGGCACGTGAGCACCCGGGGCAGCTCTGCCCTGCAAGGAAGGGAGGTTTTGCAGGCAGGTGACAGCAGCTGGACTTCAGCCTGTGTGGGTGCGATGCCTTTGCAATGGGACAGGGGCAGGGGGTGAGGCTCGACCACCTCCCTTCGGTCCTTGCTCCGTACAGGGGGAAAAAGAAAAGACAAGTGCAACCTGCTGGGCTTTAGAGGCACCTGTATTTCCCGGTGAAGCTTAGAAACAACACTGCCCGACTCTCGCACCCCGGCTGCGGGCTCAAGGCTTGCAAAAAGGAAACGGAAAGCTGCAGGGAGCAGCATGGGGCTGATGATCCCTTCCAGCTTCTGCAACATCCGGCTTTGCAAGCGAGGATCCACCCAGCAGGACTCAGGCTTCGGCCACGATCAGGTCCCTGGTGACTTGGAAAGCCGCGATGAGGGAACTCAGCTGAATCTTTTCACTGGTCCCAGCAGCCAGCCGGTACCTGGAGCAGGGGGCAAGGGCAGGTTCGGGTGTTTACGCCACCATTCGCGTCCTGACAAAGCGACAGCCCTGGCCAGACGGAGCAAGCCAAGCGCAGTGCTGGCGGGTTTATGCGGCAGGGATGGATGCACAGAGGCTGCGGGCGTCTGCCAGCAGTGCCCACCGCCCGCCAGGACTCGGCACAGTGCGGTAGCAATGACGCCCGTGGGGTGGGCGCGCTGGCAGCCCCCCGACTGGGGTGTGTTGGGGCAAGGAGCGGGGGTGAGCGGACACTTACTCGATGTCTGCCATTTTGATCAGCAGCTGAATGCGGACCGAGGGTGGGAAGTCAACTGCGGAGAGAAGGAGATGGCGTGCGTCAGCGCAGGCTGGGGGGGACGGTTGGCCCCACCAGGGTCAGCCAGGAGCCGGCCCCGCAAGCCCCTACCTCTGTGCACAAACAGGTGGATCTCGGTGAGGATGTCCTGCAGGGCCAAGCCCTTCAGCGTCTTTAGCTCCGTGATTTCTGAGATGAGAGCCAGTGAAGGGCTTTCTCCCAGGCCTTTCCCTGCGAGATCCCACTCCTCGTCCCCGCGACAACCCCGAGGACCCTCCCCAGTGAGAAGCACCCACCCCAGCCAGAGCAGGAGGTCACAGGACGGGCAGCCCTAGCAAAGAGGAGGATTTATAGCGGCAGGGATTAAACCCCAGGGCCAGCGGAGGAAAAAGGATACTGCGATAGGCGGTGGAAAAGTCCTGGTTCAGCATCCAGTCGAGGATGTTGGCAATATCAGACTTGAGGGGGTGTCCTGTGCAGGTGTAGACGTTCTCCTCCGTCACCTTCCCGAAGGCCATGGAGGTGCTCTGAGGAAGAGGGTGGAGGAGAGATGAAGAGCTCAGCCCTTCCTCCGACCCCTCCAGGGCAGCTGCCTGCGCGGGGCCGACCGCTGCCGCCTTACACGAGGGGAGAGCGGCCGCGGCCATGGTCCGTACCTGCAAGATATTGAGGGCTCTGCGCATGTCACCACTCGAGAGGGTCACCAGAGCCTTCATCCCATCCTCAGTCACATCCACCCTGGAAAACAAGACCTGGGGCTGCAGAGGGAGCCGGCGCTGCCGGAGGGAAATAGAACCATGGAAAACCAGGCCCGCTGCTCCTCCCCGTGTAGGGGAATGGGGAAAAGGGGGGCGCGGAGGAGGCCACGGAGCCCCCCACGTCCCGTGCTGCCCCCAGCTCACCCCTCCTCCTGTATGACGTGCTGCAGCCGGGGCACCATCAGCTCCGGGGTGAGGGGGCCGAAGCGAAAGCGCGTGCAGCGGGACTGCAAGGCGGGGATGATCTTGGAGAGGTAGTTGCAGATGAGGCAAAAGCGGGTGTTTTCTGTGAACTTCTCGATCACTGCAAAGAGGAGGGAGGAGAGGCTGGTCCTCGTCTGCCGCCTCGTACAGGCTGCGGACTGGGAAAGGCTGAAGGGGTTCCAGCGGCATGGGGTCCCCGGTGCCCCTCACCTCGCCTCAGGGCGTTCTGAGCATCCTGGGTCATGGCGTCGGCTTCATCCAGGATGACGAGCTTGAAGCCTTTCCTTAAAAAGGGAGAAAAAAGGGGGTGGCTTTGGTCCCGGCTGCTGGCTGGGTGCTGGAGAAGGCGGAGTGGGGGATGCTTATTCCCAGCCTGACCCCCACAAACGCTCCCAGGGAGCCCTCCTTTCCCCTCCGGACCAGCATCTTTATCACTCATCCGTACCACCCTCATCCTCCCCGCTTGCAGGGCACCCCGGACTCCTTCCCACCTGCTCCGGCACGCTTCCCACCCCAGGAGCCCCCCCAAACCCACCTCCCAAGCCGAGCGCCGGGGCAGGCTGTGTCAGAGGAGGGATGACAAAGGGATGGGCAGCTTTGGGAAGCACAGACTCGCCACTTACTTAAAGATGGTCCTGGTGCTGGCGAAGCTCAGGATGGGCCCTCGGACGATGTCGATGCCCCGGTCATCGGAGGCGTTGAGCTGGAGGGAGACGGCGTGGATCCGCATCCCTGCCCGAGGATGCACCCAGGGGTGGGGGGGACCCCACCGTCACCCCCTCCATCCCCTCCCCACGTACCTCCAGCACCATGGAGCCGAACTCCCGCTCCCGGTAGAGCTGCTTGGCGCAAGCGAGGATGGTCGAGGTCTTCCCGGTACCGGGAGGACCATAGAGGAGAAGATGCGGGAGCCGATCCTCGCTGATGAACCGCTGCACTGGAGAAGGGATAACGGGGTTGGGGGATGCCCGGACCCCGCCGGTGGTGTTGCGGGGGGGGGTCCTTACCGGTGCTGAGGATATCCCGGTGGGACACCAGCTCCGACAGCGCCTGCGGCCGGTACTTCTCCACCCTGCACCGGAGAGAGCACACGGGGGGGTCAGCCCGGGGCAGCTCCCGCCGCCCCCCCCGCCCCGCTCCGGTCCCGGCCGTACCACGGCAGGTTCCCGCCGCCCGNCGTGGCACCAGGAACTGCTGAAGGAAGGTTGTGGGCATGGTCCTGGGGGGAGCGTGGCACCAGGAACTGCTGAAGGAAGGTTGTGGGCATGGTCCTGGGGGGAGCGTGGCACCAGGAACTGCTGAAGGAAGGTTGTGGGCATGGTCCTGGGGGGAGCGTGGCACCAGGAACTGCTGAAGGAAGGTTGTGGGCATGGTCCTGGGGGGAGCGTGGCACCAGGAACTGCTGAAGGAAGGTTGTGGGCATGGTCCTGGGGGGAGCGTGGCACCAGGAACTGCTGAAGGAAGGTTGTGGGCATGGTCCTGGGGGGAGCGTGGCACCAGGAACTGCTGAAGGAAGGTTGTGGGCATGGTCCTGGGGGGAGCGTGGCACCAGGAACTGCTGAAGGAAGGTTGTGGGCATGGTCCTGGGGGGAGCGTGGCACCAGGAACTGCTGAAGGAAGGTTGTGGGCATGGTCCTGGGGGGAGCGTGGCACCAGGAATTGCTGAAGGAAGGTTGTGGGCATGGTCCTGGGGGGAGCGTGGCACCAGGAATTGCTGAAGGAAGGTTGTGGGCATGCTGCTGGGGAGAGCGTCGTGCTGGGAGCTGCTAAAGCAAGGTTGTGGGCATGCTGCTGGGGAGAGTGTGGCACCAGGAACTGCTGAATTAACATTGTGGGCATGGTCCTGGGAAGAGAGGTGCTGGCGTTCAGGAAGGCAGGGTGGTGCCTGCAGGCGCGGCACTGGGAATTGCTAAAGCAAAGTTGTGGGCATGTTTTTGGGGTAGGCACAGGGCTGGTACTCACCAAAGCAAGGCCATGCCTGGGCTTTTGGGGAGAGCATGGTACCAGGAATTGCTAAGGCAAAGTTGTGGGCTTGCTTTTGGGGAGAGTGCGGTGCTGGCATTCACCAGTGCAAGGTGGTGCTTGTGCTTTTGGGGAGAGCACAGGACTGGGAATTGCTGAAGGAGGGTTGTGGGCGTGCTCTTGGGGAAAGCGTGGTGCTGGCACTCACCAAAGTAAGGTCACGCCTGTGCTCTGGGGGAGAGTGCGGCACCAGGAATGGCTGGAGTAAAGTTGTGACCACACTTTTGGGGAGAGCGTGGTGACCCTGCTCTTGGAAACCCCGTTGGGCGAGAGGGGCACCTGAAGGCTGCAGGCTGGGGCCAAGGGCGGCAGCTCCGGGGGCTGCCTGGGAGCTGGAGGAGAGGAGACCTGCTGTGGTTCACCCAACTCAACGGGAGCAGCAAACTCAAGAGGTGGCTGCAAGGAGGAGAACACCTTTATCCCCATCCCTGCTGCTTCCCGGTGTGTGACAGCAGCCTGAAGATTTGCAGGTCTCTTTTTTTTTTTTCTGGTTGACTAACCTGAAAAATCCAGCCCCGTCTTCTGTCCCTCGTGCTGCCGAAGCGCTTGGCTGAGTAACAGGGGTGTCTCTGCCTGGGGCCGGGCGGCTCCCGGCTATTGCTGGAGGTGCTGGATGCGGCCTCTTCTCACCAGAATCGCCTCCGAAGGAAGAGGAGTCCGTGCTGTTTCAGGCCGGGCTTTGGGAAATGGCTGGAGCCTCCTTAGAGAAGGGGCTCGGAGGGAAAGACAACGTAAGCTGGCTGGCGGGGATGCTCGCGCGCTGCTTTGGTTTAAGTGCCACGGATGGAGAGAGAAAAGCGGGGCTGCAGTGAGAGGCTCTGGCTTGGAAAGCGCAGGCAGAGAGGTGACGGACAGCAATCCATTGGGAAGTAGAGGTGATGGGGAATATATCGGAGCGGGGAAAAAATCATGGGGAAATCCTGTCGCTGGCCAGGGAAGGGAAAATATGAAGAGCTCCCGGTTGAGTCCTGTAGGAACCTGAAAAGCTGCCAGAGGGCAGCTGCTTTCCTGATTTTTTTCCTTTTTTTCTTTTTCCCCCTATTCCCCCCCCCAGCCCCATAAGGGAAAGCAGGAGCTCGAAGCTGAGCTCAGCAAGCCTCAGCCGTTCCTCTGGGCACGTGACGGCCGTGACAGATGGCCCATCCGATGGCAGGCGAGGAGCTGCGAGGTCCTTCCCGAGCTCCTGGGAACCGGCTGGGAGGTGCGACCTGGAGCCCTGACAGGCTTGGGTCTCTCCCCTATGTAGCGGGTCCGGAGCTGCTGTTCTCTCCTCCTGTCTGCCTTCGCCTGGGGCAGGCTCTTGTCCTTCAAAATTGATTTTTCCTGGCATTTCTTCCCCTCCCTGCCCCATCATTAATAAATCTTGAGCTCCAGACCAGGCAAAATCTTTGGAGAGGGCAGGCGAAGCCTTCTGCTTGCGGCCGGTGCGTGCGCTCGGATCCACGGTGATATTTCTTACGGGCGATATCACCTCTTTCTTGACCAGGTTGCTTTAAAGATTATTTTTTTTTTATTGGCCATCGTTTAACATTGTTAAAATTGATGGGTGCATCCCCCCGCGATGATGCTGCGTCATTAGGACCGGCTGAATTATTAACCAGTGTCTGAGCTGCCTGTCTTGGCTTATTTACCTATTATACCCCTTGGGTAGGGGACCGGCAAGTCACATCAGGCTTGGTAAACAGTGTTATAAATTTATAGCACTATCGATAGGTTTGTTAACAGCCCTGAGGCATCAGGCACATCCCTTCGGAAGAGGACGAGGGAATTCCAGGTAGCTGGTGGCTCTGCGTGGCGGCAGAGATGGTGGTGGCAGGGAAGAGAAACAGGGGCTTCTCGAGAGGTGAAGTCCAAAGGATGGACCCATCCACCACGGAGGCGGAGATGCTGTTTGGCATGTTAATAATAAAGAAATAAAAACGCTAATATCAGAAAGGCCCCTTGCACGCGGAGCGGCACCCAGCCTTTAAGAGGAACCGAGACAATCCTGAGTTTAAGGGGTCAGCAACAAGCCAGGGCAACGATTTGGCACTCGTGGCCGATGGGCAACGGCACGTAAAAGCCTCGCGGCGTGGTTTTATGGGGAATTTGCTGGGAAAAGCCTTGTGTGACGCTGCGGGGACTCTCAAGCCGGCGAAGGGTTGGTTTCACGAGGGCAGGTTTGGTTGGGGTTCACCCGGCGGGTGATGAGCCGGCCGTGCTGAGGGGATGCCCTCTCCCTTCCCAGCTGGATGCTGTGCCCCAGCAGGGCATCCTCCTCACTAGGCGCCGCGTGAAAATGAACCTGATTTCAAGAGACTCTCGGTAGCGCCGAGCTCACGGCCATGTAAGAAAACCAACACAGGTGAATTAAGTCATTACAAGATATATTTTATATGAACTGATTGTGCCGAAAACAACTTGTGTTTAAGAAATGAAGCAGTTAATGTTGCTGAGTAACAACGCACAGAGCTAGCCCCTGTACAGAATCCAGGCGCTGATAACGAAGGAAATGAATAATTCAAGCTGTCCAAGGCTGTAGGATAGAAAAACACAGGTTTTCTTATTGATCTCGGGCCCGTTCCCGCCGTCCGTAACATGCATCCGCCTTTCGCACCGCGGGACAGCCCAGCTCCGAGCGTGTGAGTTGTTGCACCGACTGCAGTAGGGTTTTTGGGGAGCGTGAGGTTTGGCATACGCCTGAAATCACGACAGGTCTTCTGCTGCTGCTGCTTTGGGCTTGGGTGTTTTTTTCCCAGCGGAGTCTCTCTGCTTGCATTTTATTTTTATTTTATTTTTATTTTATTTTTATTTTATCTTTCTTTTATTTTATCTTTACTTTACTTTATTTATTTATTTTGAAGGGCAGATACTGGGATTGTGGGAATATTTTTTGCACTGGAAGCTGTCAGAGTTGCGGGGAGGGGGAGCAGCAGCGTGGGCAAAGGATGCCAAGGGGGATCCGCTTGCTCCCCAGCACCCTGATTTTGAGCTGGGGCTCTCAGCATCCTCTCTCCTCCAGGTACCATCCCATCCTTCCCTCTCTTGTCATCGAATCTGGGAACAGCGGACTCAGAAATGGCTGGGCTGGTAGCTTGGATGTTTTAAGGCAAAAAAATAATCTGTTGTTGCAAATGCGCTGGGTACAGAGAGCGCCTTGCCTCTTATCTCTGGTTTGGTTATTGAAAGACTTGATTAACCACAGAAGCCATCGGGAGAGAAAATTTCCAGCGTGGTGGGGTTTTTTTCCTGTGCTCCAGTTAATGACAGGAATTGCATCCCATTTCCAACATGGGCGATAGTTAAATATCTGGCGATTACTGCCTTCCCTGAGTGCCTGCCGCAGCAGTCAAGCGAATGCCAGCCTTTCTGCAGGGCTCTGCCTCCTTCTTCCCGGAGGAAAAGCTGGCAGAGCAGGAGGATGCTTCTCCCTTGGGACCCCTGCAGCCCCTGGGGCTGCACCAGTGCCCACCAGTGCCCACCAGTGCCCACCAGTGCAACCCAGCTGCTGCAGTGCTGCTTCCTCCCATTCACACCAGCTAAAACACCAGGTTGAAACATATATATATGTATGCGTGTGCAATCAAGAACAAAGTTGAGAATGCAGCCCAGCTAAAATGGGATCCTCTGTATTTTGAAGTCGCACCAGGTTTTTCCTTCCAGCTGCCTGCTCTGTCGCTGTGTGGTTTAACCCCAGCCGGCAGCCGAGCCCCACACAGCCGCTCGCTCGCTCCCCCCTGGTGGGATGGGGGAGAGAATCAGAAGGGTAAAAGTGAGAAAACTCGTGGGTTGAGATAAAGACAGTTTAATAAATAAAGCAAAAGCCACACACACAAGCAAAGCAAAGCAAGGAACTCATTCACCACTTCCCACCGGCAGGCAGGTGTTCAGCCATCCCCAGGAAAGCAGGGCTCCATCACACGTAACGGTGACTGGGGAAGACCGATGCCATCGCTCCGAACGTCCCCCCCTTCCTTCTTCCCCCAGCTCTATATGCCGAGCATGATGCCATACGGTGTGGGATATCCCTTGGGTCAGTTGGGGTCGGCTGTCCCGGCTGCGTCCCCTCCCAGCTCCTTGTGCCCCCCCAGCTCGCTCGCTGGTGGGGGGGGGGGAGAAGCAGCAAAGGCCTTGACCCTGTGTAAGCACTGCTCAGCAGTAACAAAAACATCCTTCTGTGATCAACACTGTTTCCAGCACAAATCCAAAACACAGCCCCATACTAGCTACTGTGGAGAAAATTAACTCTACCCCAGCCAAAACCAGCACAGTCGCTCCGGTGGGTTTTCGCCGCCTGGTCCCGCTGTGGTTTGCAAAGTGCCAGAGTGAGCCCCAGCCTGATCCGAACACGCTGAGCAGAAGGTAACAGCTCTATGCAGTTCAGTTTGGCATCCCCTTTTTAATTATATAATATTATATTATGTTACATTGTATTATATTATATTATATTCTTACTCTGTTCAGTTTGGGTATGGTAGTCTGGCATCCCCCTTTTCTCTTCTCCTCCTTCTCTTCCTCCTTCTCTTCCTTCGTCCAAAATTGGCTTTTATGAACCCTTTTGATGTATTTCCCTCCCCTTTATCACCCCTCCACAACCCCTTCGGAGGCTCCCCTGGCCGGCGGCAGTGGGTGCGTGCAGAGTCCTGCCCTCGGCCACTGCCCCGCTCTCACCCGGGGGAGCTGCCAGTGTTTCCCATCCTGGGGGGAGTCCCTCTGAGTCCCCCTTACAGACAGGGTTGGGGACATTCTGCGGAGCCAGGGTGGCCGCAGCTTTTGGTCGCTTCCCGGCAGGACAGCACACAACCAACCAGGAAGCTAAAATTCCAGTAATTTCTATAAAATCCCTCTAACCTGCTTCTTCCGACCCTCCAGGGGAGTTTTTGTAGGTAAGCAAATGGCTTGTCAGGGAGAGGGAGGAAAAGGGACGTGTGTGGTCATCCCAACACGGGGGCAAGCCTGGAAATTAAAGCTTCTGCTCAAAAAAAGGCAAAAATCAGCAAATTTCAAACTTCTTTAGCCATATCCTGACTCAGAGTGAGATGACCACTGCAAGTGCAGCCAGCTGAATTTGATGGATAAAGCCCTTGGGGGTTTGCCTTATGTTCTCTGTGGAGTCGATATGGACTGGGATGGGTATGTCAACTGGGAATAAAGTCAAATATCCAAAGCCAAGGAGGTCACGGGTAAGGGGGAGCTTTGCTTTGGGGGAGTGGGACAGGCGGAGTTTCTTGCAGCATCATCCTGGCTCCATCTCTCCCAAATAGGTGCTGAGCCCGTTGGCCAGGCTTGGCCGTTTTTGACTGCTTCCAGGTATCTTTTTATATATATATATATCAATTATATGTAAAATTATAGGTAAATTTATATCTAAAATGATATATAAATTTTAATATATTTTCTATATATACACATATAATACGTATATAAAATGTTTTATATACATATACCAAGATCCTGTAAAGCTGCTCGAGCACGGCAGCCGGCAGAGGGAAAGGCTCTTCTCCAAGGGAAGGGCTTCAGCATCGGGGGGTCAGTCCGTGCCGCCTGCACCCCCTTTCCCCTGCCGCTCCCTGGGGCTGGGCTGAACCCCAAAATAGCTGAGTGTGCTAGAGAGGAGCGGGGTTCATCCCCTGCGTGTGGGGTTAGTGCTTCTACAGGGGCTCTGGCTGCTGGGAAACGGAGATCCAGGGATGTATGTGGGGCTGGGGGGGCTTTTTTGGCTTCTACCCAGCAACCTGAGTGTGAGCGTGGGGCCATCACTGTGGCCTCTGGGCAGGGAGGAGTGGAGGGGTGTCTGGGTGCCCTCCTCCTCCCCTGCACCCCACCGCTGCTCCCCAAACTGCATCCTTGGTATTTCAAATCCCTTTATGGCAGCTGGAGCAGCGCTGGGAGAGGGGAGCCAGGGGGGAGAGGGGAGCTGGGGGAGAGGAGGGGGAGGCACGCTGTGGCATGCGGCAGCTTGATTTTTATTTGGTTTTGCTCCCTTTCAGGCCAAATCCCGTTGCTACGGCAGGGACCACAGGGTCCCACCTTGGCTTTCCCTGGATCCCGCTGCAGCTTTCCATCCCGGGTGCCCCCCCTGCTCATCCCCTTCCGTGCGACCCTTGGGGTCCGTAGGGTGAGGCAGGATTTGGCCTGGCCCTGAGCAGCATCGGCATCCCCTCCGTGCCAGGAGGGGTTGTGGGCTGGGAGGGCAGCTGGGGGGAACTGGCCCCTCCTCACCCCCAGTGTTGTGAATCCTGCCTCGGTCCTTCCGCAGTGGGAACTGTGGCACAGCTCCCCGTTGCACCCCAATATGGCTTCCTCAGGCCTTTGGGGTGCACAACCCCTGTATCCCCCCAGCTGCACCTGCTGCTCCTGCCCTGCAGTCACACACAGCACAGCCTGGCCTGGCCGCCTCTGCAGCAGGGCCCCCCGTTGCAGCGGGAGCCCCCGTTGCGGCAGAACCCCCCCCATTGCAGCAGTGGCATTGCCCCCCCTGTTGCAGCAGGGCCTCCCATTGCAGCTGCACCCCAATTACACCAGGGACCCCCATTGCAGCAGCCCCCCCCATTGTACCAGGGACCCCCATTGCACCAGGGACCCCCATTGCAGCAGGGACTCCCCATTGCACCAGGGACTCCCCATTGCATCAGGGACCCCCATTGCACCAGGGACCCCCATTGCAGCAGGGACTCCCCATTGCACCAGGGACTCCCCATTGCAGCAGGGACTCCCCATTGCAGC
>WAAD01038788.1:16049-129651 GCA_013389945.1 Fregata magnificens
TCCACCAGGCAGCATCCCCCTGCCCTGGCAACATCCCTTCCGTGGGCTCCTACCTCCCCATCAGGCTGCATCCCCCCGGCCCGGCCACATCCCTTCCAGTGGGCTCCTACCTCCCCATCAGGCTGCATCCCCTCGGCCCACCTGCACCCCTTCCACCAGGCAGCATCCCCCCGCTCCGGCTGCATCCTACCTCCCGAGCAGGCTGCATCCCCTCGGCCAGGCTCCAGCCCCTCACCGGGAGGCAGGCCAGCATCCTCGCCCCCGATTCCTCTGCCGCGGTGATGCAGTGCCTGCCCAAGCCCTCCAGCCTTCCCCGGCAAGAAGGGGAGGCTTCGCCAGCCACAGCCTCAATGCTTCTGGGGGCAAAGGCAGCGAGGCCATGCCGATGGGAGCGCCGACCGGGTTTATTTATGTTTCATAGATGGGAAAAATACATATAAGTAAAAGCTGTCGAGCGGGGCCCCGTCTGTTGTAGCCCCGTAGGAAAAGGTTCTCCTTGGAGTGTGCCGGGACCTGGCTGGGGATGGATTTGGGATTCAACAGGAGGTTGGCAGGCTGGGATGGGCAGGGAAGGTCTGGGCAGGCTGGGATGGCCGGGGGTGAGCAGGGCCCCACACCAGTGGCAGAGCCGGGAGAAGCGTGGCCGTGACCCCGGGGGGACGCCGGCAGGACCGGGGTGGTGTGGAGGTGGCTGACGCAGAGCTAGTGTGGGTGGGGGGATTTCGGAGCCCGGCCCTGCTCAGGCCTTTTGGTTGGTACTTTCTAACCTGGCCGCTCTCACCGAGAACCCAAACGTGGTGGCACAACGGTTCCTGTGCTCGGCTGCACAGGACCCTGCCGGGGTCCCGCAGCCACTCTGTGGGGTGGCTTTTGGCTCTGGACCGTGACCGAAACTCCCCGTCCTGCTGCTTTTGCTCCCAAAGGTCCCGAGTGCTGCGGGAGCAAGCGGGGCATCACCGTGCCGCTGCTGGGCTGCTTGTGCGGGGGCCCCCGGGGCTGGAGTGCAGCTCCCACCTCTACATCCCAGGCACCAACTTGTGCCGCGTTCCCGCACCAATCCTGCTGTTGCTTCTCCTTGATCCAAGCCTTGTCCCATCCCACCTCTCCGCGCGAGGGGCTGCAGGCTCAGCCTGGAGCTGTTGGTCCATGTGTGGCCCCGGAGCGACCTCGGAAGAGGGACAGGGAGGTGGGGATCAAGCAGCAGCGGTTTTGGGGTGTGTGGGAGACTTTGCGGGGGGCAGGCAGGCTCAAAGACCCCCCAGAAGAGCTGATGCCGGGAGGTGCAGGACTACAGAATTTTATCGCACGTGGAGTGATCTCCTCGTTAGGGTCAGCACAGCTGACGAGTTACTGCCTCCCTCCCATGGATGGGAGCAAGGAGAGCTGAAGAGCGTGGTGAAGCCATCCTGGTGGGATGCTCCTTCCCCGCATCCCGCGATGGCGCGTGGGAGAAGCAGCATCCTGACGCCGCGGGGGCAGATCAGCCTGGTCCGGCTGGAGGGTTCAGAGGTGGCCGTGGGGGTGCGACCCTACAAATCCCCAGCACTCACAAGGAAGCATCTCTCCAGCATCCCCTTCCCTAAAACAGCCCCAAACCGGGGCGCCTGCCGGGTGTCTCAGCCATGGGCGTCCCTGCCGAGCCTCACCCGTTGCTGTTCAGCACAGGAACAGGGCGATTCCCAGGAGGGGAGTGACAACGGGTGAATCCGGGGCCAGATTCCTGGTGCCGGCACATCGGTTTAGGTCTGGACCGGCTCCATGGGAGCCCATGGCTCCCAGCAGCGTTGTGCTGGGTTGCCGCCAGCGTAAGCAGGAGCCGAGCTTGGCCCTGAGTCCCTGCCGCCACCACCGCATCCCAAGGACGTGACGCAGACACAGAGGCCCTGCTCGGCACTTCTTCCCTTCCCATCTGGCGGCAGCAGAGCCGGGCCAGGCACCGGCGAGGCGAAGGGGACGGTGGCCGGGGATGGGCGGCTGGGAGGACATCTCACCCCAAGTGCCCCAGGGAGACTTTGCACAGCCCTCGCATCAGCGCGAGCCTGGAAGAAAACAGGTGAATCCACATTTTTTGGTTAATCCTCGTATGCTGAACCCTGATTTTGCCAAATCAATAGAAGTTTTTCCATTCTTTTTTTTTTTTAAACCACCTTAAGGTACACGCGAGGCCCCATCCTTTGCGTGCTGTGGTTGCGCAGGGAGCTGGTAACAGCATCCTGCCATGCAGCATCCTTCCTTTGGGATGGGTACCCCTGGCTGCAGCCCGGCTTTGGTGGCAGCCCTCAGGGCTGGGAGGCTTTTAGGTTTTGCTTGCACCTCGGGACAGGCTCCAGCGGAAACCAAGGCAGTGGCTGGCACCAAAACGCGGATCGACACCGCCCGGGGTGGGAGTTGGGGCCGGTTTGCTTCCTATGGGGCAGCAGCAAATCTGGGACTGAGCATTGTTGGAACGGGAGGCTGGGAGCCAAGCGGCCGCCCCCCTTAGCTCTGCCTGGACCTGCACGGGTGGTGGGGCTTTATTCCCCGTCTGAACGTGGCAGTCAGGCTTTGCATCTCTAAATTTGGGGTTCGGAGTGTAAATACGGAAGAGGGGTGCTGCTACCCGCCTGTTTGCCGGAGGTCTGGCGGCAGCACGGGGTAAAAACAAGAAGGAAAAGTCGCTTGGCGCCGGGCGATTTTTTGGTGGCTGTGCTGCGCTGTGATGCTCTCTGTGTTACGCCAGCGGGGTCAAACCCCCACTCCATTTCAAAGTGTAGGTCAGGGCTCCCAGGAACCGGTGAGTGGCTCCAAGGATAACCCAGGATCGGCAGTTTCCCCTCTCCGGGCTGCCGTGCTCCCACCGGGAAAGGGAATCCTCCTGGGATGCTTTCGGCTGGCATGTGAACGTATGGGTGAGGATGGGAAGAGGCACCCAGGGAAGAACCATGGCTGTTTCCAAACTTACACGGGCCATGGTCAAAGGAGGCGCTGTGCCAGCACCGGGATTTTCACTGCTTGAGTGTGTGGATTCTCTGGTGTCTAATACTGTGGGTGAGCGCAGTGCTCTCCTCCCTGTGGCACGGCGTCTTTCTGATCGCAGCCACATTGTTTCAGACCAACCTGCAGCCCCCCAGGGATGATGGCAGCCCCTGTTCACCCCGTGCCAGCCGGGCAGTACTGCCCTGCCAGTCCTGGCTCAGTCCTTTGCCAGGGCAGCAGGGAGGTGGCAGAGGATGGGCTGTATCCTCCTGGAAAGCCAGGCATCTCCAGGATGCTGGGTTGAGCCATTTCGGACCCTGTACTCCCAGAGAGAGCCCCGGGGACCATTTAGCAGCACTTGAAATAAATGATGTGCAGAGCCGGAGATGGCACATGAGCCTAGCAGGGCCTTGAAAGAGCTGTGAGAGGGAAAATATAACTGTGGCGAGGTATTCCCCAGCCCGAGGGTGCTCCAGGTGTCTCTGGAATAATGAGCCCCTTGGTAGGAGTTGGGGAAGAGTCACTCCGGTTGTAGCTATGCGTCATGGGAAAGCATCCGCTGCGACCCACCGCTGTGCCGGGAATATTTGGAGGCGCAGAGCAACCTCCCCACTTTGCAGCAGGAAGGCATCCGGCACAAGCATGTGCCGATCCTGCTGTGCTGAGTGGGACGGGCATCCCGGCAGGTGCAGGCTCCTTCTCGACGGCTCACCGGGTGCTGGTGTTGGCAGTGCACGGCCCAGCCCGCGTGAGGTTAATTAGCTTCCACCTCGTGCTCCCGCAGGTGGATTTTCCGCCGCCTCTCCCCGGTCTCCAGGCAGGCCTCGGTGCCGTCTCCAGCCCGACTGACGTCAAGGCGGGCGCAGGGTGCCATGCCCGGGGAGGTGCAGCCGCCCTCCTGCTCCTTGGCGACCGGCTGCTTTGCTCCCTGTGCCCACTGCCTGCTCGGGGCTGGGGGAGAGGCAGCCGCTAGCCGCCGTGCCGGGTTTCGGGGCGAGCGCTTGCCAAGGGGAAATCCTGCTCGGGGTGACGGGAGGAGGCTGGAAATCCCTGTCAGGGTGCGGAGGGGAGGCAGGGTTTGCACGGGGGCAGAGGGAGCTCCAGCCCTGGGTGACCCCAGCTCTTCACCTTGCCGAGGTCTCCCAGGGTCCCAGGGGAGCGACATGGAGTGGGGACATCCCTCTTCTGCCTACACCCATCCCTGCGGGGCAGCAGAGACCTGTCGGTGTCTAGTTTTTTAGCAGAAGGTCTCTGCCTCGGGGAGGAGATGGCGGGGACCCAGCAGCCACCAGCCCCTCACCATGGCCAAGGGGAAGGGGCTGCTCGTGGCTTTACCCGCTTTTGTCAGAGCATCGCACCCTCTCTTACCCCCTCGCGGTGCTGGAGGCGGGAGAGGTGCCTGAAAGTGTTCGAAAAGCGAGCCCCAGCTCCAGGGGAAGGTGCGTGGGCCGCCCCGCAGCCCCGGCTCCATCGGCAGCATCCCTGGTTGGACCGGCAGTGTATCCCCCAAACAGCAAGTATCCCCCATGCTGCCGGGACTCCGGCCCCTCTGCTTGCACACCCACAGCCACAGCACCCCAGGGTGCCCCCCGCCATTTCCCAGGTGGATAAACTGAGGCACAGAAAAGTGGAGGGGGGAAGGAGGAGCGCAGGGCAGGATCTGGCCTTTGCAGCAGAGCAGCATTTAGCGTGTTTGCAAAATCTCCATCCTGTGCAGGGAGGGCTGAGCAGCGGCTCGGGGTGAGCGAGAGCATCTCCGCAGCTGCGGGATGGGGCTTTCCCCAGGGCGCGGGGCCGTCTCAATCGCTTCCCTTTCCAGCCCTGTTGGTGAAGCTCTCAGCAAAACAAGAAGTGCTTTTGGACTTCACAGAGGTTTGCTGGGCTTGTTTTCCCCCAGCTTGAGCAGACCCATGGGCCAGAGCATCAGCTCGCGCCTGGGGCACAGGGGTCCCATCTGGGTCCTCGTTTGTGCTAACGATGGCCCCTCTGGTCTCTCAAGGGCTGGGTGGGGTGAATTTCCCCAACCTGGAGCCTGGAAATTAAAGTACCTCCCTCTGCTTCCCCCATCCTTGCCCCATTCCCAGCTCCCAGCTTGTCTCTGCACGGTGGTGGCGGAGGCTGCCCCGTCCCCAGCTCTGCCCCCATTCCAGGACGCTGATTTTAGCACTGGAGGGGCTGTTGTGGCTCTGGCATCCCCTTCGGTTTCCCCTGGGCTCTCAGCCTGGGGTGGCTGGAGGAACGGATGAAGAGCAGGCTGGTGGGGCTGGAGGTGATTCTTTTAGGAGAGTTTTTGCTGGTATTTTGCTGTGGTTGTGTGTGGGGAAGGGTTTTTTTCGGGGGCAGGAGCTGCCTCTGTGTGCATTCAAGGTGCCCGCTGCTATTTCCCCTCCAAGGGCCTGGGGTGCGTTTAGGATGTGCGATCGGGGCTGACCCTGAAACCTTTCGATGGTCTGTGTTAGGAGAGTGGTTTTTCTTAAAAAGCAGACCTGGCAGCTCATCGGGGTGCTGCTGACCCCAGCCAGACCCGCAGGGCTCCCTGCGGCCTCCCTGGCCATTTCCTTCGCTAGCCCTGGCTCTCTTTTGGGTATTAATTTTCAGTAATTAATCTCCGTTGCCTTTAGCCAGGTTGGGAGAAAATGCCTTGTTGGGGTGTCTGGCTCCTGGCAGAGATGTCACCCACTCGGGTGATGCTGGTGGGACATTGTGGTGGGCACTCGCTGTTTGCAAAGGGATGGGGACCACCAGCCTCTCCCGTGCCTGTGCTGCCTGGTCCCCCCCCAAGCAGCAAGGAGAGGGCTGGTTTTGCACCTCTCTGGGTGCACCCAGCTCACCCCAGCCATGATGGGTGGGCGCAGGGGGGCTGATCCCCCCCCCCCCCCCCCCCCCCCCCCCCCCNTGCACCTCATCATGCCGAGCCCCGTGGCCATCACTGCTGGGTACCACCGAGGGAAGGGACCAGGAGAGATGAGGAAGCTCTCCCAAACCCCGCGATGCTGCGATGGGGCTTCTCCCCTCGCCTCTTTATTCCAAACATCGCATATTTTGCTCATCTATTTTTGGGGTGCGCGGGAGCCGGCGGCGGGCAGGGGCACAGCACCATCTAGCGCTGCCGGCGGCGGGGAATCACCCAGCTGGAAAAGCGGGAGCAGGAAATCCCAGCAGGTTTCCAGCGAGCTGGGCTCTGCTCTATATTTCCGAGAAAGGAGGCCAGTCGCTCAGCGTCTTTATTTTGGGAGCTGTCAGGCTGCGGTTGCTAACGCGGCATCTTTGGCCTCGTGATGGGAGGCCTTGGGGGGACGGTTGGCGGAGGGATGGGGCCACGGCCGAGCAAAGAGGGGTTGATGGCTCTGGTTGTGGCGATGAGGAGCAGTGGGAGGAAGGAGGGCTGGGGCAGACGTGGGCTGGTGGTGGTGGGGAATAAGGAGCAAACGCCCACGTCCCAGCCTTGGCACTGTGCGGTGCTGTGGCTGCTCCCAATGGGGGATGCTCGTGGGGTCCCTGTGCACCGAGCCTGGCTACAGGAGAGGGGAGCATGTCCTTCGGGTGCTGGGCAGTGCTGGGAGGGGGTGGTATTTGTGTTAGTGTGTGGGAGAAGCGATGCCTCTGTGTCCCCTGTCCTCTCTCCTCATCCACCCACCGTGGGGTCCCTGGGGTGGCAAGGGCTGTCCATCCCCCGAGCAAGACCCCAGTGCTGAAGCACGCTGGGTTGGGGATAAAGGAGCTGAGAAAGGGCTTTTTTTGGGAGGGGAATGCCCCCCCCTTGGACACCCAGCTTGATGCCAAAGGAGACCTTGGCCGCAGAAGCTCTGCAGCAGGTAACAAGGGGGTGTTTTGAGGGTGGAAGGGGCTGCGTGTGCCCTGGGGATGGGGCGGAGGGAGGGCAGCGCCCAAGCTGCCTGTGGTCACCCCCTCCTGTGTCCCCCTCCTGCCGTGGGGTGGGTTGGAGGGTCGAGGCAGGGGGTCCCACGGGGCTTTTGCCTTTTCTTCCAGAGCAAGCTGGTCAAGTACTTCAGCCGGCAGCTGTCCTGCAAGAGGAAGGTGGCCTTGCAGGAGCGCAATGCCAAGCTGGAGGGCTTCCCCCAGCTCCTGCATTGGTTCCGCATCGTTGACATCCGCAAGGAGGTGATGGAGGTAAGGGCTGGGCATCAGCCGCACCGGAGCAGGAAGGGCCCTGCTGCGGGTTTGGGTGCCGAACCTCTCCAGCAGTGGTTTTGCCAGGGGTTTGTGGGATCCTTGAGAAAAACTAGGCATGGGGGCAGTTTTTTTTCCAAGATAGAGACTGGCTTGGAGCCATGTGCTTGGGTGCTGGGGCAGGCTGGAGGGGACGGTGCTGGTGGCAGGAGACCAGAGCAGCGGGACCAGGTTGTTTTACTGTATGGGAAGATGCTGCAAGCCCATGGTAGGATGTGCAGGGTCACCCCACTGCTCTCCTCCACCCACCAGTGAGGACACCCCATTGCTGTTCCCAGTGAAGGACATGGGTGCCAGGGGGACTCCGTGGGTGCTGGGCCCCTGCAGCGGGGGTCCCCCATGTCCCTGTCACAGCGCGGTGGTGCCATGGCGGGTCGTTAGCATCCCTCTGCCATGTCCTGGGCTCCTGCAGGCGATGGGTGCAGCAAGGGGGTGGCACCCGGAGGTGCTCCCGTAACAGCCCCCCCCGGGGAAGAGGAAAGCCTGTACCAAAGCTGCCAGCCCCCGTGTGTGCTCAGGGCAGGGGCAGGTTTTCATGGTGCCCCCAAATGTCCCAGTGTCGAGTTGGGTCTGGATATGCCTCAGACTATGCAAAAAACTGAGATAAAGCTGAGGGTCAAGCTGTGCCCTCTAGGTTTTCATGTGGATTGAGGTGGAAAATGAGTGGTTTTGGGTCTGTGACCCCAATGGGGCAGCAGGAGGGAACAGCATCTTATCTGCGTGCCCCGAGGTGCTGGTTTAGAGGATGCTCCAGGATGGTTTATTCCTTCCCCCTCACTCCTGCCCCTTTCATCCCCCCCTGCCGTCAGGAAATCGCACCGGGGCAGCTGAGCCTGGAGGAGCTGCTGGACATGACCGACGACCAGGTCTGTGCGACCGTGGAGAAGTTTGGGGCCAACAGTGAAGAGTGTGCCCGCCTAAACGCCTCCCTCTCCTGCCTCCGCAACGTCCACAAGTCCGGTGAGTCGGGCACCCTTGTACCTGCTGGCTGGGTCCCCTTGAGCTGGTTGGGGTGAGTGGCACCATCCCGTTGTGGTGACACTGGGAGCACAGCTCTAATGTGTTGGAGGCGTTTGCAGAGTCTTCTCCATGGGTTGCAGAGTTCCTCCATCCCTGGGGAATGGCTGGGTACCCACTGACTGCAGGGGACAGCTTTGCTCTGGTGCATCCCTGTGGCTTGGGAGTGCATGGGGGCTCCCTTCGCTGGGAAGTGATGAGTTGTTAGTTCTCTGCAGGGAGGCTTTGCCCGAGGAGGGTGCATTGTTTCCTACGGGGTCCCCCTGACCCCTCTTGCTTGCAGGAACACAGCCAGCAGACTCAGGAAAATCCCCTGAAATTCAGCAAGCTCCTGCCACTCAGCATCGCTTCCCGGCTGGCGGCAGAACGAAGCCCCCATGCCCAACACCCTGCCCAGGGCATGCACAAGCCCTGCTTCCCCTTCCCCCGGGGGTGGGTGTATGGGTGTCTCCCCGCAGCAGCCGGGCCAGGGGATGCTGGTGGGCTGCTGCGGGGGATGCTGGCGGCCCCGGGTGTGGGTGCTGGGGTGCGGGTGCTGGGCTGGCGGGTCCCCGGGCGGTGGCAGCAGAGCTCCGTGCTGCAGAGGCGGCTGCACGAAGCAGGAGCTGCTCCGGCTTTATCTGCGCTCGCAGCCTTCGAGCAGAGCGGGGCTGGGGGCTGCGGCAATGGCTGGGTTTGCTTGGGTGAAGGGGCGAGCGATGCAGCGGGTGGCTGTGCAGGATCTGGCTCTCCCGGCACCTTGTCCCGGGCCAGCCGAGCCTCGCTGGATGTTGGTGTCCAGGGGCTGAGGGTTCCCTTCCTGGGGTCGGTGTTGGCGGGGTCCAGCCTGAGAGTTGGGGGGTCCTTCTCTACATGTGTGGCGCCCAAGGAGAGGCCCAGCCTTACCTCCCCGTGTGCGATGGGGACCATATCCTGCTGGCATGGCTCTTCCCAACGGAACCGGTGCTTTGGTGCCAGCTCGGGGGAGCGCTGCCAGCATGGGGTGCTGCCCCGTGGGGTGCGAGGCAGCAGCAAGGTGAGGGGGGCTGGGGAAACCCCATTTCACACTTTAAATCCCCCACTGTCCCCTTCCCAAGGGCTCCCTTCGTGGTCCTAGCCTGGGGTGATGGTAGTGGGCTCGTGTAGCTGCTGGGAGTCCTGGCCTGGCAGGACCCTTCTGTAGGAGGACCCCAGTCCTGCCAGACCCCCGGGGTCTGGGGACCCCAGACCCCTCTGCCTGGCTCCTGCCCCCTCTCAGGGGCTCCTCCAGTGCAGCTGCAGCCCAGGGGCTGGGGGAGATGGGGGATGAGCCCTGCTGGGGTGTAGCTGGTGGGTTTTTGGCTGGGCTTTGCAGGTCCAGAGCAGCCCCTGGGGACAGGGCTGGCAGCGAGGAGGGTGGTGGGACGTGGTTTCAACAAGGGGCAGCTTTTGGGGACCAGCAGTGTCCCCGCATTACCATTGCTTGGCACGACATGTCCCAGGCAGGGGGTCCCAGCTCCTGCCCTGGAGGGGTCTCGGCCTCATCCACCTGTTGTGGTTACTGTGGTTTCCTTGAGCTTCCCCTGTGGCGTGGCACGGCGTGGCGTGGTGTGGCACGGCGTGGCGGTGCCAGCGGACAGCGGCAGAGGGCCCCCACCACCGCACGCTGCCACCGGGCTGGTGCAGCAGCCGCTTCCACCCCTGTGCCGGAGCAGCGAGGTGGGGATGGCTGAACTCAGCCTGACATTTCCCGCAGAGCACGAGTACCCCCACGCTCTTTAACTCCCTAAATCCAGCTCCCACCTGTGTTCCTGCCCTCCTTCCCTTTGGCATTTTCACTAAGTCTTTCCGCTATTTGAGGAAGGGCATCAATGCCTCCCTTGGAGCCCGGGGAAGGCTCTCAGCCTGCTCTTTGTTTAAACACCTTTGACTTTTAAAGCCTGTTGCAAACAAATACTGCTGGCTCAGCCCAGCCCCTGCATCCCCTCTCCTGCCCCTCTGCTCGCTCGGCCAGGGGAATTCCCCCGTGCCCCGGTGGGACCCCTGCTTTGGAAAAATCCACGTGAGCCTTTGGGTCAGCAGCTGCAGTGAAGATGCTAAAACATCTTCTGCCCCTCCAGTGGTTTCTGGCTGGCAGAGATGGGGGGGGTTACTGGGAGGCTGCGGGATGCTCACTGCTCAATTTGCTTTTTAATGGGGGCAGGTGATGGGGCTGCCAGTCCTCCCGGTGGGTCGTGGCTTGGTGGTCAATTGGGTCCCTGCGGGAGGGAGTTCGCTGCTATCCAGGCACCGTGTGCGTTTGCCTTCCTCAGCGCTCCATTTAACTCCATCCATCATCACGCTGCTCCCAGGCGGGCGGCAGGCTGGGTTTTGCGGCGAGGGTTGCTGTTTCGTCCCTCTGGCATTGCAGAGGTGCCGCAGTGGCCCTTCCTGCTCCGCCGGGGATGGAGACTCAGGCTCTGCGGTGCAACGGTCCCTGGCATTGCTGGTCGGCGTGGGTCCCTGCTGTGCCGGCACCACATCTGCACGCTGCTGGAGAACCCCCTGGGCACATCATCCAATGGATGGCACGAGACTTGGGGACAGGGAGGGGACAGGCAGCCTGGGGCACTGCAGAACCCCTGCCAGCCTGGAGGGATGCAGGAGCTCCCTGGGCAGTGGAGGAGACCAAATCTCCCTGAATTTCTAGTGGATTTGGGTGCAGAAAGTTCCACCCGGGTTGGCAGATGGTCTCCTTGTACCCTGCTCTGCATAGCTGCGTGTCCCCTGCCTCTGTGCTGGTGTTTCCCTGCCTGGAAGAGCCTTTGCTAGGTCAAATGGCCCCATCTCAGCAGTCCCCCCTGCTTTTTGCCCCCTGGGAAAGGGGGAGCACAGCCCCTGTCCCTCTTCTTCAGGTGGGGAGATGAGAGCAGTTGGTACCTCTGTCCGGGTCAGGGTGAGATGCTCTCTAGCTGCCCCAGGCTGCAGTTGGGTGGTGGGAGCAGATTGTCCAATCCAGCCACTCAGGGCCGGGTCTGAGATGCACCATGGTCCAGGCAGCGCGTTTCGGTGGGCTGCGGGGATGGGGAATTGGCAGAACAGCGTTTCTGGTACATTGGCAATGTCCCCCCGTGCTGTTGGGGGCAGCTGGGACCGAGCAGCGATGGGGCTGTAGCTCTCCCCGCTGGGGTACACTAAGGCAATGCCGTGCTGCTTCCATCCATCAGTCCGTCCATCCATTCATCCCTCAGCTGCATTTCAGCAGATGCTGAGCTGCTGGCGGGCTCCATGTCTTGGTGACTGGCCATCAGCTTTGCCCTGTCTGCAAGCTTGGGCAAGGAAGGTTTATGCCAGCTTTGAGAGCTGGCCTGGTTCATGTAGCGCCTGGCAAGCGTACGTCCCATTGGTGTCCCCTTGTCCCCTGGGGCTCCACCTGACGCACCACCAACCCTCCGTTGAGGGTCCTGGAAATTAGCTGCTAGATGTGTTGCCTTGATCCTTGCAGCCCCCAGGAGCTGTGTTATGCCCAGCTGGACCCCACCAGCTGGGTGCCTGGGAGGTTTGCACGGCCCCGAGGAGCCGGCTGGGTGCTGGGTGGGGGGGTGTTGAAAAGCGTCTGAGGATGGCAGCGATGATCTCAGGTCCATCAGGTTATCACAGCCCCTCCAGAAGGAACCCCAGATGTACCACGTTGCGATGGACATGGCTTTTTATCTGTGTTTTATCTCCTTATAAACCAAGAGAGAGTCCTAGTCTGAAAATATAATTAATGAACAAGTTGCTGCCTCTTTAAAACATCATGTAATTTCTTTGCAAGTGCAGTAGTGGTCGATTTCTAGAAGCCAAGATTAGTATTAATAAAGCAGGAATGAGGTACAGTATTAACCTTTTCCATCAATCTCTATTTATTGAGTTGTTAATTAGAGATATCTAATTTCCCAGGCCAATTCTGCCTGGGCATGGGGGCTGGGGAGGAGGCAAGGAGGAAGCAGGACGCTGTTTTATCGCTTAAATGCTGATGAATTTTGCCAGGACGGGGTCTGATGGTGAGGAAGGAGCCCCTCTGCATACCGAGCATCCTGGGGGCAACTCCAGTAGCAGGGAAAGCCCCGGAGCAGCTTATAAACCAAAAGCGTGCTATATTTATCAAATATAGTGGCAACCCTATATTAAACCCCTGCTTTATTGTGTTAGCAAGTCTGTATCAGGTTTTTCTCAGCTGCAAAACCTTACACTTGGCAGCAGTATTTTATTAGCAGCCAAGGCGTCAGTTTTGAACTCAAAGAGGGATTAATTTATTATTAAGAGCTGAGCGGGGCCACTGTGCATTGAGGAGTTGATGGCGTGTGACTAGGGAGTTATGCGTGGAGGTTATTAGCTTTCCTACAGGGAAAAATGATCCGGTGCTGAATATGAGTCGTCCCGGCTGCGGGTGGCTTGGGGACGGTGCGGGGTCAGGCAGGGCAAGAGGAGCCCGGGGAGGCTGCATGTACCAGGGAGGGGGCACAGGCTGGTCCCTGCCTCGAAGAGCTGCAAAGTCCTGCTGGAAGCTGTTAGGTGGTGGGAGAAAAGCTTTGGCTTCGGTAGGGATGAGCTTTTAAAAAGAAAATTAGATGCAGGGTAGAGAAGGGCAATGTAATGATAAAGTGGTGAGCATACTCGTTTGGGGCAAATTTGAAAGCTGCGCTGGCTGTGGTGTAAAGGTTTGCAGAGTCGGTCCCTCCCGGTGACCGGTGTCCCCACGCCTGCAGAGCCATCCCTCCGGTGTGTGATGGGGCCGAAGGGCTGGGTGATGCCAGGGTTTATTTTGCCCCACGGCGAGGGCGCGATCGCTGGGATGCTGGTGCTGGGAGAGGCGGCTGCAGCCGTGGGGGTTTCCCTCGCTGTAAAGGACGCCGAGATCTTGCTCTGGTTTTGTGCACGTCCCCATTTGGTTGGAGATACCTTTGGGGAAGGAAAAAGAGTGATCACAACATCCCCCAAGGAGCAGTTGGGGTGCGGAGCTGCTTCAGGTACGGCTCCTCCTTTGGATGGGACGCGCTGCCCCCAGCTCCCTGAGGGGCAGCAAATTATTCCCAGCAGTTCGTTTTAGGAAATCAAAGCAAAACTTGCTATTCGTCTTTTGGAGCAGGGGGAAAACCAGCTTTTCTGGTGACATTTTCCCATCCCTCCGCATCTCTCGATCTACAAGCTGCATCCTGACAGCGGGCGCTCCTCTCCGCCTCCTCCCAGGAGTTTGTTTTCTTGTTTATTTTAATGGAGTGGTTCAGAAAAAGCTTCTTCCCTAATGAAGTACAGTGGAGTGAAGGAGGTTGAGCTAAGCGGGGAGGCAGCGGCAGCACCGAGGGGATTAATAAAGCCAAATTTGGGCAAAGGGAGCATCTCTCCCTTTGTGCTGGTGGCCAGGGCTCCGTGGCAGCTGGGAGCGGGGAGGTGGCCCGTGGGGTCGGAGGGGCGGTGGGCGGCTGTAGCTGATGCTCATTTCAATATGCAGTTAATATTTGCTAACTAAACAAAACAAATAGGCTTTTCTGAGCGAACAGGCAGCCTTGCAGCACCACCGAGGCAGGCAGAGCTTGGGGAAAACTGGGCAAAGGGGAGTTTGCTTTTGTGCGAGCTCTTCCCTTGCTTTTCCAGCTGGGAATCAGCTCTGGCAGAGCAGCAATGCCTGGGGGAGCCCTGGGGGGGAGCGAAATCCGAAAGCATTTAACACGCTTTGCAGAAAGAAGAGCTTGGGGATTTTTTTTTTGTTATTTTTGCTTTCAAGTGCGTTCTTGGTTTAAGCGTATCTCATCAAGCGGAGTGCCCGCTACCTGCAGCGTGCCTGTAAGCAACCATGTGCTGAAAATACATTTCTCCAGCTTATCCGGGGTATTTTTAGCCCTGACGCACCCACCAGCCCCATAACGGGTTATTTTTGCTCTCGAGTGCATCAGTCGTGTTACGACACAGCTGAGCATCGAAGGGGACAGCAGCGAGGGGGGGACGCGGTGGCTGCGACGCCACGGCCAATCTTCGGGTTGCGGGAAGCAGCCTTGGCTCTCCTTCTTCGTTAACTGCTGCTAATTACTGCTGGGGGTGGGAGCGTGGGGATGCTGCCGGGCCCGCAGCATCCGGGCAGTTTTGAGTTATGTAAATCTATGCATGCAGAGCAACCAATGGGGGAGCACCTTGATTTGCATACATGCATGCTGATTTGCAAATCTCTGGGTGCAGGTTAATTAACCGGAGGGGTCAATGGCTTGCGGGAGGATTTAATTTATGGTGTTGCATCCTCCCTCACCTATGCCCGTGCGTGGCCACGGCTGTACCTTCCCCAGCCCCGGGTTGTGCGTGAAGCCGGGTGCCACCAGCCAGGGTGGCCTCGGTGACCGGTGGCCACCAGTGGCCTTGGGGATGAGGAGACAGTCCGGCTACGTGGCACTGGGTTGAGCACCCAGCTTTGCTGGCACGTGGGTGCGGGTGCCTGCAGGCAAGGTGGCCTTGCTGGAGGTGACAGGTCCCCCGCAGAGCTGCGTTTTCAGGGGGGGCGGGGGTGTGTGTGACACACTCCAACCTGTCACTTGCCATGTCCCCACTTGGGCTGGGCTGTTTCGGTGAGGAGGGGGCTCGTGCGTGCTCGTGGTGGCTTCAGAGGCGCACCAGCATCCTGGCAGCGCCGTCCTGGCAGAGGCGAGGCTTTCCTACAGCGGGACTTTTTCCTTAATTAAAATATGAGGAAGGGCGTTAACTGTTTTTATGAGCTTCTTGCTGGGTCGAAGGGCTTTTTGTAGCAGCTAGAGAAGCAACTGTAAAAGTAGCTGGATAGAACTTGCTTTATTTTTTTATTTTTTATTTATATTTTCTACTTTGGGAGAATGATTCAAGAAAACTCCTTGTCCCCCTTTTCCCCCAAAGTCTTTTTTTTTTTTTTTTTTTTTTCAATCCAATCCTAAAGCTTTCATTTCCAAAGCCCTTTCCTCCTTTACTTTTCCTCTGGAGCTTGAAATAAAACATTCCCCTTGAAAAGGCCAGGGAGAGAAGAGGTCAGGCAATTAATAATCAAAAAAGGATGGGGAAGGAGCCTTTTTAAAATAAAGAGATTACTGGTTTATGTTGGTTTTCTTAGTGGAGGCGATCAAAAGGAGTCGGCGAAGGGACCTTGAATTGGGTCCATCACTTTGGCACTGTGAAGTGGCTGCCGACGGCCCTTCGCTCATCTCTGCACCAGTGGAGATGAATAATGAGAAGCAGAGAGGAGCCCTGCTTAATTACAGTCCCCTTCCTTTGTGCAAGTGGCACAACTGAGTGGCACGGGGGCGTTTTGCAGGGGTGAGACGGGGGCATCAGCTTTGGCCAGGCAAGGGGTGCCCCATCCCCATGCCGCGTTTTGGGGCGGTGGTGGGAAGATGGGTGCCGGTGGCGGGGACACGCATGGGGGGCTCAGCAGGTGGGGAAACATGGGCAAAGCACCTCCCTGTTCCTTGCAAAGCGTTTGCTTGGTTTTGCGTGTGCGTAACGCAGAGGAGCTTCTTGCTGGTGTTTCTGGGGGGGATGCAGAGCTGGGGTGGGGACCGTGTGGCTTCTGCTGCACCACATGGCCGTGTCTGTGTGCTCTGTTGCAGGTGGCAGCCTCTCCAAGCAGGATTGGACCATCCAGTGGCCCACGACGGAGCCGGGGAAGGAGAATAGCCCCGGGTGCCAGCCGGAGCCAGGGCAGTGGGGCAGGACGCACCTCTCGCAGAGCCCCAAAGTCCAACCCAAGTGCGGGCAGCATCACTGCCACTCGGGCTTGCCCCACGGACCCATGTACACCCACGTGGACCGGCTGACCGTGGAGGGTCACCCGGGGCTGTGCCCACCCGTGGAGTCCGGCCACCGCTCCCTGCCGCCCTCCCCGCGCCAGCGACACGTCGCTCACACCCCTCCGCGTACCCCCAACATTGTGACCACGATGACGCCGCCGGGCACGCCGCCGGTACGACGGAGGAATAAACTGAAGCCCCCCGGGACGCCCCCGCCCTCGTCGCGAAAACTGATCCATCTCATCCCTGGCTTCACCGCGCTGCACCGGAGCAAGTCCCACGAATTCCAGCTGGGGCATCGCGTGGATGAGGTGCACACCCCCAAGTAAGTGGGTGCCGGTGCGGGGTGATGAACCCCATCCCAGCTCCTTTGGAAAAGTGCTTTGGTCCCTAAATTTTGGGGCTCAGTATCTGTTTTTTTTTTTTTTCTTGAGCTTTGAGGTAGAAAAACCCTTGGCAGCTCTAACAGGCAGTGGGGATGCTGCTGGGACGGTGTCTACTTTGCTCCCCTGGGACCTCATTTTGGGAGCATGGGGTGGGTGGGGAGCACCAAGGCGTTCCAGAGCCACCGCTTGGCAAAGCCCCCACGTGCTGGAGCGTAGCCTCAGTGGCACGGGTGGGTTGGATGGTGGGATTTTGCAGCTGCGGCGCGGGGATACACAACTCGGCTGCAAGAGCTGCGCATGGGTGCGAACGCATGCGAGAGCGAGATGGGAAGAATCATCTTTCAGCTGAAATGTGGATATATGGATCTATAAAGCCTTATGGATATAACCCTTTACATTCTGGAGACCCCCCGGTATCTTTTCCATCCCTGCTGGTGTTTGCAGAAAGCCCTTCAGCCTCTGGCCGTGCCATGGCTCCTTCCCACCGCTCTTGCTCTGCGGCTCCGGTGCCGGCAGAGGCTGCTGCTGTGCAGGGGAAGGGCTCCCCGGCACCAACACGCTCTCTCTCCATCTGCTTTGGACCCTTTTGGTGGCGGTGCTCAGAAAGCCCTTCTGCTGCCTTGGCGTGGGGAGGCAGAGGAGACCGGTGGCCACCTCGGGGCATCATCTCCTCTCCCCGAGGACGTGTTGGGATGGAGCACGGCTGGTCCCTGCTAGCCCCCCAAAACAGGAGCCCCAGGACAAACTGCACCGCTTGTCCTCAAATTTGGGGTTCTTAGAAAACCAGGCCATGCCAGAAGCCCGGGCAGAGTCCCCTGAGGGATGTGGTGGGAGCAGGGGAAAGCCTGGGTACCCTGGCACGGCGGCGCAGACCCTCCTGCCCAGCCCCGGAGGCAGCTGTGATGCTCAGGCAGCTCCGGCTGGGGCACGTGAAGGGTTAAAATCTGCTGCCTGCTCGGGGTGCTCCTGGCTGCCGGACCCTCACCTCCCCCTGTTCGGGCAGGGGCAGACCAGAGGGGGTTTGGGGCGACAGATGTGTACGGTGGCCGCAGCATCGTGATGTCACTTATTTCCCCGTCGCGTCCCCAAGGTTGCGGCAGCCGCTGGACTGCGGTTGTTACACGAAATGAGGGCGGTCGTCCTTCTCCCCCGGGCTGGGAGCTTTTGGTCTCTAAAGGCTTTTAGCTTTTGGAAATTAATTTTTTTTCAGCTGGACAATGCCTCCTGCAAGGCCACCGTCCCCCTTGTGCTTAGGCACTGGAAAGTCATATTTACTTTGGTCCGTCCCCAGCGAGGATCACGACGTTTGCAGGAGCAAAGCCTTAGCGAGCAGCCTGTCTCCCCTTGTACTTTTATTTGTATTTCAGCATCTGATCCAAGCTCTACCCTTCGCTAACACAGCGGGTCTCACCGAGGTCAAAGTGTGCCTTTGGTTGCCCCAAGCCATTTGATCCCCACTGTGGTCGTTGCACACCCCAGGTCACCCTGACATGGATCTGGGGTGAGGCTTGGACACGGGTGTCTGGACCTTATTCCAGCAAACCCTTTGGCCGGTGATTCCCCGAGCCAGCCGGGGACGGGATGCCCCGACTTTCCTGCAAGGGGAAAGAGCAGGGCAGGACGTGGAGAAGGAAATCATAAACAGGGTTTGCATGAACATGGTCACGTCTCCTCTTCCCTCATCGGTCTCTGTTTTCCTTCAGTCCCTGCCCGACTGCGTCCCGTTTGCCCAACATCTCTGGTGCTCCCCTTCCTGGCAGTGCCGGGCCACCTTAGTTGATGCAACTTTAGTTCATGGTTAGTGAATTAATAGGGGGAAGAGAGAGTCAATCTTAACAGGGCTCCGTTGTGCTAGCGTCCTACTGGGGGTTCATCGTGTCGATGCAGAAGGACCCAAGCTCCCGAAAGCCACTTGGAGAACCGGGGAGGTTAATTTTCTCTAATGGCACTTAATGATTTTTCAGGAGGCAACCACTAAATCCTGCTTGCTAATCCCATTAGTGTTTCGGGATAGTAATTAGTGCATTAACGAGGCAGATTCTTCTTTTTTCCCCTTTTCTCTAGCAGAGGTGTGCTGAAGTTTTAGCTGTTTATTAGCCTGAATGCGGTGGCTATCGCTTTGCCTGGCACAGAGAAAAAGCGGCTTTTTGGTGCTGCTATATAATTCTTATTTTATGGCAGTGTCCATGCAATGCACATGTATTGTAGGGTAGGGTTTTTTTAGTGTCATAACTTCTGCGGTGTCTGGGTCCTCTGTGCTCTCTGCAGGAGGGAGGTTTCCTCCTGCCCTCGAACATGAAACGGAGCTCATCCCTGAAAAATTATTTCAAGCCTTCTCTGATCAACCCCTCCTGGTTTTAGCTGTGCCAGTGGGCTCTTGGTTTGCTTTGGATCGTGGCTTCCTGTTCCCTGTATCAGGTCCCAGCATGGAAAGACGTACTAGACCCACAGAGCTGATAGTCTGGGGACACTGCTGGGGACCCCAAGTGCTGGGTGGGATCTCCTGGGGTGATTTTGGGTCTAGATTTACCCCCATACAGCCTCTTTGCAGACCGCTGTCTGGCGGGACCCATCTGAAACCCTCCCAAGAGGGAGGCCAGTGTCCCTCAGGCTGATCCATCTCCTGGCGTGCCCCATCTTAGGATGGGGTGAAATGGGCTCTGAGGAGCCAGGGATGCCCTTGGCGAAAGCAAAAAGCTCTCTCCCCATGAGCTCTGGGTCAGTGTTGATGGAGGGAAGCTGTCGGGGTGCTGCAGGGCTGCCTCCACAGATTTTTCCATCTCAGTGCAGGCACAAAAGTAAACCACCACCATATATCTGGGAGAACAGTAGCAGCGACCAGGTCTTCTCTGAAGGAAGGCCACCACGTACCACTTGACTCTTGATGACAGCTCATAAGTTTGCTCGAGTTTTGTGTTTCTGAGCTTATTTCTAGGGTTTAATCCATCGGTTTTTGTACGCTGAAGTCTTCTGAAGCAGGGGTTAATTTTTTTGAGCTTACGGCCTCAGATTTTCCTGCACGGAGCCTCCAGCTGTTGACCGTAACTCTGGGGTACGGAACATTACTCCTAAAAAGATCCCCTGGCTTCCATAAATCCACAATCCATAAACATCTCATGAATAGTCTTGAAACGGAAACAAAACATTTAGAGTGGCTGATAATATAATGCCCATTTAATACCTCATGAATTCCATGGGCCATTTAAATCTTTCATGGATAGTTAATGATTATTCATCAGCAAGAAGTCAGAAAAAAAAAAAACCAAACTCTGAATGGAAGGTCTTAAAAGTACATTAGTTGAGGAACAAAAGCCAAGCTAGTTAAGAGCGAGCTCAAGAGCCTGTGTTAACCCTTGGAAAGGTGCGTATAAAATAGCCCTGGGGTGTCCTGCCCCAAAGTGGTGGTGGGGTGGTCTTCATCCTCAGACCCATGCGAAGGGGAGGTGAGCCCAAAACCTCACCCACTTCCCAGTTGTGGTTCCTTTTGCCGCTCTGGTGTCTGGCCACATTCATGAACTCCATGGCCTTCAAAGAATAGCCTCCGGCAAGACGCTGGGAAGGGAGGATCAGAGTGTACCGATGGTGAATTAAAGCAGCGTGACCTGACACAGCTGAGCCCCGGAGGAAACGCTGAACTCTCCTGAGAGCTAAAGTGAAGCAGCTGCTGGAGAGGACACGCAGTTTTTGTGGTGTACCTAGCTCAGGTTTAGGCTGGGAGGAGGCTCCTCCAGTGCAAGGCGGCTTTATTTTAGGTAGGTTTTCAATGAAGTCTGCTTATCCTGTATCGTTGCAATCACATTTGCGGTGTGGATGCAGATAGGGTTAGGTGTTCTGGTGGAAGAGGATGTTTATCCAAAGCCTTATGATGGTAATCTTCCTTGCCTTTAGCCTTGTTGACGCTGAGGTGGTTTTTTGGTACTGTTTTTCAAAATCAGAATGAGGATATCCTGAATGAAGTCAGATGTGAAGTTCACATCTGATCTGGTGATAGAGCACGTACCCATTTTCTTCTTTTCCTTTTCTCTTGTATTATTTCCAATTCTGAACCGACTCTAACTTGGCACTTTCTCTGCTGTGGGGTTGGTTTTTTCCATCCCACGTAACAGAGAAACCCCTGAGAACAGGCTATCTCCCGTGGCACTTGGCCAAGTCTCGTGTAGGATCCTACTTGGGGCATCTAGGCAGAGAGGTGAAAGACTGAGTCATAGACTTGCAGAAACCTAGGACTAGAGGTCTCCTCCACCGTCCCCACCACACCGAGCAGCCTGCAGTTAGACTGTCCCTCAGAGTTAATAATCTACGCTGGTCTTAAATGCTACTGAGTGATAGGTCATTTATTCTGCTGCTCTGCAACCTTTATAATAACGACATTTTCCCTTGTATCAATTCCAATCAACGCTTCTACCAGGTAGATCAATTATTTGATATTCTGTGCGGGCTGGATTTGATAGAGTGGTATCGAGATAGCTCTTGTGCCTGGTGTCTCTCTGACATTTCCCAGGCTTGGAAAGGCAGGTGGGCTCTTGGCTTTGGGGATGAGCAAGAGATTGATGTTTGCAGAGCAGGTGGATGCAGTGGGACACTACCAACACATGCAAATAATCCATATGCAGCATCTTCAGTGTTGTGTTATTCATCCTGTATGGTGTCCGAAAATGTAGAGACCCACCTGGTACTTCTGCAAGGGGGAAAGCATTGAAGTGAGGGAATTTGGAGAGCAAAACGAGCAGCATCTCTCTCTGTTTCCAAATAATCTTTCTGATTAATCTCGGTGCCTTTGATGGTGAGTTTTGCACAGGTCCTGGATTGTCTCCAGCTCTCTCAAAGTATGGTCTGCACACTGCATCTTGACAGTGATGGGTAGCCTCCGTAACAAACTGGCTCTCTGCTGCAATTATCCCACTGCTCTGGGCTGCGGTTCTCCTTAGGTATGTCATTAATGTTAATTACCGCTGTGGTATTCCATCAAGAGGAGCAGGAGCTTTAACACGCTTGGAGGAGAAACTTTTCACTGTGTCCTTTAATGAGAAGTTGAGCCTCCTTTCGCCACTTTGAAAATGGAGAGCGTGATTATGAATTTAGATAAGGATTAACATCTCAGGGGGGATGGACGGGTGAGAGGCGGCAGAGCTCTCCTGCTGCCAGCACTATTGCCTGATTTGCTGCCTCCAGTGTCCACGCCGGAGGGGAGGGCACGGTGAGGGCAGGTGCTGTGGGCAACGTCCTGGCGTGGTGACCAGGAGACGGATTGACCGCTGTTGGTCATGATAGGAGGACGTGCTTGAGCTCTTATCAGCCCTCTCTTCCATCTGTAGCTATGCAGGAAAGACATGAAGCAGCTCCTCTGCCCTCTTCTTTATGGCCCAAGAGGTCGGTGAGCACCTTCCATCACCATCCTGCAAGCCCCCACTGACCCACTGCTGTGGCCAGCCCAGCGCCCAAGCAGGTGGTGGGTTGGCCAAGCGCTCAGGTGGCTTCCTTAGCAATCATGAAATGAAAACTGAGAAGTCAGGGAGAGCAGGATTCCCAAAAAGCCATGAGACTGCTCTGACTTTTCTCTTTCAATTAAAGAGCTGCCCAAGCCCACCATACATCAACAACCTCAGATCCAGAGGTAGCCTGCAAGCTGACCACAGAGAAAAATTGCCCCACGTCTCTTCTGAGATGAAAGGTTTGCAGAGCTGTAGTTAATGTAACGAACCCCACCTCAGGGCTTTCCAGCCGTGGGCAATCCATGCTTTTCCCTCCAGTGGTGTAATTTTTTGAGAATTGCCCCCCAAAACAAGTCTGGGTGTGTGCACGGGTGCCTGGGCCATGCGGGCATTGCTTTTCTCGTGTTAATGCAAGTGGTGTAGGCAAGTGCTTGAGTTGATCACATCTCTTTTCTTTGTTGAGTTTTGCAAGCATGGAGATGATGGTGGCTGGGAAATGGGGTCTTACACCGATGGAGAGCTCTGTGGTCTTCAGCCCACTCATTCCTCTCCTATGAGGACAGGCTGAGAGAGTTGGGGGTGTTCAGCCAGGAGAAGAGAAGGCTCTGGGGAGACCCTATCGTGGCTTTTCGGTACTTAAAGGGGGCTTATAAGAAAGATGGGGACAGAGTTTTTAATAGAGCCCGTAGCGACAGGACAAGGGGTGATGGTTTTAAACTAAAAGAGGTAGATTCAGACTAGGTCTAAGGAAGAAATTTTTTACGATGAGGGTGGTGAAACACTGGCCCAGGCTGCCCAGAGAGGTGGTAGATGCCCCATCCCTGGAAACATTCAAGGTCAGGTTGGACGGGGCTCTGAGCAACCTGATCGAGTTGAAGATGTCCCTGCTCAGAGGTCCCTTTAAAGGTCCCTTCCAACCCAAACCATTCTATGAGTCTGTGATTTGGTGGGGGAAAAAAAATGCCTGGAGCTGACCCGCCTGGCTGAGGTTGTGTTGTCTAGGGATGGAGAAACCCACTCATCTCTAATGGTCAAACAAGACACCCCGGGACTCAACCGGTGTGGAAACGGCTCCAGCAACCGGAGACTCAACCTCACCATCGTTGGCTGGCTGCAGCCAGTGGTGATCATCCACCACCGCCTTTGTGTGTCCCTCAAAGAAATGTAACGGTGGAAATGAAGAAAACAGAAGGGTTTTAATAAGAAACAGGACCCGCTTCAGGATCCTGGCAATTAGCTCCTTGAGCTCCTTCCACGCAGCAGCCTGCGTCTGCTCCGAGTGTTGTTCCTACTGCCCTCCTGCTGCACCATCTTGTCGGCGCACGAGTCCTGCGAGGGGATAAAAACCTGTTTGGCTTGAGCTCCCTTCAAAGCCGTTCCCAGCTTTATAATTTGCAGCCATAATAAAAAGTTACGCTTTGTGCTACGAAAAGAGAATAATAGATCAGTAAGACTTGAACCTTAAAATTCAGCCATCCAGGGAAGCGGAGACAGGCACTTGGATAAATATTTAACTGTCGAGGCTTTGATATGAAGAACCTGCTTCTCCTCCGGCTGGAGGAGGAGGGGTTTGTTGCCTCTTACGGTAATGAGGAGGATAAATGTAACATCTGGTGGATATTCTCTATTTTTTTTTTTTATATCAAGCTAGTATTGCATAGAGCTTGTTCAGATCTGGGTGTATAATGAAGAAATTTCATCTGTGCAGACGGGTTCAAATAATCTACCGGCTTTACCTGCGTGTTTGCCTTGAATGCTGAAAATGCTAAAGCAGCTGGTGCTGTCCTTGCTGCACCGGGAGGGATGCGCGACGGCACTGGGTGTGGGTGCTGCACGTTTGTTTTCATGCTTGAAAGGTGACCTGGTGCCTCCTTTTCTGGCTGTGATGGCTTCAACCATGGTAGTTTTGGTCCAAGCCCCCCAAGCCTGTTGGTTTGGGGATGGTCGTGCTTCTCGGCCAGGGAAGTCGCCTGGATTTTTGTGATTTTTTGGGGAATCCCTGAAGAGAGGAGTTGAGTTTTGCCAGGCATGCGCTGACATGGGAACCCAACAGGAAGGGAGCAGAACTGGCAGCTCTTCTTGCATTAAAAAAAAATGCAAGAGTATATTTGTGGGGTTTCCTCCTTTTTTTTTGTCATTGCACATGGATGCTGCTTGCTCGGGCCGGAGGCGACTGCCCGGTGTGGACGGACAGAGCCTCGCAGGCTGCCGAGGCACAGGGGAAGCGCTTTACCTTCTCCTTCCTCTGATTTAATACAGAATATTGTGCAATTAAGCCAGTCAAAAGGCCATAAATCTTCTGGGCTGAATCCTGACCAAGGCTGTGCACTTCAGGCCAGGCAGCAGCGATCTTTAATCCTTTGCAGAGAGCTAACTGAAATACTGATGAGAGGATTTTTTTTTTTTTTCACTCCATTTCCCTTCCTTTAAAAGAAACGCTTGCGTTGAAATTGGAGTGTGCTGGAGAGGAGCAAAGCGGTGAATAAAACATAGTCTGGCGCAGTCAGCTGCAGGGTCAACTCACCCATTTCAGATAAATTTTAAATGTAAACCTCTTTTAATTTTTTTTTAATTACAGTAATATTGGCAAGCAACAACAAAAGCCTGCAGAACAGATATTTACCCCATTTCCATCTTTTATTTAAGAAGCGGGCATGGAGAAGCGAATGCCACTGGGGTGCAGGGGACACTGGTTGGTGAGTCCCCTTTGGGATGCTCTTCGGGGTGGCTGTGGGTCAGCCGCAGCCCTCGGCAGAGCCGTACGTCGGGAGTGTCACAGGGCTGACAGCCGCACGGCCGTTGTGTCTGGGCTCCCTGTAACATATAGGTTCCCCTGTGCTCATCCTTGTACACCAACTTCCGCTGGCGAGTGCTCGCTTTCCCAGCGCATCCCGCTCTTCCAGCCTGAGGCCATCCCAGCTGCTTTGTGCTTTTGCACAGCAAAGCTCCGTGCATCCTTGCCGGGTGCCTTTCTGTCGGGGATCCTAGAGCATCCATACCGTCCCCGCATCCCGGCTTGCACCGCAAGGTCCTGTCAATCCCTGCCCTCCTGCCGGGCTTTGATGCACGTAAAGCCTCGCTGGGGCTGAAAGGAGTGACGGGCCCTTTGTCCTGGGTGTCTGCTCATGTTTTTCACTGCCTGTTGAAATGCTCTATTTTTTTTTTTTTCCGAAGCCGGTGATAAGCATTTGACTGATTCCCCAGAGCAGGCGGGGATGAGCCATTCAGTCTGGATTGACACCTAAAGGGATTTGCATTAAGCGCTTCAAACTAGCTGAGCTATTATTTTTTTTCTTTTTTTTGAAAACCATCATCATATATTTAGCAAATTCTTGCATGAAATTATGTCCCTAATAGCTGGCATTTACCTGTCTGTGCGTGGAATTGCTCCCAGCGAGCGGCGCTGGCTTTCCCGAGCATCTATGTCAGCCTGCGGCAGAAATGAGCCCTGATGCTCCCGTGAACTCTGGTTTCATGGGGCTTGGGTGGGGGGTGCTGTGTCTGGTGTCCCCCCCGGGAGATGCAAGGGCAAGGCAAGGATAAAAATGAGGGTTTTTTGGGCTGTGCAGAAGGTTAGGGGACGGTGAGAGGTAACGGAGCGGAGCAGGCTGACAGGGGATGCTGGGGAGGGTCTGCAGGTCCAGGAGCAGCCGTGGGGTTTGCAGCATGGGAAGAGCTGAGAACCGGTGATCTCGGAAAGGGTTCGGGGAGCCGAGGGCTGCGAGGGGCAGGGTCCGGCCCCGTCTCGCTGGCAGGGAGCCTGGCACTCCTGCAGCGAGGGGTGCTTGGTGCGTGCAGAGCCTCCGGGGCTGCCTGGCTTCACAGCCTCTTGCAGCGGGGACGGGGCTGCGGTGAGCATGGAGACGGGACCTGAGGCTCCCGGAGCGGCAAAAAAAAATAGTCGGGGTGTTCAGATTTGGGGATCTGCTCCGAATCTGACAGGAAAGGAACCCTTGTCCCTGCGGTGGCACTCTTCCTGCCATCCCTCGGGGGGGCAGGGGCTTACTGTAGTCACCCCAGGGTGTCCCCTAGATTATGGGGGGCTTCAAGCCTAGAGACGGACTGCACGTAATCCTCTTCACTCCCCACAAACCCTTTAAAGCCAAAATAAAAAATAACCGGTATATAACTAGCTCCGCGCTCCCCCCGCCTGGTGCGTCGCAGCCTCCCCCGGAGCGGGCTGGACTCTCATTTCAGTAGTTGTCCAGCTGTGACTGGAGGAAAATGGTCCTTCCTGGGGGCTGGGAGGTATCGCCACCATCTAAATAGCCCCTTCCGCAGCCCCGTGGCTTTGCAGAGCTGTGCTGCGCTTTCCCTTCTGCCGCGCTTGCTTCTCCATCAGTGTTTCTGTATAATCACTGGGATGTTTTACGGGGAGCGCTCGCCTTTTCCACCCCCGCCCCAGCCAAGCAGCTGAGAACTTGCCAGCTTTTGGAGAGGTCTGAAATGGTGCTTAATGGGGGGATTAGTGCGGCCAACCCCCCGCCCCGAGCATCGAAGGCAGCCCGGCTTGCATCGTGCGCTGGACTTTGCTGGTTCCTTCCGATCTGGCTGGGGCTTGTTCGTCTCGGATCCCCAGCAGCGAGGTCCAGCCTGGCCCCCATCCAGGAGCGGGAGGTCTGCTACTGTCTCGGGGCTTTATCCCTGTGGAAAATTGAATTAAGCTGATGTTCTTCCTTGTTTCTTTAAAAAAAAATTTCCTTTTTCGCTTCCACTGTCCTCGCCAGGTTTGGAAGCCCGGCAGGGGGGTGATGCCTGGTGAGGGGGTGATGCCCAGCGGAGCCTGGCACAGAGGAGGGTGCTCCTCCTGCCCCTGGGGTGTGGGGTCCGGGGGCTCTGGGCTGTGCTGCGGGGTTTAGGCTGGGAGGACCATGATGCATTTCCAGCTCACGCCTTTCCCCCCTTGTGCGATGCTGGCTTGGGTAAATGAAGGAAAATGGAAATGTTGGCCAGAGATGGGCGAAACCGCTCCCGGGAATTGGAAGTTGAGGCCGGCGGTGGTTAGGAGGTATAGCCTCCTCCACCCGGGGGATTTACATCGTTATCTCCACTTACCGCCTGAAAAGTGAGAGATCTTTCACCCCCAGAGCGGAAAAAGCCTAATTTAGGAGCTGCTTGGTGCTCACGGAGGAGGAAAGGTTTTTGCAGTGGGGCTGGGCTGGCGCAGTCCCGGCTGTGTCTCTCCCAAAGGCTGGTGGCCGCATCCTGCACCGGGCTGGCACAGTCACCGGCCAAAACGCATCCCTCTAAGAGCCTGGAATTGTTTAAGTTTTACTAAGTGTCCTGCCGGTAGGTTACGGGGAGGGGGCTGTGGCGTATCATCCCTGTCCTGATGCTCCTTCTGTGGGCTGAGACGAGCATGGGTGGTGCAGGAGCCTGGGGTAGTCTGAACGGTTGGACTCAATGATCTTAAGGGTCTTTTCCAACCTAAATGATTCTATGATTCTATGAAATAGCATTCCCAAAAATGCATCCCTCGGAGCCCTCTGCAAAGCCCTTGGGGAGGACGCCCTGAAGGGCAAGGAGATGCTTCCCACGGGGATGGTTATTGCCCTGTGGCTGTGGCTGATCTGGGGGAGCGCCGCCAGTGTAAGGCCAAGGGAAACCATCCCAATTTCACTCTGGGATGCTGCAATGCGAACGGGTGGATGTAGGAGGCTGGTGAGGAGTGGGCTGTGACCCCCCCATGGCAGCAAGTCCCTTATGCGGTGCCCATGGCTGGCCTCATCCTGCACCCCTGCTCCGAAGCCCATGCAGCAAGGGCGGTATTTGACTCTCTTTTTGCACAAGCAGCCCCAAACGGGGCTTGGTTTGCATGGCAGGGAGGGGTTTGCTCCGTGCACCGCTGGCACCCTGGGTGCCTTGCCCCCAAATCGGTGGCTGTGGCGTCGCAGCCGCTTTGGAACAGCCAAGAGGAGTTTGCAGAGAAGCAGAGGAACCACATCACCTGTTGGGATGTCTTTGCAGCTCGTTGTTTGTGCCCTCTGCCGCTTGCAGGACTCGTCCTCCTCCAGCTTGTGGAGTATTTACCTCTGCCTTTGCTGGAGGATGGGGTGGGAGTTTGCTCCTCGGGTGCACCGCCCAACCGTGCATGGTGCTGGGACACCCACTGCCAGTCGGGGGCAAAACCAGGGGGAAAGCCAGCAAGGGGACAGCTGTGTCCTCTGCAACCCAGCCACGTGCTTGCCCTGGCCGTGCAGCTCCTCCCGGGCTGCCCATGGGTGCTGTGGGCTCTGTGGCCGTATCCTGCCCTGGCGCTGCTCTCCCACGGAGGGGCAAGTTGCCATCTCAGCCTGTTTGAGAAGGACTGAAAGCTTGTCGGGGCACTGACCGCTTGTGCACATGCGGAGAGGTGAAGGTGCAGGTTTGCTCTCAGTCCCCCAGCACCCCAGGGACACCTCGGGGGGTCCCTAAGAGCTGGGACACTGCTGTCCCCAATGTTAGGCTGCTTGCAGCAGGATACCCTGTCCCTGTGACCCCCCCCTGCAGCAGGGGACTTGCCAGGGGTGAGGATGCTCCTGCTGCAGCATCCCGCTCCTCTCCTCGGTGGCAGGGAGGCTTCGGTCCCTGCTCCCCCTCTTTTGGGACAGGGAAAGGGGTTGAGGCCACAGTGGGACAGGCAGCCGACCCTCGCAGGTCACCCAGTTGGATCATGGTGTTTGTGTGTATTTATTAATTTTTTTTTTCCCCCCCTGAAGAAACAGGGAGAGAAAAATCTTTCTCTGTCCAAAATCACTCATCTTTCCTAATAATGAGAGCTGTCACCAGCCGTGCTTGGCGAGGAAATGATGTTCGTGGTAAATATTTGGTCTGGAACTGATTTATGGGTGGAAAAAAATGAGATTAGTGGTTAATCACTGTGTTGCAGGAAGCGCTTTGGGCTGAGTGCCGGGGCCAAGCTCGCGGGGAGCTGGGGCCATGCCTGCGCCAGGGGAGCTGCGCCGGGGGCTTTGGCGGAGACATCGTGGTGGTGCCACTGGGTTGGGTTGGGATCAAGCGGCAACAACAGAGGGGTTGGAGAGCTCTGGGGGACACCGGACTTCTCCTCGCCTTGGTGCTTTGCAGATTTGCTTTAAGGACTGGGGGTTTAGGCTCAGGGGCAGCTCAGGTCCTCCCAGCAGGGCATCGCCCGTGGGGCTGCCGGTGCATCAGACCCCCATGGGCTCCAAGCCAGGAGGGCTGTGCTGTTGGCCGCAGCCGGAGGCAATCATCCGCCCCATCCCTGAGCCCAGCGCACCCAAAGAAGTCATTACAGCCACTCTCAAGGCAGCAGCATCTTTTCCTGTGCGAGGAAACAATTAGCTTATTAGAGAGCGGTTTAATTTTCTTCTGCTAAAGCGGGCTGGTGAGTGCGGCATGGTCATTTCCTATCGACTGGCAGGGCCAGATGCCCCTGGGCATTGCTGGGGCCTGGGGTGGTGGGAGGTGCGCGGCCCCGGGGAGGATGGCTCGCCTGCGGGCAGGAGCGGGTGCCTGAGCTCAGCTGCATCTCTGGTTGACGTTACCGGAGCGATGGCAGTGGAGCAGGACCAGGTGCCTGAGAATAAGTGTATAGATGTTTGCAGGAAAGGACCTGTTGGACACAAGAGGAAAGTTTCGAGAGAGAGCAGTGCCTGGGTTTATAGTCTCCTGATTTCCACCGTAACAGGGCTCGCGGCACTGCATGGCGCTGCACGGCATCGCACAGCATTGCGCAGCCCTGGTTTGGTTTTGGGGGCAGATGCTCTGGGTTTCCCTCCTGGGCTGCGGCAGGATGGGCTCAGCTGCTGCTGTCGCAGAGGTGCCGCGATTCCCTTGCTGCCCTCTCTGCTCCCACATTTTTTTTCTGCCTAATTCTAACAATATAACCAGGAACTGAAGGCAGTGGGTTGAATTAAAGGCTGTAATTCAGTTGTGCATTGATGCTGTGTCACCTGCGAGAAAACCACCTCCAGCCATTCGTGAACTGCACTGCTGGGAGGGCAGGATGGTCCTTGACAACTGTGAGCTGTTGCACTGCCCACTCTGTGCTCGGACGGGGATCTCTGCCCCAAATCCTCCAAATCTCCAAGAGGGCTGAGCCGCCTTTCCTTGAGACTGCTTTGGGGCAGAGCAGGCGATGCTCCTCTCTACCTTGCACTATTGCAGTGTGGCTAGGGTGGGAGCGGCTGAGCCAGCAAGGCTTAGCAGTGCCACAAACCTGCAGCCCAGCCCCTGTGAGCTGTCGATGTCAGTCTGTGTTGCAAATCTTTCAGGTTTTTGTGCTGCTTTGGGCCCATCTGAGCCACCAAAGTGATGGCTGGTCCTTGTCACAGCACAAGGCGGGTGAAAAAATGGGCTGATAAGTGAGGGGTGGATGTCTTGTACCCCCCTGCTCTGCAGCATTTCATTCCTGATAAACCTTTCCCAGTGCTTAGGGTTGTCCACACCATGGTCCTGTGCCTCGGTGAGCCGTTCCCCAGGTTTCTGTTGGGGCCGCTCACAGTGTTAGCCTTGGGTGACATGCTCCGCTGCAGTCCACACCTCGGTTGTACTCAATTCCCCTGCTTGGGCCCTAAAATGGATGTAGGTGACATTAAATGACATTAAAATTGGAGCAGGTGCTGAGTGCTGCAGAGTGCTGGGGGTCTGGGTGCCAGTGCCTCGCTCCCAGTGGGAAGGAGCCGGGACCCGCACTGCCATGATGCACAGACAGCAGCACCTCTAGAGCTTAGCAGCATCTCTTGAGCATAGCAGCACTGCGAGTGCCTAAGTCCATTTTAGGTGCTGTAGCAAGCAGTCTGAATCTGCTCTGTAATCCCTCCGTGCCTCAGTTTCCCCCATTTGAAGCGGGGCTGGTAGTAATGGCCGGTGTTTTGGGATGCGGATGAGGTCTGTGTGATGGCTGCCTCAGAGAGCAAGCCTTACCCCATGCTGGCAGCTCCTGAGCTGGCATAAAGAGGAGCTGTGATGGGCACAGCAGCACATCCAGCCCTCCTGGCCCCAGATGGGACGAGGCAGTTACCTGGGGTCTTGTGCGAAGATGTTCAAGGACTCGAATGTTACTGCAAGCACCCCTTTTAACCATCAGCGAGGTCCACGCAGGCGGGTTTGTGCTGGAAATCTCCCAGATTAGGGCACTGAGGGGTGACGCAGCCCCATGGAGGGCTGGCGGGCAGTAGGTGATTTCAGGGTTGCAATAAGGCCAGGAAGGCTGGGGGTGACGGGGCTTTTGGACCAGCTGACCCTTTTCAGCCAGGTTTTGCAGGAGGAAGAGCCCTCAAATGCAATGTGTTCCTTAATGAAAATTGCCTTTTTTTGATGATGGGGAGGGATTGGATGTTCTTGTAGGGAGACGGGTCTAATTATCACATAAGCTCATGGGGCGTCGCAGCATCTCCCTGCGTGAGCAGCCATCCTACAGGTGCCACCAGTCCCTCAGGGCATCTATCCCTCCTCCCCGCCTGTAAGCAAATGCCCCCCCAATTTCTTGCCCTTCACTTTTCTCTCCTTTTTTCTCCTCTCTCTTCCTTCCAGAGTCAAGAAGAAGAATAAACCCTTGAACCTCAAGATCCACAACAGCGTGGGAAGCTGTGAGAACATCCCTGCACAGCGCTCCCCGCTCCTCTCCGAGCGCTCCCTACGCTCCTTCTTCGTGGGGTACCCGCCTTTCATCCCCTCCACCCCTCCTGTCCACACCGAAGCCACCTTCTCAGCAAGTAAGTCCAAGTGGCTCCCTCAGGTCCCCCCTCCATGGGGTGGGTGACAGTTGATGCCAAGCAGAGGATGTGACCGTGGGAAATTTGGGGCGTCCGCCTGTGCATCGATGGTCTGGAGGACGTTGGGCGAGTGTTGCGCAGTGAGCGCAGCCCTCGTGCAGGTGCCTCGCGTCAGTGTTTAGAGATATGTGGGTGCTTCTGGGCAAATACAAGCCTGGAAACTTGATTATATAGGTCTGCATATATACAAAACCACTGTCATATTGAATAATGATTTATGCAAACAGGTACGCTCCCGTATTGCAATAACACGGGTGCAGGAGGGTGGCTACCATCATTTGGAAAAGCCATGAGCCTTTCCGCGCTGCCTGGGTCGGTGCTGCTGGCTGGCTGTCACTTGAGAGTGACTTTTCCAAGGGCTCCTTTGTAAATCCAGCCGTGGTTTCACCTTCGTGCAAGGAGGCTACTTTTCAGACCTCTTCTGCTTGCAGGATTTTGAGCCGATGTGGAGTTTCAGGTGAAGCTGGCCCTGCTGCAGACAGGTCTGGTGCAAACACCACGGAGCTTGATCCCAGCAGCCGGCCTCGATCCTGCCTGCGGGTCAGCCCGGGGTGGTTTGCCCTCTTCCAGGAGACGATGGTGGTGGGACTCGACGCGTGGGTTTGGGTTGATGAGCTCACCCAGGGCGTTGCTGCTGGCCGGGGAGAAACAGCCTGATCCTTTTTTCCCCGGTCTCGGACCAGTGCCCTGATTAATTCTGCAGGAATTGAAGCTTTTACAAGCCAGGCGTGGCTCTCAGCCTAAACAAAACCCTCCCAGAAAACACGTGGCAGCTGCTGGGAGCGATTTGCATGCCAAGAGCTGTTGTGGGGAGGGTGAGCTCCCCTTGCCTCTTGTTGCTCAGCTAAAAACTTCTTCCAACTCCATATCCAGGCTGGTTTTCTGCCATGTTCCCCTCCTCAGATTTTTCCCTTGTTTGCTTTCCCCAAATGTGGTCTTTCTGGCTCCGTTTGGGTTCTTCCAGTTGTTCTTACTGCTCAGCTCTTGGCTGAAGAAAGGGTTTGCAGGCAACACCCCTCCCTGCCCATCCAGCCCCCCAGCACTGGCAGGTTTTCCTCCTTGCCATACTTCTCACCGGGGCAGGAAGCAGCACCAGGATGGCTTCACTGGCCACCCTGAGCACCGGTTTGCAGGCGCTGGGTGCCGGTGTGATGGGGCAGCTCCTTTGCCCTGCTTGCATCCCCGCAGCTGTGCCTCTCCCAGCCCTCTGCAAGGCAAAAACCTTGCGATTTCTTTCTTTCTTTCTTTTTTTACGCCAATCAGCTGCTGTTTGGGATCATTGAAGAATCATCGAGCCATTTCTGGCATCCTTTTCCTCCTCTTTCTTTGGCTTTGGGGACAGTGGGACCTGGCAGGAGCTCTGCGGGCAGGTGATGTTATTTCTAGAGATGTCCAACTACTTGACTCTCGCTGGCACAGCCAGCAGATTTGCCTGGAGCGAGGGGTATTTTTGCATTGCTATTTCCCCTGCGGCATCGGCTGAGTTCAACTTGCAGCCCAGAACGATGGGGACTAGCAGACCAGAAACCAAGAAATAAACCCCATTCTCAGCTAACCCCCACCGTGTCTTGTTGCATTAGGTTTCCTCACACATCAGTGTTGGATTACATCCCATGGTGTGATAACCTGATATAACGTGGCACCGCAGGAACGTGATGCAATGAGAAGTGATGGGCTATCAAGTGACTAATGCTGCTGGAGAGGTGTCTCTTTTCATTTCCCTCGGCCCTTCAACTTTCTTGGCTGCCGTGAATGTTTGTTTTCTGGGCTAGATGTGAGCTGTGGAGAGAGGAGCGTGGTTGCACCAGCCGGCTGATCCCTGTTGAGAGGTTTTAACATCAGCAAAACCATTTGGTCCTTGAAGGATCAGTGTCCATGCACTCAGTGGGGAAAATTTGATGCAAGGCAAAAAAATCCCACTAGATTGTAGTTTTTCTAGCTCTCTTGTGTTTCTGTGTAATTTCTGTACTGGTGGCCTTGTCCTCAAGCTGCATCCCGGGTTTCTGTCTGCTTCCACGTTCGCTTTCTGGTTTGCAACCCTGTGGGAAGAGCGGCCGCATCCCGCGCGTGGCAGCCCGGGTGCTGAGCATGGCCCTGCGGGGAGAGACATGGGGTTTAATGGAGCTTGATGCCAGGGTTCGTTACTTTGCGGGGAGAAGATGAGTTATGCCAAGCAGTGCAGAGGCGCGTTTATTTGTGGGGAGGAGTAGATATCTCCACAGCTTTCCCCATGCCGAGCATTGCTGTTATGGGACCTGGGTGGCTTACCCTGGCTCTGGCACATGATGCTTTGCGTGTCCTCGAGTCCCCTGCTCTCATCTTGCTGCTGTTCTTGCTGGTCCAAAGTACCATGACTTGTAGGTCCTATGAGAAGCGCTGGTCATGGTTTGGAGGTCGCACCTCGCCCCATCTCCTGGGGTGCCACTATTTCTCATTGCCTTTTAAGTGCAATGGGTTTCCCACGCTGCAGAAGAAGCCTCTTTCTCCTGCAGCACAAATCTTGCTGGAGGGGCAAAGTCCCCTTCACACGGGGCCAGGATCCCTGTGAATTTTGGTTTCGAATTGAAATTTTTCCTTAGCAGCCCTTGGAGGGGAAGCAGAAGCGGGGGGAAGTAAAGACTTTTGGGGTGCCCTTGAACTTTAGCTTGGCTCTGAAATAGCCCAGCCCTATGGCTGAGGGACAGAAGATGGTTTGTCTGGCTCCATCCAGGACCCTCTCTTGATGCATCCTGGTGAACAAGTGACCACCAGAGACATGTTGTTGCTTTGAAATAGGATTTAGGACTCAACACCCCATGACTTGGCTATAAGCACCCAGAAATCAGGTTGGATCTTCTCCTTTTTATTGTAAAGGCTCATGTCTAGTAGGTCCTGTTTGCACCTCTGTTATCTGGGTGTCCTGGAGGCAGCTGGCATTGCTCCCGGGCTGTGCCCTCTGCCTGTCCTCTCCCTGCTGCAAGGCCAGCCAGAGCACTGTCACCGTGCGCATCCAGATCAGGTCACCTACTCAATGGTCTCCAGAATGGGCCAACAATGTCATTTCCATCCTGGACTATTTAAAACAAAAGGGGGTGGAAGGAAGGACAGAAAAGGCTGCGTGTGACTTTGCTGTGTTAGGACAGAAAAATGAGCACCCGGGCACGTGGCTGTGCGGGGAACGTCCTCATCGCTGCCCTTCCTCCAGCTGGTGTCCAACCCTGCAGAAGGAAAGGAGCAGCCAACGCAACCCAACCCAAGACCCTGGGTGTACCAGGAGAGAAAAATCTATCGTCTGTCCCCAGTGGCCCATAAACTGAAGCTCTGTGCGAGGCTTCTTCATGCAGGGGCATCGCTGAACACCTTCCGGCAGCACACAGCGGAGAGGCTCTTTCTGTGGCCTGAGAGGAAGACAAGAGCCATGAAGCATCCTCTGGTACATGGAGTTATGATCAGTGACCCCTCAAAGCTTTTGTCTTGTCCCTCGATAGCTGATCACGGCTGTTTTAATGCCATCTCCAGTGATGCCCGCCTCCCCTCTCCTCCGCTCCCAGCTGGGTGCATCAGCCCAGTCCCATATGTCCACAGTTGCCTTCGGTGCTGCTCTGGCCATGTCCCTGGTGGGTCACTTCTCCTGGATCCCAGTCCTGGCTCTGCCTCTTGGCTTCGTGACCAAGGACTTTCCACTTTATGGCGCTGACTTTCTGCCCCGGTAAGCAGCCTCGCTGTGCCTACCTGCGGCTTGGGTGGTCAACCAGTGATGGCCAAGCAAGCGGCAAGTGCTGAGATGCCACCAGAGCTCCTTGCGTTTCCTCAGCCCCCGAGCATCTGCAAAAGAGCTCTCAGAAGGGCTGGCGTTGGGTAGGTATGGCTGGCGGAGAGAGATTCAAGATAATGTCCAGTGGATCAAGCCCTGCGCTGGGAATCCAGGAGCCCTAAATCCAGCCTTTCTGCTGGAAAGGACCAGGTGGGACCCAAGAGCATGATGCTGGTGCTGAGGGTGCCAAGGGGCACGTGTGTGAGCAGCCAGTGCCATTCAGACCATGGCCCTTCTCCACAGGCATCCTGTCCCCGATGCTGGGGGTGGTTTTGTAGGGCAGAGGCTTCTCTTAAACACTCTTTCAGCCCAGACCAACTTCAGCAGGGGACTTCCCAAGTGGGGCATCATTTCTTTGTGACCATCAGTGGTTTTTTCCTCCCTGAACCTGCCCTGCTGCCAGTACAAGCCATGGTATGGGCACTCCACGGCCGCGTTGGCAGCCTGGCTGGGAGCTTCCTGCAGCCCACATCTGGCCACAGCTGGCTGCCTGGCCATTGGGCCACTCCAGCTGGCAGTGAGGCACCAGAGGGTTTCCTACCCCAGCAGCGCTGTGCGGAGCAGAAGAATACAGCTTTGTCTGGGTAAGCCTAATTGACCCTGCAAGGCTGCAAACTGGGGGGAAAAAAATCACAATGCGAGTATTTAAGCCAGCGAAGCGACTGAACATGACAATTCAGCTATATAAATAGGATTGTCACGCTGCAAAGAGGAACTGCCGGGATTATAAAGTGACTCTGTTTTCTTACTGCAGAGATGCTATGAGAATAGCTCTGCCTTCTTCGGCTGCTTTGGATGATCCCCTCGGCAAGGGCTGAGGTTTCGTTTCGACCCGCCGGACCGTCCTTCCACCCGCAGCAGGAACGCCGCAGGGATGTTGCTGGGTTTGGACCTGGCTGTGATTGCAGAATATTTGCCATGTGCACTAATGGAGGGGGCAGGTCGATCCCCTTTTTAGCTTGAATCCTGCATGGATTTTATATCGCAGGGGGAAAGCTGCTGGTGCTGCTGCGCCGAGCATTGCTGCAGCTCCTTTGCTGCTGCAGCTAAGCTGTTCGGGGATCTCTCCCAACCTATTTTGGCCCTAAAACCAGCCAGAGCGAGGACCGAGGTGTCTCGTGGAGGGACTTTGCACCCTCGGGTGCACCCTTTGCTGTGGAGCAGCCTGCTGGTGTGCTTGGCTCTCCGGTTGGGACTATGTGGGCAGTAACCTCTGCCAGCATCCCCCATCACAGTCATGATATGGTCCCTGGGCTGCAATTTCTGCCCGGGCCTGGGGTGGTAGAGATACACCTGATGCTGGCCCCGTCATTGTTGTCTTCCAGGTGGTTATTGAACTGTTTTGGGAGGAGGCTGCTCCCCATAACGTCCCCAGGGGACTCAACTGCCCTGGGGCTGGCGCTGGGAGTGTTTTGGTGGCTGCCCAGGGTAGATTTGGGTTTGTAGGACATCCACAGACAAGTGCAAAGTCTTCTGGCCATTCCTTGGCTTTGCGGTGATTCATCCCAGGATGCTTTCCAAGTTCACTTCCATCGATTTTATCCATCCCATTCATAATGCAAACATCTCCCGGTGCTGTATGTTGTAGTAGTAGGAGGAAGGTTTGTTTATCAGGCTGTCACCGTGATGGATAACACATTCACATCAATTCCCTGGGCATCCAGAAAGGTACCAGGAGATGAATAAGGGGGATACCGTGCCAAAACATGGTGTCCATTGCCATGGTTTGGCACAGCTGCCAGCCCTGGGTGATGCTCCTGGTGTATTTGGTGAGGGTGTTGGGGCTCGCTGAGGGCATTGCTGCCCTCCTGATCTGCCCCCAGGGAGGGTGGAAACACAAAATAAATAAAACAGGGGAGCTCTGGCTGCTCTTCTCCATGCTGGAGATGCCCAGGCATCCTGCCTCCCGGCTGGGGAGCAAGAGGGAAACATCCGCACCGGCAGCCAAAAGGCGCCAGGGAGCTGTCGGGATGGCAGTGGGGGCGAGGAGGGCGTCATGGCCAAGGCAGCATCCCAGTTCCCGTCACCTCCGAGGCGCGCGGGTGCCACTCAGGGACCAGCGTCGGCTGTCACAGCTGCCTGTCACCGTGGGGAGCTGGGCAGCAGGGCTCTTCTCCCGTGTCGGCTGTCAGAGACGCGCCGGAGGCAGCTGTCACCCTCCGCCCGGGCCGTTTCCCCCCTTCCCTGCTCTCCTCCCGGCACATCTGATCCCCGTCAAGCGCGGGCTGTTGACTCAAGGATAAGCTGTGCCGCACGGAGCAGGAGCCGTGACCTTTGCCGGCACGATGCTGCGGCGAAGGAAAGCGCGGAGGTTTTGGGGTGTTCGGGTGGCATCCCCTGGCATTGGGTGCCCTGCTGTGGGGTCCATGCCGCTCTGCGAGGATCGAAGTGCTGGGTGGCATGGGGCAGTGTCATGACATTGGGGAGCCAGGTGATGGGGGAGGCAGGAAAGGGGTGGATGCTCAACCGGGGGGTCCCCGCTGGGCTGCTCGGTGGGTACCAGCTGCATCCTTCCCTGGGAAATTACACCCATGCCCATTAAATACCCTCTCAGAGGAGGAGGCAGGGGGGGAATCCTAAAACTGCCCTCACGCACTTGTGCGAGGGGAATTATGGCTAGAAGAGCTCTGATTTTCAAGCCACAGATGAGGCTGCTGGTGATAAACGTGTAAGTAATGACTGACACCCAGGCAGGGGAGGTCAGGAGACATCAATCGTTGCGAGGCAGCTCGGGGTCGTTAGAGCGGGGCGGCGAGCTGCCAGCAGCAGAAGGATGGAGGGAGGCTGGCAGCCGGCTGTCACGCTTCAAAGCTCGTGAGGGTCAACTTATTCCGGTGCCGTCGGGGCAGCCGCAGCACCTCGGATCTGGCACTTCTCCATCACGGGGTCCCTACGACAAAGCCTGGCCCCTCCGCAGCGGCGAGATACGCTCCCGTGGCCACGAGGGTTTTTTTTCTTGCAATTACCTCTAATTGTGGCAATTTGGGGTTTTTGATGAGAATATTCATCCTGTGCCGGGGGGAGGCTGCTGCATCTCCACCTTCCCTTTGGGCATCACCCTGATTTAATGTCATGCAGGGAGAAATAGCTTTTCCTCTGCGTGAACATCTCATAGGCACAGGTTAAAGGGTAGAATCACTAATTAGCTTCAAAGCCCCCCAAACCCTTGGGGCTGTTCCCCGCAGCAGTGGGGCACCTTCCCCTGCCCTCCTGCCCTGCTTTGCTTGTTTTCCCTCCTGCAAACAGCAGGTCTATTGTTAAATGCTGCGATCCTTCATGTATCACTCCCTGTAATGAACATAATTAGCCGTGAATCACGTAGGTCTCATTTTTGTTAGGAGGTTAAAATCCCCGATACACTTTAATACCTTTTTGCAGTGAGCACATTTAGAAAGTAATTAAAAGTCTCAGCTGTCTTTGCCTATGTCCCCTCTCCCCCTCCCCGGGATGGCAGGATTTAATTGAGGCCAACTGAAAGTTAGTGGAAATAAATTGTGGCTGATAAAGCGGAGGTTGTAATTTAATTCTGGGAGAGGAGCTGTTCTTGTTTAGTGTGTTTAGTTCACCAAGGACCGGTGTTGAGGCGGGGGGGGGGACTTATTTGTGTAATGTGATTTACTGATGAGAAAATGACGTTTAGGGAGGGATAGTGCTCGTGTGTGGAGTGGTCCCACTCTTTAGAGCACCATCTCGGGGGCTTGTGGACATCCCTGGGAGGTCGCAGATATCGGGGTAGTGGAATGGATGCTGGTCCAGGAGCCTGGGGGTGGGGGGCATGTCTCAGGGGCCGGTGAGAAGCGTGGGTCAAAAATATTGGCATGCTGCTGGTGTAAAACAGCCAACCCGGGGCTGGGGGCAGCGATAACCTTAATTGACTTTGTAGTCCTTCAACACCTTAATTGCCGGCTCTGCCCAAGGGGTGATCGGGGCTGAGGTGGCAGAGTAAGAGAATGAGACGGAGCAGCTGCTGGCAGGAGGTACTGGAGATGTGCTTTAGGATGCTCCCAAGACTTTTAACAGTGCCTTGCACGGGAAGCAGCATGTAAATGTAACCTTCAGAAAGAGAGTGCAATTAAAACACCCTGCCGCCCGCTATATTAAAATGGGATATTAAAGCAAACAGAGGTTCTCCCTGCTTGGAGGGATAATATCGAAAGCGTATTTAGCGAGGGATTTGCTGGCGTACTGAGCAAACGGCCGGGCTCGCAGCTGGGGTCTACCGCTCGGCTCCGCGCCGTGGCTCGGCTCGCGTTGTGCCGGAGCTGGTTGCTTGTGCCTGGGAAACCTCTCGAATCCTGTATTGAAAATGCAGCCTTTGAATCCCTGGCACAGATCCCCTCCCTGGGGCTGAGCATCCCGCAGGACAGGACCTCTTCTGTGACCCGGGCAGCTGGCAGGAGGAGGAGGAGGGTTTCTGCCCTTGCTGAGGCTGAAGGGAGATGTGGAGTCCAAGCACAGCACTGGCATGGCCGTGCTGCTAATTACCTGCCTTCTCCAGCTGGCACTAATGAACCTATCTCTTTTTCCTTACCCAGCCAAGGTCCTGTTACTCTTTCTCCCTCCTTTTCCCTTAGAAGGAGAACACTGAGGCTGCTTTTTACTTTGCTCTTCTATTTGAATATGAGTTAAATTGCCTTCCAAGTGGCTGACACTTGGCTTTTTGTTCAGCTGCAACCACAAGACATGATGTCTTATTAATAAATGATGCAGTTGCTGTTTTGGCTTTGTTTTCCCTTTATTTTTTGGACATCATGATGTGGCTCCGATAGCTTTGCAATCCCACTCTGTGTGCAGATGGGTGCAGCACCCGTGGAGCAGGTGCATCACCTCCCACCTCTCTCCCTGGCCCAAACTGGGTGCTGGGGGCTGTTATGGGGAGACAGGAGACCCTGGTTCCCCGCAGATGCAAGCACAAAGCCAGAGGCCTCTTGCTTTCCAGAAAGGGAGCCCACTGGGACATCTCTAAGGGGAAGTATCAGGCAAACCCTGCTTTTTGTATGCATCCTTTGCTCCCCTCCCCAAAAGCTTGAACCCTTGCTCTCGCCTTTATTACCACCTGATGGTTTTCCCTGTCTCTCCTCTCCCTGCAGATACACTGTCAGTGCCTCGCTGGTCCCCGCAGATCCCCCGTCGAGATCTAGGAAACTCGATAAAACACAGGTACGCCAAGCCTGCCGCAGCACCGGGTGAATCCCCCCCAAGGCTGGGGGATGAGCATCTCCCTTTCCATCTCTGGTCCGGGACAGGGGGCTCAGGGCTGTTCCCCCTGTTCCCCATGCTGGGCTGTGCTGTCCTAGAAGTCCATTTAAATTCCATTTCAGTTCAGATTTGGTTTAGGTAAGGCTTGAGCTGCTATCAATAAAAGCTGTGTATAATCCGTGACCCTGCCAACCTTCAGCAAATTTCCCATCTCCAGATTACTGTCCTTCCATATCTACTGCAAGAAGGAGAAGCACTACAAATAGCCTCAGTGCTGCTATTTGATGGGGCAGCCGCTCCTCTGACCAGCTGGAAGCTTGGGTCCCCAGGGCAGGGAGGTGTTTTGGGGGCTCTGGCCGCAGCCTGGGGTGGGCAAAGCTGGGGAGCCGCAGCGAGCCGGTGGCTAATGCCCATCCTGGCTGGCTTGGACCCCTTTGGAGCAGGCTGTGCCCTTCTGCATAACCAAAGGGGGGCTCAGACTTGTGTTTTGGCATCCCTACGAAGGTGCCTCGACACATGCAGCAGTGTTTGAGGGCAGCAATGAAAGGATAAATTGGGGGTCGGTAGATAAGCGCAGCTCGGGAGATGTTTCTGCAGGAGCACGGATGGGGCAGCACAGCCTCGTCTCCCCCCAGCCACTCTCTATTTCTCTCTGCAGGTTTTCCACCAAGTACTGGATGTCTCAGACCTGCACCGTCTGTGGGAAAGGAATGTTGTTCGGCTTAAAATGCAAAAACTGCAAGTATGTCGTGGTGCTGGAGCTGTTTGTGTCACTCCTTAGTGTTGCGAGGGGGATAATTAGGGTTTCGGTGCTGGAGCCGAGCAGGGTCTTGGGCACGGGGAGACCGACCAGCCTCTCGCCAGCTCATCCTTGCAGGGAGCTTTAATGAGACATGAAACTGGGTGAAGAACACCCCAAAATGCAGCTGAGGTCGGGTCTGCATGCCGGGGATGGTAGCGGGGTCCTCGGAGAGGATGCTGCCTGCCAGACCTCGGCTCTGCTTGCAGCAGAGCTCTGAGTCAGGTCCTGATAGCCTTCCCGCTCGCTGCCGTCCTTGGCCTGGCTTTAGATGCCGTATAGATGGGTTATTTGCAGAATTATCTGCAGGAGATGGGGGGACGGATGCGCTGCACCAGGGGTTGAGAACGACTCGGACAAAAGCATCGCCTGCCTGCGGGGTAGCTCCGGGCGTCAGATGGGTTTTGCCCGCAGCCTTGGGCTGTATCCTCTATTTTTTGCGTCAGCGGAAGTCTTGTGGCCCTCTGTTTCCTGGCAATGTTGTGGCACTGAGGAGCCGACCCACCCCAAACCGCAATTAAACTGCGACGCAAAGGAGAGGGGCTGTGCTGGCCGTAAAATTGGACTGGAAAAAGATAGTGAGGCAGAGGCTGGGGCCACGTACACTGCTTTAAATGCAGGGCAGCCCGTCTCTTACACAGTATCGTGCAGCCATCAGCACTTAGTAAAGCTGCTTCTGGATACACAATTGCCTTTTCTAGGGATGGGTGCTGGGAATACACCGATCATCTGCAGGTAACTGAGTTAGCCGGAGCTATGAAGTGATAACGATTGCTGTTGCTGTTGATTAAATGCTGATGAATTAGCGAATTGGGATTTAAACCTGGACAAGAAATGCCTGGTTACTCTGCAGTTGGTGGTGGTTTTCTGGAACTAATATTATCAAATATATATATTTTAAAGTGGTGATTCCTATTGCTCCAGCAACTGGAGGCTTTGCTGCCTGCAAGCCTTGACTGCTGTGCCTGCCCCTGGGCTGGTCCCCGTGCCGGAGGAGGGATGCTGGGACCTGCCCCTGTGATGCTGTGGCTCCGACTCTGTGTCGGTCCTGCTGCCTGTTGTTGCTCAGCAAAGAGCAAATAAATTCACCAGTTCTAAAAAGTTAGGGTGAACGCAAAGTATTTAGGTTCACTGGCTTTGCCGTAGCCGCCCACCCTGGCGCTGCTTTCTCCAGAAACAGGAGGGGAACAAGCAGGTAAAATAAACAAACAGACCCCCAACCCCCCCAAGCCTCGAATACCGAATTAATCTCTGCCTTTCCCTCTAGGAATGGCTTTGTAATAAAAGCTAACACGCACGGCTCCTGAATTTTCATTACCCAGCTCATTGACTTGTAGCTGCCGTCTTTTTTTTCATCCTTTGCCCTTGTTTTTTTAAATCCTTTCCTCCTCTTTGCCTTTTCCCCTGTGGCTGTCCCTGCTCCGCCGGGGCCACCGTGGCAGAGCGTGAGCTGGGGACTCGTTTCCATCCCTAATTAAGAATGAACAGGAACTTTTCAGGGCAGCGGGAGCCTGCTTATGCCTATATGCATGACCCGGGGGTGAAGCCCTCCATAGACTCCTGCCCTGGCTCTGTGAAACCAGGCAAAGCTCTGCAGAATATTCAACGTAACCATAAATGCTCTCATTATTTTTGTTAAATGTCCTGGTAATAAAGCTAGGAGGGAGGGCACAATGGCAGAGATTCATTGGGAGCCAAAGGGGGCTGGGGCAGCCGCTTCCTTCCTCTCCGCTGCCCCTGAATTTAATTAAGCATAAAGCAGCGTTAGCACTGGATGGTGGTTGGGGGAAATGGCTTTCCCCAAGTGCGGGTCTCTGCTCCTTTTATTTGAGCTGAGGCTGGCAGAAATAACAATTTTGGGCATCCTGGAGCTGGCTGGTGGGTGCCTGGTCCCCTGCAGCTGGCAGAGAAGGAGGGGAGCTGGGCAGCCCCCCCAGGCAGGGCTGGTTTGGGGGGTTCCTGCGCCCCTCCATGGGGCAGATGCACCCACCATGGCTCTCGTTTGCCAAGGGTGTGTGGCCCCTGCGTCATCCCAACCAACAGCCCTGATGCTCTGGCGACGTGCATCCCATACCGTTTCTCATCCCTGTGCCCACAGCCCGGGCAGGCGGCTTGGGAATCACGGGTCTTCCCGAGCGTAAGCTGCAGGGCTGCAGGGATCTGGGAGGGTTTGCCCACGGGATCGCTCAGGCAGCGAGCATGCAGAGCCTGTGCACAACCAGAATATTGCATCAAGTCATCTTTCTGGGTGGAGAAAAGGCCCCTGGTCTGCAGCGATGCTCCCTGCTCCGAGCTGCATCCCTTTGGCCGTACCGTGATGCTCCGCATCCCCTTCGCCCTTGCTTCTCACGCCTTTTTCTCTGTTCCCTGGTAGGCTCAAGTGCCACAACAAATGCACCAAAGAGGCCCCTCCGTGTCACCTGCTGATCATCCACCGCGGAGGTAAGGGCCCTTCTTCCCCCTTCTGCCTCCGTGGATGTTGCCACCAGGTAAAACTTTCAAAAGCCCCCCGGGCGATTCGGGAGCCCGACCCTCGCTGACGGCCGGCGGGACGGAGGCTCCCGAACCGCTTGGGCGCTCTGTGAAAATTTTACCCACCGTTTTTTCCGCTTGTAGGGAGACGAGCCGTTCGGGGCGAGGCAGATTTGCATTGCAAACCACTTCCACCCACCCTTCCCCTGCCTCCTTTTCTTTTCAGATTCCCCACCGCACGGGGTAAGTGCAACAGGTTTTAGCCTTTTGCTACTGTTGAGAGCTTAGGGCGGACGCGTGGGACCCGAAATCTCCCGCGGCGCTGTCGGTGCATGGGGGTCCCTGCCACGGGGACGCAGCCGTGCCCCTGCGGATGCTCATGGTGCTTTCGGAGCTGCCTTATCCCGCTCTCCTCCGGGAGAGCCCACCCTAAAATCCGCAGAGGAGGGAGAACTTTGCAGCAAGACGACGGGCATCGCTTCCCACCTCTTTTCTTCCAGATTCTGGCCGAGTGCTCCCTGATGGCCAGAGGACTGCGACTGCCTAAGGGAAATGCTTCCAATTACCATTGCCTTGAATTTTGAGCTCTTAAGGCCGTTACTCTGTGTTAAATACCACCAAAAGCACGCTCATTGGTTTAATCACGGGGAAATGCATTGCGCTGCTGGCGCCTCGTAAGGCGAGTGAGGATGCTGTGGCTCGGAGGGGGGCAATTTTGCAGCCTCCACTCCAGCCCCCATGCCCTTGCTTGCAGCAAATTTGGGTGGAGGGGGCTGAAGACCCCCCCAATCATGCTCCGAGCTGCTGCAAAACCCTGACCAGGAGGCAGGGAAAGCAGCGTCCTGTGCTGCCAAGGGCAGGTGGGCTCCTGGGATGGGCAGAAATTGGGATTTATGGCTGCGGCCTATGATGTTGCAAGAGCTGGAGCTGCCCAGTGTGTGTTTTAGCACGGGAGCAAGGAGCAGCATGGCTTTGGGGTGGCCTCAGCATCAGTGAAATAGCCCCCCAAAAAAGCTCTTCAATGCCTTGCCCTGCAGCTGGCCTGTTCCCAAGTCCCCTGGGCTGCAGGCTGGCTTTCGTCCCGCAGAAAAATCTCTCCACCAAGAGCAGGGTGCTCTGAGCTCCTTCCCCCTGCCCTGAAAAGCTGCGGCGAGGAAGAGGACAGTGCCTCCTCCTGATGCTGGCTGACTCCCTGGCTTGTGGGGTGGCCGCGGTGGCTGCTGAGCCTCCCCAAATTGCAGCCCCTCAGCGGGGGGAGAAGGGTGCAGTTCGCATCCCACCGCAGGGGGCTTTAAGCCCCCCATGTCCCGGGGGGGTTTGGCTGTAGCCTGGGTGCAGGGGGGAGCCCGAAGGCTGGCTGCTGTCCCAGGGCAGGAGCCGAGCGGCTGGAGGTGCCACCGGGTATTGCTTTGAAGAGAAATTCAAGAGCGGTTTGCAAGTGCAGGGTGACCCCAAGTGTTCCTTCGAAGCTTTGATGTCTCTCCATCTCTCTCCCCCTCCTCTCCATCCCCTCTCCCCCTCTCTCCCTTCTTAATCTAGCAAGGTTAGTCCGGACAGAGTCGGTGCCCTGCGATATCAACAACCCCTTGCGGAAACCCCCCAGGTATTCAGACCTGCACGTCAGCCAGACACTCCCCAAAACCAACAAACTCAACAAGGTGAGCTGCTCCCCGGTCCTGAACACCCGCTTCGTGCCCACCCCCTGCCAGAGGGGACGGCCCCGCGGCACCGAAATATCAGCGGCTTTTGCTGGTTCTTTGCGTGCGGCTGCTCTTCTTGCAGACGACGGTGCCAAAGCCAGTGGCATTTTCAAATGCCACCTGAGTTGGGTCACTTGAGCCACCCCGTCTGCCTTGGCTCTCCCAGCGGGGATGCTCCTTGCACGAGGTGGAGCAGCTTTCCCAGGGCACGTCCTTCCCCGGAGCGTTGATCCTGTTTGCTGGGTGGGAGCAGAGCTCAGAGAGTAATTTCTAGAAGAAGGAATTTAAGAGCAAAAGGGGCTGCGCCCCAGCCTTGCATGTGGGGCAGGAGGGGACCAGTGGGTTGTCCCCAGGATGGGGCATCTCCCAGCTCCTCGGCCGTGTGCCAGCACCAAGCCTTGCAGGTGGCTCTGTGGGTCTCCAGCCACATCCACCACTATGAAACCGATGTGTGCGTCAGCACGTGGGTAGGAGCCTAGAAACCTGCTTGCGGGCTTAAATTAAAAAAATAATAATGCTGTGGACCGGTGCTAATTGAAGGCGTGGGGCAAGGGTGAGCTTGGTGTTGAGGCAGGATGAGCTGTGCTGCGAGCGGTGCTGCGAACCTCTCGCCCCTTGGGTTTCCCGGTGTGGGCTGCATCCACTGAGGTTATTTCTTTTAAATATAAAATGGGATCAGCACTTTCAAAATAGCCTCTGTCCCACCAGTCCTGCTCCATTGTCACCTCTCAGTCTCCAGATCTAAGCTGAATTTGGGGTGTTTTGAGGTCTCTGCTACCACCTGAGACTCCTGTAAATACGAAATTTATTGTTACAAATAAAACAAGCACAGAATTTGATTGTGTCCCTGGCAAAGCTGGTCAAGCCAGACCTGACAGTGCACCTGGCTTGCTTGCTTCTGCCCTGCATTAATAACAATAAAACCAACATGGGGTTATTTTTGATGAAATTTAGAGCCTGTTGCCTTCAGTGGAAAATTTCTCGCGGGCGGCCGGAGGTAGCGCAGGGTGAGGCGTTTGCAGGCAGGAAGTGCTCGAAGCGAGAGAAGTCCTCGGTGTGATGGGGAACAGGTCATCAAAACCCTGGCTTCCCAAAGCCTGGCAGGACCCCCCAGCTCCTCCTGGACCTCAGCATCTTCTGGCTGTCAGCAAAGGCTGGGTACCAGATGACGCTCTCCTGGATGCAGTTTTTAAACCTAAATCTCTTAGGAGACCCTTAGTGTAATGATCTGCTCTGTTGTTGTTGTTACGGGGTGGTGCAAATGGCTTTTTCAGGCTGGAGAGCTACTGCAGGTATTCAAAAGAAATAGAGATGCGTTTTTCTTTTTAGTGCCCGCCCTTCCAGTGATTTGTTTCATTTTATTAGAGGGCACCGGGGAAGTGACTCAGCTCACTGATAAAGGCTTTGGGTGTGAACGGCATCAGCCCTGTTTCTCCTTCTGCCTCTGCCGTGCAGTCCTTTCACCTTTCCTAGCTTTTCTCTAACCAGAGCATGATGATGCAGAGTGTGTATGTGTGTGTGTATATAAAAAGTTTTGACCTGAGCACTCCTATCCTGCTTAAAGTTTCCTCTATAAATGTGCTTTATGCAACAGGGGCCCCTTCTTACTTTGATGTTTCTAAAAGCATTTCTTTAGAGATACCCTGTGCTCTGTGAATACCACTGAAATCTTAGTGGCCTTCAGTGGTGGTTTAAAAAATAATTTACCTAGCCAAGATTGTTGTGCATGTCAGGATGGCCTATATAAAATATATGTGGGTTTCCTGGAAAGCCCAGCACATTTAAAAATAAATCAATTTGAACAAAATTACCTGCTGGGGGAGGCTCGTGCAGATTTTCTAACCTTGGAGGGATCTTGCCATGGGTGTACCTGTCTGGAGATGGGAGTGATCAGTGCTGCTGAAGGTCAGACCCTGTTAAGTGTCTCCAAGTTGGGCAGCAAGGTCACGAGCAAGGTGGGAAATTCTGGCCTCAATTTTCCTTATCCAGGCAGGTTGTCCTCCCCGTTTGCTCCCAGGTGACCCTTCCTTACCCATCGCAGTGTGCCCCGGAGAGGTAGACTCAAAGCTGTTGTCCTTACCTTGATTAGGAAGGGTCAACGAAGGGCAAGGGATGTCTTGGGATGCGTTGGCTAATCCATTCAAATCTGCCTCAGCTCAGCGCCCTGCCCCAAGCAAGGCACTGAATTTTGGCTCAAAGGTGATCAGCAGAAGCTGTCAGATCCTTGATGTCTCCAAGGACCGAGCCCCAGGGATGCAGCCCTCAACTCTGGTCTTGGTGGCCGTGGCTCTGCAGAGCCAGCAGGATTTGGGGAGCCCTCAGCCATGGGTGTGTAGCATGGAGAGGATGGGAGAGGAGCCCCATTTCTGATGTGATATGGCCTTGGTGCAAACTGTGAATACAAATGGCTTTGAAAAAGTCAAGGCTGGGGCTCTGCTTGTTTTCTAGGGCTTCTGGAAATGAGAGACTGGGATGATCTGTGTAGGTCTTGCTTGTCACCCAGGTTCCTCTGCACTGAAGCACTTTGGTGGGGCACTGGCCGGCACTGGTCTCACTGACTCCTCTCTTCTTCTCTCCTTCCCCATGTTCCGCAGGACCACATCCCGGTACCCTACCAACCAGACTCCAGCAGCAACCCCTCCTCCACCACCTCCTCCACACCCTCCTCGCCGGCCCCACCACTGCCGCCCAGCGCGACGCCCCCGTCCCCCCTGCACCCTTCCCCGCAGTGCCCGCGCCAGCAGAAGCAGTTCAACTTGCCAGGTACCGTGCTGGGTTCCCCATGGGCTTCCCACCTTCACATCTGCCTGATGAGAGGGGCTCGTGCTCTGGGGTGTCCTCAGGGTAAGGATCTGCTCCGTCTGCTTGCCTGCCTGGACTTACACTGGGATGGGGAACAGTTGGAAGCAGAAATGAGCAGCAAAGATGAGTTTAGGATAGTTCAGGTTGGGAGGGAGCTTGGGAGTTTTGAGGCCAACCTCCTGCTCGAAGCAGGGTCAGAGCTCAAGGCTTGATCCAGTTTGGTCTTGAAAACCTCCAAGGATGGGGCCAGCACAACCGCTGCGGGCAACCTGCTGCACTTGAGGCTACAAAAACCTTTCCAGGCATGACTTCTCCGTGGTGTGTGCCCGCTGCGTTGCCCCAACAGCAAACGGGAAACAAGCTCTTACCCCTCTACAAGTGTAACTTGGCTTGACTTCACTGTGTCTTTGGGGTGATGGGCCTCCAACCACTGTTGGCAGCGTGCGTGGGGTGATAGTGGGGAGTAGCTGATGCTGGGGATGTCTGATGTAGCTTGTCCCACCGAGTCTTGTCTGGGTACCTGGGACCCATCTGCTCCTGGCCCCCAGTCTCTTCACGGACGGTGGAAGAGGTGATTTGGTCATGGTGGCCGCAGGACACAGGATTTACATTAAATGGCCAAAAAAGCCCCTCCTGGCCTGAGGACGTACCAATGCCCACCCAGCGCAGCTGCCTTCGGGATGTCCTTGGGGCAGTGCTGCTGCTCCAGGGAAGGTCCCTTCCTGGAGGGGGATGGCTCAGCATCACTCCTGGCAGCGGAGAGGGGCTCAGCGGTCCTCAGCCACCCATCTGCCTCTCCAGCTGCTCCCAAGGAGGGCCTGGTGAAGGGAGAGGAGGAGGAGCCGTGGGCCTGACCCACCCCTGAGATCCTGAAACACTCTTGGCTGGCCTGGGGATGGTGACCCCTGTTTGGTCCGTGGCCTTGAGCCTCTTTGACAAGGCAGCAACCAGGAGGTTGGGGTCCCTCCTGCATCCCAAAACTGCCAGGGTTAATGAACTAGTCCAGGTAGGAAGAAGGGTTGGGACTGCTTCTCCGGAGGAACCAGATAGCACCTTTGTGCTCTGCTGATCCTGCTGCACCATGGTGATTCCTCCCTTACGTCTTGACAAGCCTTCAGCTAGAGAGGAGGAGGAGGAGGGAGGTGAGCGGAGATTTGACTGGCAGGATCCATCACCACAATAACAAACATTTCCAAAAGCTGGAAAGAAATAAACACCAAACAACACAGGTACTCACGTGCCCGGAGAGGCTGCAGCCATGCACAAGTCTTGCTCGCTGGAGTGCCCGGGGCTCAGGCAGGATGCTGGAGGGGCACGAGGAAGACAACAGAGGAGCTGTGAGGAAGTATTGGGCATTGCAAGGATTGATGTGACCCATCTGGTGAGGAGGGGCTTGGCTCCCTCTCCTCAGGTCGGGATTTCACCAGCCGCAGCCCTCGAGGCTCCAAGTGCTGGGAGGATAGTCCACAGCGTGGCTGCAAGCCTGAGAGCATGGCGTGGGTTTCCATGCCAGTATAACTGAGTTCGTGGTGGTCCAGCCACAGCCAAAGCGTCCTGACATCTTGGCAGTGTGATAGCCAGGCTCGCAGTGATTAACGTCCCCAAACTGCTTGCTGGGCAAGCCTGGACCCTGCCTGGGTCTGGGGAGAAGGGACAGAGGGTCCAGCATTTGGTGACCCCATTGTGCGTCACTTCTGGAGCAGAGAGCTCCCTGCAGGTCTTTTGAGATGTGATTTCATGTTGTTTAAAGCAGAAACCACAGAAGTAACCTCCACAGCAGGCAGCAGCATCTCCTTATGGGGGCCCAGACGTGCTGTTGCTGCTGCCGCAGCTGAGCCAGTGCAGGGACCCCCTGGCATGCTTGCCCGGCCGGTGGGGATGGAGTGGGGCAGGATCAGACCCTGGCAGCTCGGAGGGGGTTGCTCCCTGCTTTAACACCAGTGATGAGCAGAGCCCTGTGGTGAACGGGAGCCGGTCTGACACAAAGCAGGACTTACTGGGCTTTCATCTTCCCGTCCAGGAAGTTCTCCATGGTTCATCTCATCAAGATGGTCATCTTGGGGATTAGGATTTGAGCTTGGAAATTGCAACATGGTGACCTTTTTCTGCCAGAATTACCTTCGTCTCCTTTGATCTTGGCTCAGGGGTGCTCAGGTCCCGCTGCAGAGCTGAGGTCGGTCTTTGGGGTCTTGAAGCTGGAGAGGAGAAGCTGAGGGACAGTCTTTGGGGTCTTGAGGCTTAAGGAGAAGGTGCCTTCTGAGCTGGTGCCAACCTCTGGTGGCCTCAGCAGCTCTGTCTTGCTTCATACCCATGACCTGCCTGCCCGCGTGACTCAAATCAGCCCTTGGGTTTTGCCCACTGGTGATGGGGAGCTGATGGAGGGTACCACCATGCACAGCCCTTCTGCAGCACTGGCTTTGGGCAGCGGTTCCTGGGGCTACCAACAGCCGCCAGGTCCTTTTTGTGCACCGGGAGGGAGGCAGCCAGCCCAGGAAGGACACATCTCCGAAGCATGGTAAAAATGCACAGTTAGATGGGCTGGATCGGGAAAAAATGGGCAGCAGCTGCAAATGCATCACTAAGTGTCTCTGCGATGCCGAGTGGTTCCTGACGGCCAGCTGGGAGCCCAGCACTCAAACCTCGTGGGCTTTTGCTGGCAACCAGGCATCCAAATCCCACCAGTGACTTTGCAGATGGACATCAGCACTCTCCAAGTGTTAATTACTGGTATAGAGCAGTAGTCGATGGTGGCAAAAATTAAGTTATAATCCAGCCAGATTGTTAGAGGGCTAAGGTCTTAATTTGTTTGGCCTGGGCACCCTACGTGCCATCGTAGGTGGCATCCTCTGGAGAGATGGAGGTGGAAGAGGTTGGGTCATACAGAGGGAGACCCAGACCTGGGGCTGGTGTTTTGTGGTGCAGGACTGGGCGCAGGTTGGAGTCTCTCCAGCGTCTGGCTCTGCAGGTCAGTGTTTAACTCCCCTTTTCTCTCTTCCAGCTTCCCATTACTACAAGTACAAGCAGCAGTTCATTTTCCCAGGTAAGTCTCTTCGAAAGTCTCTCCTGTAATGCAGAGTGCTGAGATATCCCTCAGGGAGGTGGGTGCATGGCCAGCTCTCTTAAATCCTGGATTTGCACAGGGGGGTTGTGCTGGGGTGCGATTTCTTCCCCAAACCAGTATATTGTTGCAGAACTCTGCACTACTAAGATGCTGCAGGGCTGGGTGGCCCTAAGTTATACCCGGCTATAGCTAAGGGTGTAACTAAATCGGACTTGGGGATGAAGGGAGGGTTTCAGTGGGATTTAGTTCCCCTGCGTGCCCTCAGCACTGGAAGGGGCTCCTGGTGCCTCCCAGCCCGCTCTCACTCCGCTCTCTTCTCCCCAGATGTGGTCCCCGAGACGCCAACCCGAGCCCCGCAGGTGGTCCTCCACCCCGTCAACTCCAATCCCGTGTGAGTGCCTCCCCCTCCTCCCGGCTGCCTTCACCTTCCCCTCCCCAGGCAGTGCATCCTTCACACCCCGCCTCCTCCAGGCACCCATGGGTGCTCCCCTGGCTTTGCAGGACCAGTTTGGGGCTCAGGGATGCTTTTTGGGCAGTTTGGGGTGGATGGTCGTGGTGAGCCCCCCGTGCTCCTGCTGCCCTAACCCAGCTCATGGCTCTGGCTTGTGGCTCGGGGAGGAGAAAGGTTAAAAGGAGAGGGCAGGGGGTTGATTTATAACCCACAGGAAAAAAACGACTTTCAGTCTGAGGCAAAACCCACAAGATGCCAAAGCCCAAGCGATTAATCTTTTACTAAATTATGAGCAGAAAATCGGAGTCTTTGAGATAGTTTTAATAAAGGTGGTTCTTGCAGCCCCACCTGTAATATTTTTAAGTCCAATAAACTTTGCACTGAAATTAGTTTGAAATGCAGTATCTAATTGGCGTTAGGACTAGCTCTCCCCGGCAGGTCGCGTCCGAGCTGCTCTGCCGAATCCGGCGTTCGCCAAGGTCCTCACGCCTGTGCTGCCCCGGCAGCATCCCACAGCCACGTTACAATTCAGGGTTGCTTGCTGGTCCTTTTTATAAATGCCTTTTTTGAAGGATTTTACAAGCCAGGAGTTTAACAGATAGGGTCTCGCTCCAGGCTGTGATGTGGTTTGTGTTCGGCTCGCCCACGCTCTCCTAACTGCATTGGCAACTGCTAGGGGGGTCCGGTGGATCTCACCTCTGGGGGAGGCGATGGGAGGGACGGGGACGGAGCTGCTGTCCCGGCTGGTGGCTGGGAAATTAATGGCAAAGTGGTGAAGTCAAAGCCTTTTATTTTTTTTCCGTCCCTGCCTAAAGCAAGGTATCAGGTGTAGGGCTGGCAGGCTTTTGTGGGAAAATAGCTTTCAATATGCAAAATCTGTGATTCTCCTCTTGGTTGCCCCATTGAAAATAACCCGCAGGAGCTGCTGAGGTTACCCCGGACTTGGCTGGGTTAAACAGCAGACTCTGCTCCCTACAGTCGGATACTCTGGAGACAGGTTGTCGTGCCTGGATTAAAGATCAGGCAGAGGAGACTACTGCTCCCGCAAACTGCCCGTGCATCGTGATGGATGGCAGAAGCTGTCTGCATCCACCTGAGCTTTCTATGCTGCCCTATATCAGGGTCGGCTCCTTTTGTATATGCACCTATGTCTCCCCTGGAATTTATAGCTCTTTAGTGGCAATTGAATGGGATAGGAAGCACAGGACCACCGCGTCCCAGTAGCTTGGGGAGTGTTATGCCTCTCCTGTGATCCTTGCTGCCTCTGGGAGGGGATGCTGTTATTTATGTTATTGATGATAATAACAATTTATAATATATTTATATTGTGCTCAAAACCACCTGAGCTGCTCCAGCTGATCTTCCCTAATTCCCTGTTAACTGTCGGGTGCAGCGAGACCCTGGTCGTGGACCTGGTGGTGGGAGGTGCTGTGTAAAGAGAGAAGAAACAGAGGAGTTCCTGGCCCAGGGAGCTGGGAAACTAGACAAATTCGGGTGCTCTTACCACAGGGAGGGTCTTTGAAACCTCCGCTTCTCAAAAATAATTGAAAAACCCATTTTCTTCTCTTCTGGCTGCTAATCAGCCACGCTTGTCGCTTTGGCTGATGTTCGTTGGGAAGGTAATTCTGATCTTAGAAACCACCTAAAAATGTCATGAGCTCATGCCCCAGCACTGCCTTGATACGGTGAAAAGCTGTGAGGGTGTAAATCTGTCCCTTACCCTGGGTTAGCCCAGGGTGACACCTCCCGGAGCGTGCGGCGATGGTGCATCCTCCTCACCGTGCGCTTTGGGTGACGTGATGGAGACCTGGTCGTGTGCGCCCACATCACCAAATCCATTCTGGAACTTCACACATCCAATATTAATTAATGCAATAATTAATATTGCTCATCCCTGCTATCCTTCCCCCTCCCGTGTGAGCACCCAGGGCCGTCCTTGGGGATGGAGGTAGCCAGGGTGTGGGTGGGAAGGGGTTACTCTCCAAAATTAGCAGCGAGCCTGGTACTTCTCCTCCCTGATCCCTTTAGTCCTGGTGCAAAGTAATGCTGTGGGAAGCAGGACTCGATGCCCCCACGTGCTCCCCACCTGTGTGTTTTTACCTGGTGGTAATTCAGTAATTCTTTTAACAGCCTGGAAGGAAACCCATTGCTTCAAATTGAAGTGGAGCCCACCTCGGAGGTGAGATGGCTGGGCTCACTCCTCTGCTTAATGGGCCTTTATTTTATATACATCTTGGGGCACATTTCACAGGAACCAGATAAGTTTAGCATCTGTGCAGTGAAATTGCTGATAATTGAATTAATGGCCAGGCCTGATCCTGCCCAGGCATCCGTGTCCCCACCGCATGAAGAGGGACCCTGACGAGCTTCGTGTCTGCCCTCAAGTTTATAATTCAATGAGCTTTTCTGAGGTGCATTAAAAATGCGGTGGAGGGGAAGGGGTGAAGCCTGAGGACGAGGATGCAGCTTTTAATGGGTGTTGTAAATCCTGTAGAAAGCATATACAGAGCATCAAGGGAAAAGCCAGACCTGTCCCGGGGGGCTGGGGGATGCAGACCGGGGGGTGCGGAGTTGGGAGCAGTCAGTATTAGCAGAGCACAGCTCGGCAGGGGTAGGATGAAACGCTGCTTAGACAAATGAATTAAATGTCCTGGCATGTCACTCTCTTATATTTAATCCTGGGTAAATAAACGCCTCCCTGCAAAATCTGGGTTTCTGCTGGCTTTGCACAAAACGCAGCCGGCCAGTTGCCTTTGGAAGGTACCTGCCCCGTTTCTCTGGGTCTGAGTGAGCAGTAGGTGCGTTAGCAGGGTTTTGTCCACGTTATCTTCCTTGGCCACAGATTTTTTTCCCCTGTTTTATTGTGCTCACCTCCCTTTGCCCCCCCACCAGAACGAGGAAGGCACTGAGGAGGCGCAGGAGTCCGAGGATGACTTTGAAGAGATGAACCTCTCACTCCTCTCCGCACGCAACTTCCCCCGTAAGGCCAGCCAGACCAGCATCTTCCTCCAGGAGTGGGACATCCCCTTCGAGCAGCTCGAGATTGGCGAGCTTATCGGCAAGGGCCGCTTTGGGCAGGTCTTTCATGGGCGCTGGCACGGGGAGGTGGCCATCCGCCTCATCGACATCGAGCGGGACAACGAGGACCAGCTGAAGGCCTTCAAGAGGGAGGTGATGGCATACCGGCAGACCCGGCATGAGAACGTGGTGCTCTTCATGGGAGCTTGCATGAGCCCTCCCCATCTCGCCATCATAACCAGGTAAGCTCCAGCGCCTCGTGCTCAGCCAGAATAATTTTTTCTTTCCAAAACACCTTCCTGCAGTCAAACGTTACTGGGAGGCAAGGGTGGCCATGCCTCCCTGCCCTAGCAAAGGGATGTTCTCCATCTGCTGTGATTTATGCGGCAAAGCAGATAGCAAATCCATTTAAGTGAGTCCAGGCAGATCAATCTCCTGTAGAAGTGGAGCTTGAGACAGGACTGGTTTGTTTTAACCAGGAACAGGAATGATTTTTTTTAACCAGGAGGGATGTAACCTGGTGGGATCGGCAGCTTCTGTTCTGGGGTTTTTGGTTTTGGTTTTGGTTTTTTTGCATGGTGCCCTGGTCAGATCCCTGGATGGGTGATGGGGTCTGGACCCTGCTTGAGCACTGCCGCAGCATGGAAGAGCCTTTAATTGTGTAAAGCAGCTGGCCACATGTGGATACCAGGTTTCATGAATAACTTGGTGCTGTGAAAACAGCTCAGGTGTCTGAAGGCTCAGCAGGATGCAAGTGTTAGGTCCAATGGTCTGTGAAACAGCCAGAAGGGCAGCAGAGGTGGGAAAACTGGGTGCTTGCAAGGAGAGCTGGTGTTCCACGAGACCGGAGCCTGACCATGGGGGTCTCCTTGCTCCCGAGAATGTGGGAAACCTTGCAAGATGAGTCATGGTCTCCTGGAGCATTTCCTCCCTTTCCCAAAGCTGTTGTCTCTATTACACCCAAAATTGGGTGTGGGACTAATAACAGTGAGTTTGGGATGGGGCCAGGGGAGGGAGATTGGGGGCTTGAAGAGCTGGAGGCTGGGTGGCTGGTGATGCTCGGGGACATTGCAGCAAGGTGCGGGAATGAGACTGCTGGAGGGGGCTTCTTGCAGCTGGTTGGGAAGCAGGCTGGGATTTGGGGTCTCCCAAACCATCTCAAACACCCCCAGAGCTGCCTCGATCTCAAGGAATTGCCACGTACCCGCCGTCACCCGCGTGCCTGGTGGGAAACGCAACACCGAGCATCCCGGCGTACTCCTTGCGTGGGTGGGCAATCACAAAATCCCCGCTGGCCTCGAGGCGGGGAGGCTGCAGCGGCTCCCGGAGCAGCTGTTGTCATGTGAAATACATTTATTTCTGAGTATTCAGTTATTTCCCTCACCTCTAGACTGTGCATTCAGCCACGGGGCTTGATGAGGTGCCGCTTTGCATCCCGCCACGGGTTACCTTCTCTCGGAGAAGTTTCCCCAAGTTGAGGTTGAATTTCCAGCCTCCTCCTGGCAGAGTTTCAAAAAGCCTGCACTGAAATGGCAACGCTTCCGACAGCCATTAGCGATGAAATATTGCATCATCCTTTCCTAATGTCCCCTTGAAAGCGGCATCTCCCAGTCCCCTGGTCCCAGCTGGGGCGGCTCTGCAGGTGCCAGGGTGGGGGCTTTGCTCTGCTCCCCTCCTTGCTCAACAGCAAGGGATTTCAACCCAAATTTGTGGCTCCTCATGCCATCGCTTGCTCCCTGCTCTGGTAGGTTCATGGACTGCATTTGGCTCGGGAGTTGCATCCTCCGGAGACAGGGTGACTCCAAACAGGGGCTGGCTCTCCCCAGCTGGGGACTGGAAAAAATATGCTTTTTATTTTGGACCAAAAAATAGTCATCTGGGAAAATTCAACAGCATTTCAGATCTCCATCTATTAGCTAGCTTCAGGCCAAAAGCTTTTTGAAAAGTGTGCAAACACACATATTGATCGATGCGTCAGAGACCCCATCCATGTGTTACACCGGGCAGCGTTTCTGTCTCTACCCAGAGGAAAACGCAGCTCCTCCATGCCGCTCCGCGATCCCTTTGCAGCCCCTATTTGCTCAGCTTTTCAATCCTATTCAATATCAAAACCTGGGCAATATATTCTTTTTTTTTTTTAGCTACAAAGTGTTTTCTATTCTAATGCCTCTTTATATAAAACCATAAAGGTGCCATTTTTGACAGTTTGACAAAATAAATATGTGCGCTGCAGTAGCTTGATGCATTAATATGAGGTCTGCGAAGCGTGCTGCTTGCCTTGCTTTTCTTCCCAGCTGCACTTGGTCCCTTTTTTTAAGGTCAAAGTACAGCTTTATTGGATTGCCCTAAATATAACCTGTGCTTGCAACGTCTCTGAGCATTGCCTGCTCTTTGCCTACAACTGGCTTTTATTGGTATTCTTCAAAGGCTGAATCAACACCACGATAGTTTTTCAATTGCAGCTGGAAACCTGTTTGGTTTTCTCCTATTGGGATTTCTGGGCCGCGATCGGCTCGTGTCCGGTGCTGGTGGTGGGCTAGCCACAAGGATGCAGGAAAACCGAGGGGGATGCTGGCAGGGGGCTCAGAGCTCAGTCTCAGGGAATTTTTGGGAAGCCCAGGACTGCATGAGTGCACATCCCGTAGCCCTGAGGTCATTTCCAGACACAATTTATTCCCCTTTGAGGCTTCCCGTGGGGCTCTGTTCTGCTGGTGCTTCCCTGGGAGGCACCTCTGGGGCTCTCAGGGCAAAGCATCCCTTGCATTTCCCCGGGCCGATGGCGCAGGGATGCTCCCTTGCCCTCATGCCTGCAGTCCTTGTCCTTGGTTGAGCACTTTCAGGGGCTTCTTGGGACATCTCTGATGATCTCCTGTGGGGGAAAAGCCTTCTCGCCATGTGGAGATCTCCATCCCATGCATGCTTCCTTATCTGGCCCTGCTTCTTGGTCTTTCCTTAGAGATAACGACAGCCCTGGGGACTCTTCTGGCATGGCACAGATGGGAGCTGCTGCTCAGGCATTGTAGGGAATGAGTCTGGGACAATGTGGGGTGAGCTGGACTGGGAATGGTCAAGGATACTGGGAATGGTCGAGGATACTGGGAATGGTCCAGGACGTGGCACTGGGGGAGGAGGGAGGCTGGTGACCCTGTGCAGGAGAGAGCATCACTTTTCAAACAGGATTTTTTTGAAGTGACTCAAGTTCTTCCTGTGGGTTTGTGGGAATAACTGTAAGCCAGGCTTTGCTTGGAGGGGGAAAAATCAATCCCAGCTGTCTGGGGCTAATTACAGATACGAATCCAGGATGTCTGGATTTCCTCGCCCGCTCCTCCCCGTGCGCATCCCCGGGGCCAAACCGTCTGTGTGCAGAAGAGGCCCCTTTTCTTCTGGGTGCCCAGAGGTGGTCGCTCGAGGATGTTTTTTCCACCAAGAAAAGACCAATTTCTTGTAGTTGTTAAAGAAATCTCCATTTTCCTGCCAGCACGCTGGAAGCAGCTGCCTGTCCCTGGAAGGGGCTTTACCACGCTGTGCCGCCTGGCGCTGCCGGAGGGGGGTTATTTATAGACAGGTTTATTTTTACTTTTTCGCATCCCTACGTTTTCCTTCCTGCTTGCTTGTGATATTCAAGGATCGTCTCGTTAGCAGAAAGAAATCTCCCCCTCCAAACTCCACAGCCCACAGGCAAAAGCTGGGAGGGGAAACTGAGGCAGCGGCTTGCCAATGGTGTGATGCTTTGGGTTAACGCTCTGATTTTCTCTGCATTAACCATTGGTCTGGCCAGATGATTGGGACCAGCACCGCTTAATATTTTCATCAACGACACAGATGGTGGGATCCAGTGCACCCTCAGCACATTTGCAGGTGACACCAAGCTGAGTGGTGCGGTTGACGCGCCTGAGGGACGGGATGGCATTCAGAGGGACCTAGATGAGCTTGAGACGTGGCCCCATGTGAACCTCATGAGGTTCCACAAGGCCAAGTGCAAGGTCCTGCACCTGGGTCGGGGCAACCCCCGGTATGAATACAGGCAGGGGGATGAAGGGATTGAGAGCAGCCCTGCGGGAGAAGGACTTGGGGCTATTGGTGGATGAAAAGCTGGACATGAATCGGCAATGTGGGCTTGCAGCCCAGAAAGCCAACCGTCTCCTGGGCTACATCCGAAGAAGCGTGGCCAGCAGGTCGAAGGAGGTGATTCTGCCGTTCTACTCTGCTGTGGTGAGACCCCCCCCTGCAGTACTGCGTCCAGCTCTGGAGCCCTCGGCACAGGACAGACATGGACCTCTTGGAGCGGGTCCAGAGGAGGCTACAAAAATGATCAGGGGGCTGGAACACCTCTCCTGTGAGGACAGGCTGAGAGTTGGGGGTGCTCAGCCAGGAGAAGAGAAGGCTCTGGGGAGACCCTATCGTGGCTTTTCAGTACTTAAAGGGGGCTTATAAGAAAGATGGGGACAGAGTTTTTAATAGAGCCCGTAGCGATAGGACAAGGGGTAATGGTTTCAAACTAAAAGAGGTTTCAAACTAATCAGACTAGATATAAGGAAGAAATTTTTTACGATGAGGGTGGTGAAACACTGGACCAGGTTGCCCAGAGAGGTGGTAGATGCCCCATCCCTGGAAACATTTAAGGTCAGGTTGGACGGGGCTCTGAGCAACCTGATCGAGTTGAAGATGTCCCTGCTCAGAGGTCCCTTTAAAGGTCCCTTCCAACCCCAACCTTTCTATGAGTCTGTGATTCTTGAGTTGTCTCTTAACGCAACCGTCTGGGTGAGAAAGGAAAGGAAAAAATTCAGCATCTTTTGGCAATGGGAGGTGGTGACTCCAAAGAGCGCTTCCATCAGAGCCGCTTAATAGATTTTGTCTTGGGTAATGAGCGGTGGGGGCAGTTAACATTCATCTTAATTAGTCTTGAGCAAGAGCGAATGTGAGCATTGGTGCTTTGAGCGCTGCATAATGGATAGCACGAAACGGCATCAAAGTCCCCAGCCTGGTGGCAATGAAAGGACTGAAAAAATGTCACTTGTGCTGCATACAGGCAAATGACAAGTTGTTTTTGCCAGTGTTGAATGAGACAAAGCCAGGCCTGGGTAAGCTCATGTCAGCTCCTTGGGGCTCCTCGTCCCGACCCCCGTTGGTGGCAGCACGGGGAGGGGAGGTAAAGCCTCAGCCACCCAGGAGTCCTTCAAAGGACAAAGTCTAACAGTTTTCTAATGCTATTAAAATGGCTTGAGCCACCCACGAAGGTAATGGATTGCAGAAACTACCAGGTTTTAAGATTCTGGGTGTTCCTTCTGGGGAAAAGAAAAAAAAAAAGGGATTTTAATGCTTATTGATCCTTCCCAAGTCTCCTGGGTCTCATTGAGTCTGCAATGAAAGTGAGGGGATCAGCACGCTGGGTGTGGCTTTTGCGGGGGGCAGCGATAGCTCTTGTTGGATGGGAATGTTGTTTGCAAGAAGAAAGCGAGGTTAGCAGGTCTGAAAGGCAGGAGAGAGGAGGTTTGAGCTGGAGCTTGCCCGTGCTTTGAGCTCCCACTGATTTGCGTGGGGGATTTGGTGCAGCTTTTCTAAGAAGATTACTTGGGTTTTAGTTAAAAGCTCAAATGTGGCACTAGGAGCCCGTGCAAAGACCCTGGCATTTGCACCCTGAGATGCTTCTGGCCAGGTTTTGGCCCCTGTCTCATCGTGGTGCAATGCCAGAGCGACTCCAGATTTACAGGGTGCAACTGGGAGCCAACTCGGTGGCTGCTGGCTATCCCAGCTGGGGCTGCGTGGCCATGATTTATGCCCCTGCCGTGATGCGCTGGGAAGACCAAGGAGAACACTGAAGAACATTAGGAATTAAGCTTGACCATGGCAGGACTATATAACGAGAATTAATTTGTCGAAGGTGCCTTTCAGCAGAGGACCTTGGAGTATTTCTGCCAGAGAGGGAGCATCTCCCAAACCCTTCCCTGGAGCTGGTGGTTAGCGGGGGGGAGCTGAGTGCCAAGGACGAACATAAGCCCAGGCTCTCTTCTCATGTGAGATACCAAAGATGAAAAAGAGAGTTTGCTCTTTTTCCTCCGTGGCAAAGCAAACTGGCTTTAATAACAGGGAACACATTACCTGCCTTGAATTAATAGGGAAGGTGCGAGAGCGAGGGACGGGAAGAATATCCGAGATGCTATGGCTGTATCTTACAGGATAACTTTCTTGCACTGTGTGGGCTAAATGTTGGGGGTTATTTTGGTTTTATAATTTATTTCTATGCTGGCTTTTGGCAATGTCTAATGCTTGGCTCCACTGCCAGGAGGAACAAGCCCGGCTCCTTGCAGGGGATCCTCTCCCATCCCCGGACCCTGTTCCCTGTGGACACGGGGGAGCTCTGGACAAAGCTCAGCTTTAAACACTCAGCTCTTCCAAACCTCTCCCTGTGCCAAACCCCCTGACGTTTATAGTGTCCCGGCTCAGCTGCAAAGAATTTGGGGCTTGTAAATCTTAACGCTTAGGGAGCCGGGGGCTGAGTGGGTATTTAACGTGATTTGAAGGATGGGAGTAAATGGGGAAGGGTGTAAGCCATCTCACTTAAGACAAAACACATTGGGGCTGCTTGGTTTTCCCCCGTGGGTGCTCCGCGGGGCCAGGATGGGCTGCACAAGCCTGTGCGTGCTGCTTGCAGCCAGCCCGTTGTTCTCTCCAGGGAGCAATGTTGGCTCTTTGGGCTTTAATGAACAACAAATTGGCTTTTTCTCCTCACTGCAACCCAACGATCTCAAAATGCATCCATCAGCCTCTTTTCCTGCCCTGGAGAGTTAAGTAGGAGCTCTAAATCCTGCTCAACAGGAGGGAGGCTGAGGCACAGACCTGCCGCATTGTTTTCCTTCATGCCGGGCTGGAGCCATGCATCCCGGAGCCGGGCATTTCCGAGACACCTTTCAGGTCTGGCCCTTCTCTCCCCACTTGTGGGTGTATTCTGGGAGCAGAAGCTACGAGGTCTTGCCTCCCCTAACCCTCCCCATGTTCAAGCACCTGCTTTGGGAGCCAAAGCATCACCTCCCGCTCTGCCGCTCGGTTGTTTTTCCTCCTCTTACTTTCTGCTGCGTTTCCCCTTTCCCAGCAGTTAAAGTAATGGAGCTCGTAGATCATATAATAAATAGGTATTGACTTCATGCCACAGGCTGGATCAGAATTGATTGACCCGTGGGAATACACTCCTTCGCAATCAATAAGAAGCCATCAGGCTGGATAAATCTTGATAACGACTGACAACAGGAAAGTCGATATGTGTATTAATATATACATTAAGCAAGTATATAACTTCCGCCAGGAGACAGCATTACTTTTGGCAGCTTGCGGAGCGGGATGAGTTGGGGAGGAGACCGAAATATCCCGAGCAAAGAGGATGGCAGGGATGGGGAAAGGCAGCGGCTTGATCTTCTGCAAGAGTGTTTGATGTCAAAATAGGAGCTGGCTGCTTCGGTGCTGGCTGAGCTTCTCTTACCCATTGTAGCATCAAATCCCCGCCGGCGGCTGTTCGTTAGCACCGCCTTAACACGCTTCTCTGGCGGGGGATGCTCAAGGGGAAAGTTCTCCTTTGTATTTTAAAAGTGTTTCAAAATGCCATAATACTTCTATTTTGGCCATGGCTTCTTGGGGAAAGTACTTAACGCAGCAGGACTCGGCACTGAAGCACTTTACTAGAGAGGAAGGGATTTAAGCGGGTGTTTAAGGGAAAGCCTGTGATTAAGTGCCCCTGCTGAGAGATGGTCCCAGCAAGTCTTTCTGTTGGTGCCAGCTCTTCCCTTCGCTATTGAGTGACATCTCAGCACGATTCCTTGTTTTTTCTGAGCATCCTCAGTGGCGGGGATCCTCTTTGGGGATGGGGAGGGCTGTCTGCTGGGGCACGTCGTGTGGGGACCCACGTGCTGGCATCCTCCTGCCTGGCCAAAGAGGAAGCTGCCAGGGAAATAGATCCCTCCTGTGACAGTATTATTAATTTTTTATTAATAATAATTATTATTACTATTCCAAAGTGGAGTTGGGTTCGAGTGAAGCAGCCATCTCAATCAAAAGACTTGCTTCTTCCCTCTCTTCAAGAGAAGATTTTTTTTAAAATTCTTTTCCTTTCTGAAGTTCAAAATAGCAGGAGGATCACGGCGCAGAGAATATATTAGGCTCCTTCAAAGGCAAGGAGAGGTCAAAGCGCTGTTGCACATCCCCGTACATCCAGCCAGCCCTCTCGGAGCCGATGACGAGCGCACCCTTTCAAAAGGCAGCAAGTGCCACCCTTAGCATCAAGTATTTTCGGATGACTTGTTTGCAACCAGGGCTTTAGATAAGCTGCTGGGGCCCATGGCTGCTTTGTATTCACCTGTCTCTTAGCTCTTTTTCCTGCAGCTGTAGAATAGCTCGTCTCTTCTGACACTGTCTCCTTCAAATAAAAATGCATGGAGTTTGCTTTTTCTAAATGACTTGGTTTTTCTGAAGCTGCGATGGAGTTGGAGCTACTTTTCGGGGAGGCTGATCCCCCTCCTCCTTCTCCTCCTCCAGGCCTTGCGCTTTGGCTGCGCTGGCTGTAGTTATCTCGTGTGCCAGCTGCTGGGAGGAAAATTTTGCTTCCTAAGTAATATTCATCAAAGGACAGCGCTTCCATCGGGCGGAGATAGCGAGCGCGGGACGAGGGGAGCGTCGTCTCTTCAGGGCTTTTCTATTTCCCCACGCTAATTTTGCTCTGCAGAGGCTCCTCCGTGCAAAGCGGGAGCTGGGTCGCTGAGAGCTCCAGGCTGGGGACATGGGCTTTGCTGTGGCCGAAAACGTTGCTCGTGGCAGGTAATGAATTCCCTGCCTCCCCGTTGGGGTTGCTTTGGGACACTTGTGTAAAGGTTCAATTCGGAGGTGGAGTTTGCTGGGAAAAGTACCGGGATGCCCCTGGAGGGACCGGGCTCCAATGGATGCTGATGCTCGGCATCAGGTCTGCGGGCTCCCGGTCCAGCATTTCATGGCACTGCGCTGCCGCAAAGCTTTTGGCTGCTGCTTTCCTCCCTGGTCATGGTCCAGTGAGGATGGATGGTGTTTTTCAGTGCCTGGGGAAGAAGGAAACCAGATGTTGCTTTTGCTGAAAGCAACGGGAGCGGAGGGGAAGGTGGCTCCCTGCTTGCCAGCGGGCACAGCAAAGAGGAGGGAAATGAAATAAAAGCTGTAGTCCTGGGGCTGAAGTTTCCGTGCTAAATCTCAGGGCGCTGGGTGTGCGTGGCTCAGAGGGGAGCCGCTTCACTTCACTGGGAGGTTTTGGGGGTGGTAAATCCCAGTGAAACCAGTCCTGAGCATCCCTCGGCGGGGTGGGATGATGCCACTGCTCTGCTTCGCTCACGCCGGTGTAGCAGGGAGAGCGTGCGTCAAGGGTGCGATATTTCTTATTGATTTTGAGGAACATAAAGCCTAGGGATAAAAATTAACCCAAACCTCTCTCTTTGCTGCTCTTTCAGCCTTGTTTAATTTTCCATTTTGTGAAACACATTTGTGGCTGCCTAGTTTCAAAAGCACAATTGCCAGACGTCGGTAAAAGAGAAAAACAAGCCAATATATGGAAACAGCTTGAAAACTTCCCGAATAACTCAGGCACGTGCAGGCATGTGCAGTACTCATTCCTCCCCTCCCTGCTGCGGCTAGTCCTGCTCAAATGAAATCAAATAAGTCCCAGCTCAGCGGCTCTGGTTGCTGAGGCCATATCATCTTAATATTCCCCAAAGATTTCTGCTTTTCCATGAAATACGAAAAATCAGTAAACTGATGGGCAATGCGGAAGCATCTGAGCAGCCTCTCCTTTGCTCTGTCTTTCCTCAAGCGCAGTTGTAAGCTGCTAGCAGAGGTATTTTTATATTAAAGTACTTATTATTAATTCCCATTCTCTCCTTCTGTGTCTCCCCTGGGTGTATAGTGCCGGCTATCACCATGGTATCCGAGCTGGTTCTCCATAAATCAATATATGAGCAAGTAATGAGCTTCCTGGGGTCTGGCATTTATCACTTTGGGGTGTTCAAATGATCCTATTTAATTTAATGGGCATTTGTGTGGATGGTTGGGCAGAGGGAAGAAAAGCACCAAACACCGGTAAGTAATGGCATCGCGACCTGCGTGCAACCGCTGTACCATCAGCTCTGAATTTATTTCTTCTCCTGAGCAGGAGCCAGACTCAGGTCTTCAACCCTATAGAGGTGGTGGCCATCAATGTAGAGGTAATGGCCATCAATATTGCAGGCGGGGGGGGAAAACCCGATGGGTGGGGGGTGGATGAGGCTGTTTTGCCATCTAATGGCAAAAATATCAAGAGGCAATGCTCCAGCTCTTCCTCACTGATCCCTCCCAAATTGTTCCTCTGCAAGTCACTTTGGCTTTGCTCCCGTTGCTGATGTCTTCAGCCCACGCTGGTGAAATGCAGAGTGTTTATAAAGCAATTTGGGATTTGGCTTGCTTGGCTGAACACTTCAAAAACTCATTTTGAATAGAGAGTCGCATCTGCAGCGGGATGGGGCCGCGGGGCCGGGACTTTTGAAGGGGCTGGCGGGGGGAAGGCTGCAAGCTGAGGTTGCACCATGGATAGAGGTGCACTCCTGGATGCCGGGGACCCCAGGACCGACCTCTGCATCTCCCTGAGCTGCCCGCCTGGGCTGTCCCTGTTGCCCCTCGACTCTGGCTGGAGTTTGGTCACCGCAGGGTGCTGGGGCATGTGTCACCAACCTTCTTGCTCTGTCGACAGGTGGGATGGAGAGGTTTAGGAGGAGAAGACAAGTATTTGTTTATGAATACGTACTTCAGCGGTGAATAAGCTGGGATCTGTCTGAAGACACAAATCGTCTGCCTTTGTTTCTGGTGTCAAGTGTAGGCGGTCTCTGGCCTTGTGATCTACAGCATCGCTTGCTCGCAGCCAGCTGGGTACCTCAATGCTGCGGTTCAGTGTAGACCTCTTGAAGTGGAAAGGCAGAAGATGATGTGCGTGCCCTGGGAGCCGCGCTTTGTGCCTGCCGCTCCTGCCCGAATGGGAAACGATTGACGGCAGACGAGGAACGAGAAGAAGCGAAATTGTTGAGCTCTGCCATGAAAAGGTTCTGCAGGTGGTGGCTGAATGGACTCAGGTGCTGCATAATAGGTATCAACCAGGCTTTATCTCTGCATTGGCAGCTCCTTATCCAGCAAGAAAACTCTAACAAATACCGGTGCGGCGGTTGCTAGTTGAATTCATTTGGAGGAGTTATTCATTGAGGGGAGGAGAGAGGCACCTGGGCTGCTGCGATGGCTCTACCAAGGTCTGAGGAGCAGTGGTGGCATGTCCCATGCCCGCAGTGCTTCACCATGTGCTGGTACCACCACCCCGGGTCTGAGCGGTGGCTGCTCTCCTTGTGCTGGGGCTTGTGCCGGGTACATCTGCTGCCTCCTTTAATGAGGTCCCTCTGTAAATTAAGTGGAGAGATGGGAATCTTATCAGTAAAGGGCTGCAGGCTCCATTCCCGGGGTTATCTCTGCAGTTCCGATAGGCAGAAATTTAAGGATTTTTCTCTAAACAAGCCTTTTCCAGGAAAAGAGCTGATCTTAACTCACTTTAGGGCTGAAATCAAACCCCGTTCCAGCGCTAATCTATTCATTGCATTTGCAATGGCGATTCATGACTAATGCAGACCACAGGCAACTTTCTGGAATGGTTTTCTCTGGGGGAAAACAAGCATTTGCTGGGGAGCAGGGAGGGCTGGGGAAACTCCTTTGTGTGCAGGTAGGTCATGGGAGGTGGCAGAAAGCCTGTTGCATCATGGAGCTTAAAGTTTTACAGGGTTACTTAGCAAATTAGTGCAAAAAAACTTGATGCTGGAAAGGTGGTCCATCATTACTTTGCACCCTTTAATTCCAGTTGCAGAAACCCGAGGTTTGTCTCTATCACTTATTTCCAAGTAGCAATTCGAGTGCTTGGACCCTAATCTTCAGACGAATTCATATTTCTCCCATGACTGCAGCCAAACTATTGCAGAAGATAGGAAGCGGCTGGTTTAGTTAGAGGAAGATGGTATTTGTAATTGCGGGTGCCTCGGGTTTGCAGTCCAGCTGGTGTGCCCAGGGGTGTGCTGAGACACCTGAGCAAGGAAAAGCGTTACCGAAGAGGCAGTTGCATTGGTACGAAGATGCCCTAAACTCCCTGCCGTGGCATGCTTGCATCCAGCAGGGCTATTTCCAACACAACCTGCAACAAAGTCCTCTGAAGGATGCCATTGTCTTTCCAAAACCCGTGAGATTGGTCCCATTCCTGCTTGACCTGAAAATTGTGCTCTCTGCCCGTGGAAGGACATGGAGCTTTTGGCTTAGGAGCAAGAGGGTCCTTTGTACCTGTGAGCTTCTGAAGAAGCAAGCAAGGTTTATTCCCAATAAGTGCTATCCCAATCCCAATCAGTTTAATCCCCCAAAGAGCTGCCGAGAGCTCAGCTTCCCCTGCTTTCTGGATCACATTTTAATCGCTCACAGGGACCTTATTTGCATCCAGGTAATGGCCTTGGCCAGGGGATGGATGGTAGTGATGGGGGAACGGCAACTGCCCTGCGGTTTGGGGGGATCGCCGTTGCTGTTTTTGATGTCCCCAAGGAAAACATGGCGCAGCCTCCTGGGGGCTTTGTCTCATTTTACTGCTCTGAGCCAGCCTCGGGGTAAAAAATAAAAGCAGGGCTTCACTGCAGCATTGCATTCCTGATTTCTCCGGATTTGCAAAGCGGGGGAAGTTGCTGTGGGGCTGGGCCGCTCGCCCCTCCACAGGGCTGTGCTGAGCATCGCTGCCCTTGGTGTGCCTCTTCTTCCTCGCTCAAGCTGGGGGTCCGAACGGTCCCCTCTCCTCATTTGAGCAACGTGGTACTCAAGCAAACCCAGGGTGGCTCGGGGTGATGCTCCTCAGACCTTGTAACAAGGCACGGTTTGGACTGATTATTTCCATCCAAAAAGGGCAAAACCCGTTATGTCCTGTTATCTGGACAAATCCAGACCAGTCTGTGCTGGCATCCCCGGGGCTGGAGGAGAGGGGCAAAGGGGAAAGCAGTGGAGCTAGGTGAGGATACAGCAGGGGAGAGCAGAGGAATTAAAACCTGTAACTTTTATTTGTTAACTAGAACAGGATCAAATTAACGCCTGTGGTTGCCGAAGCCTCTTTAACGAGACGTGTGTCGGGCGCTTTATTTCCCGGGCACAGGTATCCAGTCTCATCTTTCTAAAGTTGCCTGTAATGAGCGTGGGTGGATATAGAAAAGCAAAAAAGCCCTTTTTTGTGGGCAGGAGTCGAGGCAGCATCCACCCACGTACTCCATTATGATATTCAAATGTCAATATATTTTTAATTGGTTTATATCCCCCCCTCCCCCTCCAGCTGCCTTTGGTAATTAAGGCTCTGTAAATAGATTTTACTGTAATTGGTACGAGAAGGAAAATTGGAGGACATTGTACCGTGCATTGGGGCTTGGGTTTTTTTTTCCCTCCCTGTCTTTCCTCTTTTGACTCATATTACATCTGTGAGTATTGTATCCTCCGAGGGAAGAGGCGGGGAGCCACGGCCGGTTTTGCACAAAAAGTCTGAAGCAAGAGGACCAGGTGGTTTGCTTGTGGCTGGGACGTGGGGAAGAGCTGGGGAACCAGCCGAGGTTACCCCTTATGGGGCTCGGCACCACGGTGATGGCACCGGCACACACCTGGGAGCAGCACGAGCTCCCTCCCAGTGCCAAACTGGGGAGAGCCCCCCAGTTCCCATTGCTGCATCTTCAGTCTCCCTTGAGATGTAGCCAAAACTCTTGCAGTTATTTATAGTTCTCTGCCACAGCCGCTGCCTTTATAATTTGGGGATGTTTCTTGGCCGGGGTTTATAAACTGTGTTTTTATCTTCTCCCTTTTCCTGTTCCTTCAGCCTGTGTAAAGGACGGACTCTCTACTCGGTGGTGAGAGATGCCAAAATTGTCCTGGATGTCAACAAGACGAGGCAGATAGCGCAAGAAATTGTGAAGGTACGGTATGGTGCGGGGGCAGCTCGGCACCGATGGGGGAGTGGATCTGGCTGAGAGCCCGACCGAGCTGCTCCGGGGAGCAGGAGCGAAGAAGCCTAGGAGGCTGGGCAGGATAGCACCTCTTGGCTTTAAAATCCAGGTCTCTTAGACCTCCCTCACCCACTTTGAGCTGAACTGGGGTGGCACCAAGGCTTCCCGTGGGCTCACTGTGCAGTGGTGAGCTTGGGGGCTCATCCTGGCCACAGCTCCTCTTCCCCCTTGGAAGTGCAGGTGTTTAAGTCCAGCTTTGCTGCTGTGAGTGAATTGCTAGTTGGATATTCTTCTCCTCTTGGGGAAAAAAAAAAATCTGCAGTTGATCTGAGGTTTCCATGTCTCTGTAGTGAAAGCATCCCCACAGCCAAGGCACCCGGAGGAGTCAGTGCCGTGGTGCTCATGGCAGGGGGCTGTGCGTGCCACGAGGCAGAGCACACGTACATTTTTCAGAGCAAAAAAAGCTTTTCCTTTCACAGAGATGACTCAAAGTGCATCTTCGACACTTCAGACTTGACCGTATAAATAGATGCTGGGGAGGATCCTCACGTGGCAGGGTCAAGTGGCTGGGAAGTTGGGTCCTGAGCCATCAAAGCTTCCCATCGAGTGTCTCCAATGGCTCGTTTTCCCAAGAGGTGTTGAGCCGTCTGCCAGAGTAGGGTTGTACTGTCATTCCAAACATATTTAACACCAAACGATACCAAGAGTATTTGGCACGTATCCTACCATGGGAGCCATGACACTGATTCTGTGCCCCGCTCGAGGTCAGCCAGCACCTCTGGCCCACAGCAAGACCAAATCATCTGGGGCTGAGCTCATGTTTAACATATTTCTATGGAATAAAAAAAGTTTTTCTGGCAGATCTTAAACCCCCTTAAATATTCAAATCCAAGTTATAAAACAGAATATGTTCTGCAATATACCCTGAATGGTGCCGTTCCCCTGCCTGTGCTTATGCTGTCTCTTATTAGATTGCCTATTTTGTGTTTATTTACACCCAGATTTAGCAAAGTGCATGATGTTTTTAAAGTAAATTCCTTAAATTCCCCCAAAGGCTCTGGCCAGGAGCTGACAGTTGAGCATAGGCTTAACCGCTTTGCTGAGCTGGTGTTGCAAGAGGCGTCTTGCAGCGGTGAAGCTATGGCCTGAATTCGGGGTGCCTGAGACAGCCGAGGGACTCTCTGCTTCACTTCTATTTTTGATCCGTAATTTCTACTTTTTAAAGATGGATTTTTCCCACTGAGCAAACGTCTGAGGCATCACGTAAGTTTGGCTCATATTTTTTCCCCTGACTACCACCACGCTTGTGCTCAGGGTTCTTGCCTCCCAGATGCTCATAGCGGGAGGTAACGGCTCGGTTCAGCCCCCTTCTCTGTGCGGGTTGCATTGCTTCGGGTGGGTTGGGGTTTTGAGGACTAGGCTAAGACACTGTTGTCTTCTGCAGCTGCATGTGCATTAGGAACGGGTTGGAAACCTCAAACTCTTTGTGGTGTTGCGAGGCATCACCAGCACGGGGGAAACATCACTGGATCTCTGAGAAGAAAGCATTACCGTGAAGAACGTCACCCATGAGATCTGCGGAAGATCAGCACGAAAGCACGTAGATTTGGTTGTAGTCCCAGCAGCAAGCCAGCTTCCCCGCGTCCTCTCCTCCTTGGGAGTATGGGGTTGGGTGCTTCTGCTGCAACCCGCTGCAGGGCAGAGGGACTTTGGGCCTGACCCAGGTCCCCATAGGAATTAGCAGAGGTCCAAAGGCAAAGCTGTGCGGCATAGGTGATGAGCCCAGGCTCTCCCTGCACACCAGAGGGATTTTAAAACAGTGGCTCCTGCTTGCAGGAGAGGTCCACCACACCCCTGTGTCGCAGCTGCCTCGATGCTGTGCCCTGGACACGTGGCCCATTGCTGGTGTGCACCAGGAGAAGGAGCAGTTTCTCTGCCTTTCCGCCTCTCCGTGTCAACCATCAGCAGATGTTAAGGATGTTTTGGTGGACTTGGTGGCTGGTGTGGACAAGCAAAGGAAAACCCAGACAACTTGGTTTGGTTGGGATTGGCGCACCGTCGCCCGGAGGAGCTGGAGGCAGGACGACGGCGGAGACTTTGGCTCTGCTAGCCGGTCACAGCAGTTGTTTGACTTTATCCTTTGAGTCCCCATATGCGATAGGAGAGCCGTTAAGCTTATTGGATTAGTGGGTCCAAGGGCTCTTGTTATGCCGTGATCCTCCGGAGGCAGAAGTTAATTTATTTAAGAAGCAAAGCCGGCAGAGGGAGCTGGCTTTTCACGCACGCCGTGCAGCCGAGCAAATTAAGGCATTACTGGGCCGAGAGTGTTTTCTCACAGATCATCCGGGGGGTGAAGGCGGCGGGGCTGGAATTTGCAGTGGGATCTGTGCGATACCCCGCAGAGCGAGGCAAGGGATTTGGGTTTGCCGAGAGCTCCTCGAGAAATACCTTCGTCAAAGGCTTGGCTGCGTTTGGTGATTGCATGGGAGATGCGTTCCCATTCTTGCTGTGTGAGCATGGGTGCAAAGTCCCTGCTGCCTGCTCTGAGCTCCCGTCAACCCTGGCCGATGGGAGGGTGCTGCAGAGCATCCCCATGGCACTGGGTCTCATCCTGTCCCATGGATGCTTGGGGCCCTGCACCGCACCTTGCAGGAGGAACAGGCTCACGGCATTGAAATGCTGTTCCTTGCACAACCCTGGCACTTTGTGAAGGTGACAGTGACATTTTAAAGCAGATTTTTAGACTTCATCATTATTTCATGTGCTGGGACCCGGAGACCCCTAATTTATCCTGGTGCCTGGAATGGTCCCAGCACCCAGCTGCAGCTGTGGCATCTCTGGGCCAGCCGCAGCCCTGAATCCTTTCCTTCCTCCAGCATCCCTTAGCAGAGGCTCTTTGAGATGTGACCGCAGAGGGGTGCAGGTAAACCCCCATGACTTGCTGCGTTGGGGTGTTTGCTGTCCCCAGCAAGGGGACACAGCCTTTCCCACTCCCCCTGCAGCAGAGCCCTGCGGGTCTGTGCTGCTGGTGAGTCCTTGGTACCTTCAGGGTTTCTCCCATGTCCTGGGCATTTACATTTGAGGATTTGTGGGTTTTTCAGGTTGCTTTCCTAATTTTTCCAGATTGTTTCTGAATTTGGATCGTACCTCCCAGCTCCACGTCAGCTGCAAACTTGAAAATACATTCTTGTTCCACTGCCTGCATGGTTAATGACGATACATGAAAAGATCAGACCTGGGATGGACCCCCACGGAAAGCCAGTTAATAAATTCTCCCACGTCAGTGAGGGACAACTGGTATTTGCTCTTAAGCAACAGTTTGCTGGCCTGTTTGGCATTTATCCTTTGGTAGCTTCCTCTAGACTGAGTTCTAGTCTGCTTATGAGAATGAAAAGTGAGACAACATCGAAAGCCCTGCTGAAGTCAGGATAAATGGCTTTTATCACCCTCCCCGTTCCCGGAGCCGGTTATCCCGTTGAGCTGAACGTCAGCCACATGGAGCTGTCGGCAGTCTGCTTGATTTGCTGATGCTAAACAAGCCAGGTGCAGGGGAGTTTGGATTTCCCACCCATGGCCTTTTTTTGCATCATTAGCAATAATTTTAATTAACCACCAAGTAGCTTTTCCTAGGGGAAAAGAATTAAGGCAGGACTCCTGCGAGGTGCTTGTTTCCAGGCTAATGGTGTCGGTGTGCGCACAGGAAGCACTAATGGCTCAGCCAGGGTATGTGATAGCGGTGATGGAGAGCTTTGACTTATTACCCTTCTGCTCCCAGCCCCAAAAGAGAAGAAAGGCGAAAACATCATCATCATCAATTTCTCAGCAGAGGATTTCAGGAAAGCGACTGCCAGTTTGGTTTGCCGCTAATTTTTCTTGCATAACCAATTAATCAGGAAGATGAGTGGGCGGCGGTGCCGTCGAGACGCCCGCACCACGATCCCGTCACCCTCTGTGAGCACCACCTGATGCCTGTCCCAAGCCGGGGACCCCCTGGACACCTGCCCTTTCTGCAGGGATATTTGGGGACGCACAGCCTTTGGCTGCGGCCCAGCCATAGCTCAGTAGTGTGGACGTGCCGCTGTGGCACAGCGATGCTCACAGCTGGGCTCTCCCCATCTTGGCAATCATGGGGCTGCCCCTGCTCTGGCTTTATCCTGTCTGTTTGCACTGCTTTTTCAATTTTGGGGTATTTTTCTCTCTCTTCCATCCTAGGGAATGGGCTACCTGCATGCCAAGGGGATCCTTCACAAGGACCTCAAGTCAAAAAATGTTTTCTATGACAATGGGAAGGTGGTGATCACGGACTTCGGCCTCTTCAGCATCTCGGGAGTTCTCCAAGCAGGCAGGTAGGATATGGTGTGGTGGAAATACTGCCATTCCTCCCCATGCCCTAGAGCTCCCCTTTGAGCTGGGAACATGGGGAGGGAACCCAAAAACCTCCTCTGCAAGTGCCTTTCTGGGTCTGCAGCCTTGCTAGACATGAGGACAAGGTGCCTTTGAGTGTCCTGGGGCTGCCCCGGGGGATTTCCCCATCTCATCTCCCAGGATTTTGCTTTTGAGGAGGCTTGCTTTAGGAAAAGAGCAAGATAGGTAGCTCCTGCAGAAACACCTTTGCCCCACGAGCGGTGCTCCCTTGAAATGCAGCTCCACGCCGGCCTTGGGTTTGCAGTGCAAAGCCCCAGAGGGATGGTGAGCAGGGCTGGGATTTCCGCAGCGAGGTGGGTCTGGGCTCAGTGCTGAGCGGTGAAAACAAACTGGTCTGCTCCTTGGGTGCAGAAGTTGCAGCTTGTTTTGACTTGATTTTTGTTTCATTTAGTTTTTAAACCTAGTGCTTAAAGGCAGAGTTGCTTTTGATCGGTAGGAAGGAGCATGATGCTGCATGTGAGTGTCCAGCAGTTTGGTTCAGAGAGGCAGGACCTGGTCCCGGGCAGGGTCTCTTGGACCCAACCTCTTCCCATGGGATGCATCATTTCCATGGTCAAACCACCCTGCAGCCGTCTGGGAGATGCTCCTCAGGCCCTATTTCACCAGGGCTGGTAAAGCTGGTTCACTCCTTGGCCTTTCCCTAACACCGTCATTATAATCCCCCGGCATCTGCTTCATCCAGCATCTGGGCTGACGGGTGGTGCAGCCAGAGCAGCAGCCCGGGTCGAGCGGTGCCATCCCCGTGGCTGTCCCCCGGCCGCTCCGGTGACCTTTCGAGTCCTGCAGACATCTGGCCACAGTGTGTGCGCTGAGCCAGGGCATGGAGCAAGACACAGAGAAAATGAGAGCCGAGCTTGGGACATTTACAGCATTGTGACATTTTTTGGTCTCTTTGGGTTGGCATCAAGCCCATTTGGTAAACGTTCCTTATTAAATGTTTTTTTTTCCAGTGCTTTGGGAGTTTTTCCAGTTGTAGGCATGGCAGGGCAAAAAGTTTCAGCAACCATGGAAAGGAAGAAAAGCAAAGCTGGGGGGAAAAGGAAACAGAAGAGGGGGAAAAAAGAACAAAGATTATATTTTCCTTTTTTGTTAAAACTAAAAAATAGTGTGGCTGACTTTTCCCAGCGGGGTGCGCTTTTTCACGAAACCCTTTGTGTTAGAAGCAGCACGGGCCAAGCGCGGCGTTATCGGCACAGGCAGCTTGGGCAGGTTTCCTCCGGCAGCGCGGTACCCGCCTTCTGGTCCTTTCGGTCTCCATCACCCCACGTGATGGGGTTTGTTGCTGGAGAGGTTGTCGTGGCCTATCATCGCTTTATGGCAAAGATGCTCAGGAGATAAAATGCACCTTGGAAATTAGATTTTTTTTTTGTCTAGTTCCCATGTGATGAGGTCAAAGGATTAGAGGAAAAGGCGACGGCCACCTCTCTTCATCCCACGCCTCACGGCGAGCTGGGCAGTCAGCCTTTCCATTCCGCTTGTATAAATATCATCTGGTTTTAGCACAAACTTAGGCAAAAGCTTAGGAAGCCCAAGAAATCCAGCAGTGCTGCTGCTCTCCCTGCAGCAGAGGAGTGGGTTTCAGCTCTGGTTTAAGCAGCTAGGCAGGGGGTTTGGGACTTAGGTCCTGCCAGGATGAGGTTGCAGCTCATTCCAGCAGTGATAAAATGATTCGGGCAAAAATGGCCAAATTTTGCCAGGGACCTTTGCTATGAAGGTCAGAGACGCTCTGGAGAAAAAATGAGAGACAAGACATTGGGGAAATGAGGTATCTGATGGGGTGGACCAATGTGTGGCCACCTCTGCTCAAGACTGGGGTGTCACTTGGTGGGTAAAGTCCAGGAGATTACTCAGGAGGGGAAGGATGGTCAGAAATGCAAGGCTGGACAGAAACAAAACAGAGGAGTGTTTTGCTAGAAAAATGGAGAAAATGGGGAAATTTCTGCCCTGAGGAGCTTTCAGTGTGGCTGCCCGGGACTGCTGGTGGCACACATGTCTTCTGCCAGTGGAGTGTTGAGAGGCGGCTTTGGGGATCTGCACTCATCACCGTGAATGTTGAAGCAGCAAGTGTCTGCAGGTCTGATTTCCCTTTTCAGGGTGAGTTTTTTCCTGGTTCTGGGTTCTCTCAGATGAAGAGGAACAATAAAGCCCAGTTTTGGGTCCTTGGAGGCCTCCACAGAGAAGCATGTATGGAGAAGGGAACAAATTTTTGCAGGTCACGTTAAGGACGGTGATGTTGCTTCAGATGTGAATGAGAACTACAAACTGGCCTGTTTTCACTAGGGTTAAAAAAAGACATGGCTTAAAAATCGTCCTCATCCTCCTAGAGCAGGCTTACCTTCAGTTCATGAAAGCATCCAGCACAAGGACTTTGCAGCGTCCATCTGTGCCATGACACACTTGCGCTGCTGAAAAACAAGACAGCTATTGCAACTAAAATACTTTCTGCAGAGACTTTGTAATCCGGTGTCTTACCCTGGCAAAACCAGATTTATTTCTCCTTTATTTAAACATTGTTGGGCTTGGTAGGGCAGCTCTGTAATTAGGAGCGCAAGGTGGGTCTTGAGTACTCTGAAGAGCTCTTTTGCTCTTGCTTTTGCCTTGGGGCTGGCTTGTCCTTTAGTGGGTTTAGAAGATGCTCGGCTGGTTGTGCTGCTTTCTGCTAGTGGAAGCGGCCAGGTCGGTTACGAAGTCAGGCAAACTTCTGTCATGAAACCTCAAAGTGCTGTAATTCAACCACGTTTGGGATCGCATTAAAGCTCAGCCCTCGTTGCTGGAAGCTCATAAACCCGTAGCTGTGTGCTTGGGTGTACGTGAGCTTTACAGAGGGACGAGGCTGGGCTCACGCAGGAGCTGCGGGGCCAAATCCAGTCCCCAGAGCATCCCGAGGCGAGCCTGAACTCTGTTCCTGGGATACCACAGCGTTAGGTGACTTGAGTGAGCAAAAATAAAAGCCCCAGGTGCAGTCCTGGTCTTGCTGAGGCCGGTGGAGCAGATCTGAGTGCTGCCTGCTGTGTCCTGCCCAGAGACGAGACCATAGGCACAGGGAAGGATGAGTGAGCTCCTCTGCGTCTTTTCTAATTGCTCCGGTGCTTAACACCGGCTTGTAATTAAGAGCCGTACAGGGCTGGAGGATGGCATCAGGAGCCGGCTGGGGAGCTGAAAGGCTCCCCCCTGCGCCAAAGTGCTCTCACCTGTGGCTCCCAGGGCCAGAGGGTCTGTGCCTTGCCGGAGCCACTGATTGCAGCGGTGGCTCCGACGCAGCAGGGTGAAGAGGAGCTGTTGAGACCCCAGAGGGGGTATGGAGGCTTCATCAGCGGTTCCCTGGACCAGCAGTATCCTTCCCTAGGAAGGGGATTCCTCCTCCGGTCGCTGCCAGACCCAGGGGTGATGCCTGGGGACGGGGATGACTTTGTGGCCGGGAGGACCCGGACTGTATTGTTTTGGGATTATGCACGTTGTGTGCATGCAGCTGTGCGGGGAAAAGCCAGCCAAGGAATCAGCATCTGCAGTGGGAGCTTGTCATCCTGCCTCAGGGGTGGATGGAGATGCCTGTGTCCCCTGGGACCTGGGCTCTGGGATTTGGCCCCAGCAACCCCACAGCCATCCCTTACCCCTCCCTGCACATCCTCAGGATGGCATCCAGGCACAAACAGGGAGAAATTCCTTGACATGAGATGGTGGGGTCCTCCTTCTCTAGCTCAACGTGACATGGGACAGTTTTTGTTACCTCCTGCAAAACTACACTGCCGAATTTGGGCGCGGACACAAGATCCAGCTGCTTAACGTGCTACCACCACCGGTGGTCCCTGCCCATTTCCCTGCCCAGGGACCCTTTTTATGCCAGTGGTGTGTCCTAGGTGCCTGCCGAAGGATGTAAAGGATGAAGTAGCAACCAACATCATCCTCAGCTGTTGGCCAAAGGAGCCTGATGTATTTATACTGAGCAGGGGGACCTTGAGGAGGTAGAGGAAAAGAGGGCTGAGGTTAGCTGAGGGGCTGGTGAGGGGGATTAAAGATGAAGTGAAATCCCCGGGCGGCAGCCTAGGATTTAATAGCAAAGTCACCGCGAGGATCAGCCGCTACGTATCGCGGGGCGGGTGATTATAACGAAGCCAGGCTGCTCCCATGGGCGATGGCATGGGAGGCTTGGACATGAAGGTGGGCTAGAGGGGCTGTTTGGGGTCAAACACCTGAAAACACTGATTTCCAGGCCATTATTATAGGGTGGGTTTGGTCGGAAGAGACCCGTAGAGGTCCCCAGTCCAGCCTCCTGCTCAAACCACAGTGGGGCCAGCTCAGGTGTCAACACTGGTGGGATTTACCCCAGGTAACACTTTGCTCCCCGCTCTTTTAAGGTGTTTTGGTGCAATGGTCACAGCGAGGGCCCCGGCAGACCCTGCATCCCCATCATCAGCCCCGCAGAGCCGAAGCTCCCCCTCACCACCATCCTGTGCCCAAATTGTGCCCTGCCACTTGCCAGGGACAGGCGCGAAGCCACTGTGCTGGCATTTCTCAGAGCAGGGTTAAAACTCAACTTTACAAAGATACCATAGGGAAAACCAGGCTTAAATGCCCCGCGGAGGGGGTGGGAGGGCTGGGGGGCTGCTCGCCGGTGGTGTGGTGGTCATGTCCCCCCCCAAGGTACCCACAGCTTCGGCTCCATGTTTCGGCAGGCGAGAGAACAAGCTGAGGATCCAGAACGGCTGGTTGTGCCACCTCGCCCCTGAGATCATCCGCCAGCTCTCACCGGACACTGAGGAGGACAAGCTGCCCTTCTCCAAGCACTCGGATGTCTTTGCACTGGGGTGAGTCCCTGCGGAGTGGGCAGGCTGCAGAGAACTGGTGCAGTTGTGTCAGGTGTGAGCTGCCCTGAGCAGCCGGAAGGGGACAGGGACACTGCTTGCCACAATGCCGAGGGGACGCTGCCTGCGGGAATCCCCATCACTGGGCTCAGAGCACCTCCCTGCTTTGAGAAATTTTGAGTTAAAACCCCCTAAATCTCCAAATCCTCCTGTTCTGGCTATGGACCAGGGTGGCTCCGGGCAACGGGCTCTGGAGCATCCTGGGGCTGCCAGCCTGGTGTAATCTCTCCCCTGCATCCTCCTGGGGTGGGTACCAATGAGAAGGTGCTCTGGATGTCAGCTGGGGATGCAGAGGGCGGGGGACACAGGTCTGGGAGCTCCCGGGCACCCCGATTCTCCCCACCAGCCGGCTGTAGACAGGCTGGTGGCGGTGGCTGCCACTGTGAGCCGGGGCTGCCGGGGGGAGGACATGCCAAAAGGCCAAGAAGAGGACAATTGATGGGTCTCCTTCAGCGAACCGGATCATCACTCCTGCCGTTTATCTGAAAGCAAGCCTCCCTTACGGCAGGAGCCCAATCACGCCCCGATAAAACCTTTCTTGAGGCAGATGTAGGGCTGGGGGTTTTACCCAGAGGATTAATTTTCTTGTGGGTACCTTAAAGGCTGCAAGGATTAGCATGCGTGGGGCTGTTATCGGAGGCTATATTTCCATCAAAACCACATTAATTACAGCTGAAAGGGTCTGGCCTTTTTTTTTCCCTCCCTGAGGTATAACTTTAGCACAAAAATAAAGAAGTAATTAAGGGATCATATTGAACTAAGTGAGAGTTGGTTACTTAGACTTAGTTTTTCCTCTTTTCTTTGAGTGTGAGCTCTGCCCTTATGTAAAGCATGAGGTTTCTTAAAAGATTAAAAGATTCTCCCACATTTTTCCTCTTTCTTGTTTCTGCTGCCCTCCGCTGAGCCCGGGAGGCTCACGGATGATCCGGAGGGTTATTGCCATTGCCACTTCCCCGTAAGGATTTGAGGATCAGTGACAGCAAGAGGAAAAGATCTTTTAAAGACTCCAGAAGACGGCAGAAATGTTAAATTAAAGTGTGTGTGAGGGCGGTGCGGAGCAGGGGGCTGAGGCTGGCAGCATGTGCTTGCCAAAGCCTGAGACATCGTGGCAATAATTAATATTAGATGCGCGGTCTTCTCGTGCAAAGGGAGATGGAGTAGCAGACTGCTCTCTGTAGCTCCATCCATACCCCAGGAAAAGCAGCCCAAATATTTTGGATGCATCTGAAAGCGGGAAGGTGAAAAATTAGTCCCAAACTCCCAACTAGAAACTTGAATTTAACCTCATTGGATGCGTTCCGGCACCTTCAAAATCCCTGCTCCTGCCTGAGCATCTCGTCCTTGTGCCTGGGGGCACCTGCCACTCTCCAGCCCCCCAATTCCTCCACGCCCGCAGCACCAACGGGCATCTCACATTTTTCAAGTTTTTGGAGATTTACAGCCAAACTGTGCATATTTTTCCAAAATCAGGAGAGCTGATTTCCAAAACTAGGGAGCCCCCCTATTAGATTGATCCTTCATTTATCAGACCCCCTCCACCAGATTTTTCCACCCCAATGCCATTTTAACCCTGTTTCTCACTGCCTTAACTGGCCATGACAGCATCCCCTGACAGGAAAAGCAGCTCCAGGGAATTTGCCTTGGAAATTGGGGCCAGGGCTGCGGGAGTCGGGGCTCATCCAGCCTCCGGGTGCCAGAAAATGAGGATGCAAAACTCCCAGGCGGTAGCGGGGGCGGAGGACCGTGGGGGCAGCTGCCAGCTCAGCCAGAGACGCCCTTGTTTTGGGATATTCCCTTGGATTTGGGAGTCCTCACGGAAAGGCGGGCTTGGCTGAGCACTAAGAGCGGTGCAGTGGCAGATGGCTGCGGGTTCACATGTGCCATCACCTGGTGAGGGTGCCGGGGACGGTTCATGCCATGGCTTGGATGGCTTTTTGCGGCTTGGAGCGCTTTTTGCAGAAGAAAAAGGAAAAAGTCAGAGCAAAGGCGAATGCTCAGGCTTGTCCTTCCCTGGTGCTCGTTGCCTCCAGCAGCTGGAGCAGGTGGCAGGGTTAGAAATGCCAGCCCGGCAGCTGGACCACATATTTACCCCCCACATCATCTATTAAGCTGCTCCACGGGCAGCGGGACGAAGTGCTATTGCAGCCCAGCGGGAGATTCCCACTTGATGTAACAGGCTGGCTGGCGGCTCTGCCCGTGCCTCTGCCCATGCCTCTGCCCGTGCTTCCCATCAACCTCCATTGTCCTGCCCACAGGCCAGGTTCTCCCCTGGTATAAACTGGGGGCTGCGGCAGGCTGGTGGCTTGCTCTCGGTCAAGTCGACAGCCTCAGTTTCCCCATCTGGAAAATGGGAGAGGTGACATCTCTGTAATGAGGGCTGAGCACCTCTGGTGTCATATCTGGGATAAAGCACCTCCTGGGTGTGGATGATTTTGGAGGAGGGAGAGACGGTGGATGTGGGTGCAACGGCCAGATGTCCCCTCTCGGGGTGCCTCCTCATCCCCTGACCCCCACTGTCTCCCAACAGCACGATCTGGTACGAGCTGCATGCGCGGGAATGGCCCTTCAAGACACAGCCAGCAGAGGCAATAATCTGGCAGGTGGGAAGAGGGATGAAGCCCAACCTCAGCCAGATCGGGATGGGCAAGGAGATCTCGGTAGGTGGTGTGGGATTGGCGCTGGAGCCTTGTGTGTGTGCGTGGAGGGGGAACGTGCCCCACTGGTGTGCACCCTGGGTGGAGGCTTCCCTTTGAAAAATGCTCTGTGCAGCCCAGGATCTGCCAGCAAAAAAGCAATGGGGTCCCTCCCTCCCCAGCTGGCGAGGCTCGGTCCTGCTGCTGTGGCACAAGTATCAGCTCAGCTTGCACATCCCCTCCACTCCAGCCCTTCACAAGGCTGCGGTGATGGAGACGGGGTCCTCGCAGGGTGGACATATTGGTCGTGGGGGTCATGGTGGGAGAGGGACTTGCTCGGTTTGCTCATGTGCTCGCCCTCTGTGGCTGCAGGACATCCTCCTGTTCTGCTGGGCCTACGAGCAAGAGGAGAGACCCACCTTCACCAAGCTCATGGACATGTTGGAGAAACTGCCAAAGCGCAACCGTCGCCTTTCCCACCCTGGGCACTTCTGGAAGTCAGCAGAGTAAGTCCCTACCCCTGCCCGTCCTTCCCCATGCTGGCAGGCAGCTCTGCCTGCACCCCTTAAGACTCCACTGTCACAGCTGAATGGCTGGCGTTGCCGGTGGGGTAGCATGGGGACAAGCTGTGGATATATTGATGCCGGGGTGGGGGGGCAAGGATGGGTAGGAAGGGTGGCCACAGAGTGCCGTGCCCATGCCAGCTGTCACTGCAGTGCTGCCTGTCCTTGTTGGGGTGAAAAAGCCTGTGCAAGTAGTTGGAGATGATCAGGAGGAGCCTGGCGATGTGCTCCACCAACACTGGCAGGAAGAAGCAGTGTAGGTCCAGGGGCAGGCTGGAGCCAGGACCTTGGGGGCACCTCCTTCAGGGGCGTCTGCTTTGGGGACATCGGCCAGGGCTCCAGTGCCTGCCTGTGCACCACGTTCAGAGCAGTTTTCCCTCCTGGGAAGGTGGTTTTTCCTTCTTCTGCCCAGATTTAACCGATGGCGGGGGATGCCTTGCCCAGGGTCCCTCCCCAGACCCGCAGCCTGCGTCAGCCGTCACAGCTTCCAGTGGTGGGAGAAGAGCACGGTCTCTTCTCCCGCAGACAGCTCGTGGCCAAGTCCTGCTCCGTTTCATTGCTTTGGCTTAGTCACATCTCTCTGCTTCAGCAAATGCAGCATAAATGGGTCCCCAGTCAGGGTTTCAGGATCTGGCCTGTTGATAACAGCGGGAAAAATGCAGAAGAATCACTTGGAAACTCATTTTCTTCCCTGGAATTCATCACGTTATGACAAACAGGACCAAAAGCCTAACTCATGTGGAGGCTGCATGCACATGGGGGGCTTTTCCCTTCTCCTGGTGTGCATCCCCAGCCTGCGGAGGCTGGAAACCGGGATGGAGGCGGGGAGGGAAAGGTGAGCTAAGGGAGAGAAACGAGGGCACTTCGGACTGCTTCAAACATCCTTCTTGGACCCCACTGAGGGTTAGAGATGCTGATTTCTCCTCCTGCATCTAATAACTAAACCTCCTCGCTTCCTCATCTGCGCGGCAAGCACAGGCGGCCCTGAGGTTACGGGTGCAGCAAAAGCTGCTGGAGTGTCCCCTGTGCCACCTCCTGTCCCCGTGTGCTTGGGGCTGATGAGGGGCTCCCGGGAACAGCACAAAGCCAGCGGTCAGATGGCCCCCAAATCACCCGGAACGTAAGCCGTTAATCAGGAGGGAAGTTAATTACCAATCCGTGCTCCAAGCAGGCACCAGGGTGGCTCCGGCAGCCGGGCAAGGAAAACTGAAGGTTGATGAACCCCAAAGCAGCAGGCTGTGTAATTGCTCGGTTGGGTTTGGGAAGGCTTTTGCAATCACTGAGCCACGCTCTGCCTGCCACCGGCTTTGGCTACCCAGCAGCTTCCCCTTAATTACCAGCCCCCTCTTTTTCTAAGCACAAGGGGAGGGACGATGCTTCAGCTCAGCACTCGCTTTCCATCCAAGCTGCCTCCTTCCTTAGGGACTCGGCTCTGGCCACTGTTCCCGTGTTAGGTCCTGGCTTCCCTGGGGGGTCCCTGCTTGCCCAGGAGCCCTGGCTGCATACAGGGATGAGCTGGCTGCGGTACCCGGGGGCTCTGCCATCCCCGCATGAAGGGGATGGGGCAAAAACCCCTCAGAGGTCCTGCTGCTGGGAGAGCTTGCATGTATGTGGATGGGGCGAGGTGTGTGGTACCCAACAAGCCCCTTCTTCCCCTCTAGACGATACTAAACCCGAGAGTTGACTGCACCAGGAAAACCCAAACCGGGCTGGCGGGGAGGTGCAGAGGTGCACGGCTTCCCACGGTGCTGCTGCGTTTGGGGACAGCTCCATGGCAAACCCATTTGGGGAGGCTTTTTGCAATGAGCTGCCCTGCAAAAAGCCACGGTGCTGTGGGACGAAGTGCCCAGCGCTGACTCTGCTATGTTGCGTCCCTTCCAGGCTGTGACGGGAGGAGTTAAGGGATGGTGCCTTCCTCCCCCTGTGGTTCTCCTCTTCCTCTCCGCTTCCCAACCCGGCGCTACGGAGCAGCAGCAGGCGCCGTGGGCCAACAGCGGGACGGGAATGAGCCTCTTCCCCTGCAGCGTTTCACCCCATGAAGCCTCTCTGCAAGGGCTGGAGGAGCCAAGCCAGCGGCCGAGCCCCGGAGAGCCCCATGGACACCCGGCTGTGGTGGGATGGGGATGGCGGGCGGCTCTCCGTGCACACGGGGTCGGGTCTTGGGCCGGTTCCCCGCTGAGCAGGGGCAACCCATGAGGCAGATGGCTTCAATTTAGCCCCAGGGCTCCTCTGATCCCAATCAGCATGGTCAGTGCTCATGATGCTCGGTTGGGGAGGGGTTCCTTCTTGGTTCTCGGTGGGTTTATTTAATTTCCTTTTTTTTTTCCTGAAAAAAAGGGGGAAATGATGCTGATTCACGACTTTAGTGCTGGAGCCTGCCGGGGCCAGGGAGTGCCACTGCTATTAGCTGCCCCCTGCGGGGAAATGCATCCGCAGAGCCGGAGCTGGAGGAGTCCTGCTCCCCCACGCCTCGGCAGCCCCTTCATGGGCAGCGGTGACCTTTCACAAGTGGCTTCTCTACCTCCCAGCCATGCCCACTTACGCTCCCCCCCCAGGTCTCCCTCTCAGCAGGGCGCATCTCCACATTCCTGTTAATTTAGCCATTTGCCCCGGTGCGTATTTAATCAGTGAGCCTTTCCCTCTCGCCCTCCCTGGCGCTGCTTTGCTCTTGGCTTCAACCCTTGCTGCCGAAGGCGCTGCCGAAGCCCCAGGTTTGGGGATGCTCTGGAGCTGGGCAGAGAGGAGCGGCTGGGTCTGGGGTCCTTCCCCGCTCCCGCTGCCTTCCCTGGGCTCATTGCCAGAGCCGGGGATGCAGACAGGCTCTAGTTGTACAAAGCATCTCCCTTCCCAGCCCCATGCACAGGAGCGGCAGACATCCCGGCTGAACAAGCAGCCATGCCAAGGACCATTTTCCCCTGCATATTCATCTTCCATCAGCCAAATCCCGGACCTCCCCGAAGAGATGCTCTTTGGGCAGCGTCTCGGAGCTGGTGTTGCCATCTGAATACCGTGTACCGGTATTTCGCTCTCCCCATCAGCTCGGATGGGCCCTCGAGCCCATTAGATGAGCTGTCAAGCAACAGATGATAGCAAATTGGGTTTTCAGGCCCTTATTGAGCATAATTGCTTGACAGGAACCATCCTGAATAATTCAATCGTAGTCTAAGTTAGCTTTAATTTGGAGACATGACGAGGCTGTGCAAACTAACCATCCCTGGTTTGTTTGCTGCTCCTCTAACTCCCCCTTGCTGGTGTTTGAACCGCTTTAGCATAAGTAAATGAAGATTAGAAACCTAATTGCGGCTAGGAAGAGATGTTACTTAAATCGTGGGGGCGTGTAAGAAGGTGCTTTTATTTCTTAAATTTTGCACAAGTGCATATGTATAAAGTCTGAGGTGGGCAGGAGCCGGGGGGTGAATCCGGCCTCCAAGTGTGCTGGCAGGAGGTTGGTCTGGATGAGTCTCCTGGTGATGCTTTTGGGGCATTTGCTGTGCCATGCAGTCGCATCTCACTCTAAGATGTTTTGCACAAAGTGGGGATGAGGCAGGATCACCCGCATCTGCCTTTGTGATGAGGCCAAGAGGGATGAGTGAGCAAGGGCAGGATGAGCCCTCGTTTGTGCTAATTGCCCCCTGCACCGGACAGCATGGGTGGTTTGTGGTCCCCTGGGCATGATGCTGCAAAGCTCAGCATAGGTGGCTGCGCATCACCTCATCCCAAAGGATGCTCCGTGGCTGCTCACCCTCTGCCTCCTCCACATCCCACCTCTTCCCTCGCTAACACGCAGCAGCTTCTTCATCCCATCCCGGATCACAGCAGCGATGTCCTCTGCCACCCATCCTCCCCAGCCCGACCCTTCCCTGCTGTCTCATGCCCTCTCCATCCTCTGCGCATGTGCGCACGTGTGCCATAAATGTTGCACTAATCCTCAGAGTCTCTCTGAGTTTTCACCAATGCCTTCACCCACGGTGGTCCCGGGGTCTGTGGGAGGGAGCGAAACCCCACCGCCGGAGGTCTCTGCTGCTGGGGGGGGCACGGGGAGGTCTCACCATGAAATCACCAGTCCCCAAACCAAGTTCAGATGGAGAGATCGCTGTAGAGAGGTGGTGTCCTTCTCACTTGGTGGTTTTACTTTCTAAGTAGGCGTGAGCTTCCTAGGTGTGCAGTAGCCAGTGGAGTGTGTTGGGAAGATGTAGGAGGTGATGCCGTGGGTGATGCTCAGCACCGGGGGTGGCAAAGCGCTGTAGCCTGATAGATGTTGTGCAGATTTATGGTGGAAGGTACAACGTCCGTCTTGAAAGACTTATAGTGGGTTTGTTCTCTGTGCCCCAAGCCCTCTACTTGCCTGAAAGTCTCACCTTAACATATTCCCCCGTAGGGTCTCACCAGCCCTTGGCAGATGCCTGCTCTATTTTATCAGCTGAGACTCAAGGAAACAAGTGAGCTGATGAGCATGTTGGTTTGGTCCTTGTGGGAGCACAGGGCTCTCTGCAGCGGCCTTGGCCAAGCATTTCTCCCCTGGATTTTGCGCATCCAAAAGGAGCTAAGTGCTCCTATAGCCAACAAATCTCACCAAATCTTCCCTCATCTCCCTCCTCTTTCTCTCCCCCTTCCCTCACCATAACATCTCAGCCGGGCCATGAGCAGAGCTGTTGCACAATAGTATCGATGGAAAAATAGCTGCTCTGTATTTATCATAAATTAGCTCAGAAGAGCAGCTCCTTCCCTTCCATTCAGTGCAGCAACGGTTGTTTATGCAGCCGTGTTATTTGCATCATGCCTTCTTATTTTTGAAAGTCTTAATTATTAAAAAAAACCAAACCAACAAATCTTACTTTTTGTTGTTGTTGTTGTTCTTTGTTTTTTGACTCCAGCTTTGAGCGGGTTTTTTTTTTCCCCAGTTTAAAAATATCCAGCCCTTCAGCAGGGAGAGAATGTAGGAGAAGCTCTCCACAATGCCCTCTAATAGGAGATCCGAAGGAGCGAGAAGGTCCATCCGGTGGCTCAGTTTAGCTGCGTGAGCTAGAGGAGAGACAGGCGTTATTTCCAGATGCGCCAGGCGAGAGCAGAGCCGGTTTTAGCACGGTGGTGTTTTGAGCAGCAGTTTGAGATGTAGGGAACCGTCCCCAACCCCAAGGGTACATCCCCGGGCTCTTGCAGCGGAGCAGCCCCAGTGATGCTCTCCTGGCCCTGTCCTCCGGCTCTCAGCTGCTTCATCCTTTTGGTTGCCCTCCGAGGCTCTTCCCTGAGCTTCCCAGTCCCTGACCTTGCTGCTGTCTGAGTTTTTTTCCAGCGTTTCGATGCTCATGGGGAACACCACGTTTGGGGCTGGGTAGCAAAGCCGCTACCAGTGATGGAAGTGGTGGTGCTGCATGGCCCCAAAGCACTATGTCCTCCTTTGGCTGCTAGGTTATATCCCCCAGTCCTGCTTCTTCTTCTGTCCACCTTTCCCCCCAAATTAGCCAAATCCTCGCTGAGCCATGACTGGGCGGTTCCTGGGGATGATGAGCTCAGAGTCCGGCCCCAATGACTTTTATCCAGTACTTGACCATGGCAGGAGCTGAGATGATTAAGATTTAAGACAGACAGTAGGCAGAAATGAATGTCTTGGGGGCGGAGGAGCTGCTCAACCTTTGCTAGACCTATGGAAGAGTTGGTGCCTATTGCTTGGTCTCTTTGGCCATGCTAAAGAGAAGGGGTCTGTGGTGGTGGTGCCATGAGATGCTGTCTGCACCCCCAAGGGCCACGGGGAGCTCCGGGTCGAGCCCACCGGCGGCCGGCGCTCTGCTGGGCACCTTCGCTTTCCTTCCTCCTTTCTTCGCCATTTATTTATTTATTTATTTATTTATTTTCAAATAGCGATTCTTCGGGAAGCTTGGTCAGCTGCAAAAGCCTTCTTTAATTTCCGGTCCCTGTAAAGTACGCTGTTACATTTTCTTGTACATAAGGTATATATAAATATATATACATATCGCTATATGTATGTATATAGATATATACATATATAATGAGCTCTAAATCCTGTACAGTTTCAAACTGAACTCGATGGCCTGCTTTGTTTTCTCTGTGTTAGTTCTGACCGTTGCAGAATGAGCTGACTTTCATTTCCCGTTCCCTCTTTCCCTTTTCTTTTTATAAATATATACATAAATATATATATATATATATTTTGTTGTCGTTGTTGCAAAACTCGTCACTGGAAAAGAACAATTGATTCTGGTGCAAAAAAAATATCACCCACACACCAACAAAAAAATCGCTGAGAAAGGCACGATGGATCTCCCCGATGTAAATTTGTACAGTAACATTTATAACGTTTTCTACACTTGAAGAAAGCATTTATAATTTCAGCTGTCTGACTGAGTGCGAATCTCTGTGACCTGCAGAAATGGATAGCCATTTGTTCCCGTGGTTTCTCGTGCAGTGTTTGGTGAGGTGACAGTGTATGAATTATTTATGCCAATAAAAAAAACCCAAAAACCTTTGAAAACCATTGCACCCCTGTGCTGCTCCGCGTCCCCGCGCCGCCGGCTGCTCCCTGCCCTCTCCTTGCTCCGCAGCGGCATCGCATCCCAGTGATGGGGTGGGAATATTTGTCCGTGGCGGGGTCTGGACCGCTCTCCTCCATCAGACCCCGGGAGCATCTCGGTGCCAAGCTCTGGTCCAGCGATGCTCGAGGGGAAACACGGCGCTGCCGAGCCCCCCTTTTCCTCTCTCCCACCATGTCGGCTCGCAGCCCAGCCCTTTGGGGACGATAATTCACAACAAACATTTGGATGGGAGCCGGAGGGAGACGTGGCAGCTGAAAACATGGGAGTTGGGCAAATTATGGGGCAGGCAGCGGATAAATCTCCGCATGGCTCTGCTCGGCGGAGGGGCTGGGGCCGGGGTGGGGTGTGTGCCGAGGGGATGCTCCTCCCCAGCCGGACCCCCATGAGGATGGCTGAGCCCGGTGATGAAGCGCTGGAGGCTCTTTGCATCTGCTGCTTTGTTTGTTGGCTTCTCCCACGCTGTTTTACTGGGGGGCCACCGTAAATCTGCAAAACAGCCCATCAGAAAGCAGCGGTGGCATTCGCTTGTGGGGCTGACGCGGCAGTACTCCGTGGTAAGAGATGGAGAAGAAAATCACGGAGGGTTCGTCTTGCTTCCTCCCTCTCCTTCCCTCCTCGCTATCGCCCGAGCGCTTGAAAGGTAAAATAATGATGCCTCACCATTAATAAACCATGAACACTCAACACTTCTCCTGTTGAGGGCTTTTCATCTTTCAAAGCCTGCAGGAACCGGTAACCAATTAGACCGGGCACATCCCAGGCGGGGAGTGGCGGCGGGGCCGGCTGGGGGGATTTTCCTGCGAAGGATGGGGAAGGCGAGGCCGGGTGGAAGGGGGCTGCTGTGATCAGGCATGGATGTCCCAGAGGAGAGAGAAACAGGGGATTTTGGGGTGAAGAGCCACCACTTGATGTCCTCACCATGCCGGGGACTTTGCCACCCCCCTGGCTCCCTTGCAGGCTAAATGGGATGCTGGCTGCATCGTGGTGTCACCATCTCTTGCATGTATGCAATAAACAGGGGCTTAAGCCCTGCTGGTGGTTCCCCTGGTGTAAATCTGGAGGGGTCCCACCAGTCTGGAGCATAACTGGTTGGCACTGGTGTGTAACTGGGCAGGCAGGGCCCTGGTGGCTCCAGTGCTCCAGGGACAGAGCCGCTAATTGAAATGCCGGCGGCAGCGCCGAGCCCCTGCTGAGCCCAGCGCAGGGATGCTGAGCTTGCTCCTGGCTTGTGGCTAATGAGATGCCAGCACCAGGATGGGGATAAATGTGCGATATATCCCCAAAACAGCCTTAACAATGGCGTTGGCGGATTAGAGGCATCTCTGAATACATATCTGCATATATATGCGCGTGTGTATGTGTGTATTGGAGAGCCACATGAATACGCACACGTGTCCGTAATCTCCTTCTAGCTGTTGATGAATCATGAGCCATTAATATTTTGCAGGCGAAGAATAAATGCAGGGAGTGAAAGAGGAGCTAAACCTCCAGGACGTCAGCTCTGGCTCTCCTGCCGCCGCTCCCGGGCGAGCCCACAGCAACACTGCAGGACCGTGGGTCAGGGCTCAGGGTGGGCATTGCTCCCGCTTGGGTGCTGGGTGCTGACAGCATCGGCACAATGGGGGTGCGGCCAGCCTGGCTGGTGTGAGAGGGTACCATCATCAAATGGGGCTGTTTCCTTTGGGCTAGTAACCCTTTTGGGGTCAGCTGTGTTGATGGAGAAGGAGGAGAGCAGAGGGCATCCGTGTTTTCACCAGGGAGGGTGGCTTCAGAGATGCCGTGTGTCCTGGGTGCTGCTTGGATGACCCACTCTCCCTCCAGACACACGGGAGCTTATTATACACATGTACCTTCCTTGACTGCCCCCCAAATTAAGTACATGCTGAAGCCTTTTATTGACCTGAACTTAAAAAAATCAGATACTTGGGCACCAAGATGGTGCACCTGGCTGTTAGACCTGGACACCGGCCACAAGCCTCTGCTCACCGTGGGGACCACGCTGTCACAGCAGGGACAGTTCCAGGCACCTGGAGGTGCTGGCAGCAGGTTTGGGTTCCCCTTTCCACTCTGTGTCACCAGAAATGGGAGAAAAAAAGGCTGGTGGGGAGCCAAGCCCTGAGCCTGGAGGGTGAGAGCCAGTGGTGGCCCCAGGCAGCACTCTCACCAGTCCCAGCCCAGCGCCGGGGGGGTCTCAGGGAGGGGGGGCTGGGGCCACACACGGTTTGCAGAGCAGGAAAACCACTGCAGATTAATGCAATGCTTGTGCTGTAGCCAGAGCCAGGATGGGGGTCCTGCATCGCTGAACTGGGCTCGGACCATCCTGCCAGTGCCGGTCCTCCCCAGGACAGGCACAGCGCCGGCACGGGCTGGGATTGTGGCAGTGCCCGACAATGGGGTATTGTTCAGCCGCTGTAATTTATGTTTCCTCTCCAGGCTTGCCTGGGCTTTCTCAGGAGCCTCAGTGAGCCCTCACTGCTGGAGCACAGGGCTGGTCCCTTCTGGGGAGACCAGGGGTGGGCTGAGCCCCCTGCAGCCATGCCAGCAGGGACTGGGGGGTCCTGCCCAGGTGGTGCACATGCGAGCTGGGGGATAAAGCCCAGCTCCAGCCCTTCGTTAGGGCTTGATTAGCTCATCAAGGGCTGTCCTGCCCCAGGAGCAGGACACACTGGGGCAGCCCAAGCCTGCTCCACCACGGATGTCCTGGAGAGCATTGTGGGGGCTGCGGGGAGCCTAGGGCAGGCGGCTGATGATGCACGGACTAATTGGCCGCTTCTGTCACAGCCACCCACCCTTTAACAGGATTGTTGCTCTGAGCTGGAGCAGAGCTGATCCAGCTTTGCAGAAAGACCCGGCTTGTTAGTGGGATTAATGCCAGCTGGGGCATATAAGGGAGCTGCCTGGCTTCCCCCCTGTGCTTTGCCCTGGGGTTTCCATCCTTCCCTGCCCAGCTGCTGGGGAAGGGGCTGCCCTGGCCCCTAGCTGAGGTCCCCATGGTCCTGCAGTCCCATTGCTCAGCAGATTCCCTTTTCTCACCTCTATTTTTATGCTGCCCTCTGGGACAGAAACCTGACCCCTTGGCTGCCTAGCTCTGTGCCCGGAGACATTACGTGAGCTCCTGCTTGGCTTCCAGCACAGGACCCTTTCCTCCCAGCAGCCCTGGGAAGGAGCAGCAATTCCTAATTCCCAGCTTTTTGCCCTAAACTTCGCACCTGCAGCTTCCTCCAAGGGTTAAAGAGCCATGCCCTTGGCAGCACCAGGTAGAAAAACTGGCTGAAGGCTTTCCCTTGCCTCACAGCTATTTATTTATTCTGTGTTTTGTTGGGATAGGGTGGCTTTCTGTGTCTGTGCAGCGAACCCTGGACCTGGGGGGGTCAGGGCACTCCCTTGCTGTTGGGTGTGCTGTGAGGTCCCTGTGGTGCAGAGATGGGACTGTGGTGCTGAAGGTCCCCTCTGAAAATAAATCTGCAGCTCAGGGTTTGTGCCTTGGCACCTGGAGGGCTGCGCTCACCCATGCGGTGTTTGGGCAGCCAGCACTGTGCTGCCGGTACCGAGAGGAGCTGGTCGTCCCACCAGGGCTCAGGCTGATCTTTTCAGGCACATCAGGGTACCAGGCATCACCATGGGTCTCCAGAGGGCACGAGGAAGATCCTCTGCCCTCCCGCTCCCCCCATCCCAGTGGCTGCCGTGGGGTAGGGATGCTCTGCGGTACCCACTGGCTCCACATCCCCATTTCCAGCTAGCGGAGAGCAACCTGGCTGGTACCAGGTACCGTGGGCGAGCCTTCGGCCTCTCTGCCCTTCCTCCTTGGCCAGCAGCCTCTGTGGGGAGAACTCAGCCAGGCGCTGCTCCCCCCCCGCCCCAGTCCCATCCAGCCCCACAGCAATGGGCACAGCAAGGGCACCATCCTGAGCTTGGCTGGCCACAGGCGGCCGGACCCAGGCAGAGCCTGCCAGCACATGCTGCCCATGTGGGTTTGCTTTCTGGGGACTCTGGGGTGCTGCAGGAGGGACCAGAAACCACTTTTTCCATGAGTGTGAAAGCAAGTGCTTCTGCCCACATCTCCCTCCACGCGGCTGGGGTAGAGGGATGGCTGGGGCAGGGATCCGTCCTGGGCTTTCCCCCCACTTGCAGGGGAAACCCACACTAGCTGTACTCTGCTGGGGCAATAGAGCCCTTCTGCACCAGTCCTACCATGATTACGCCCAGTTGTGCAGCAGCTCTAGAAGCTCCCAGGGGGATTTGTGAAGGTCTTTTGGAAAATCATGCTCCATAAATATCTATTTATCTTGCGGGCTTTTGCAGCACTTAGTTTGCTGGCTGCTGTGGCCACAGCTGCTTGGGGATGCCCCAAGCCTGGGGACCGGCTGTCCCTCTGTGTCTGCTGGCACCATCGACCTGACGTTGCACCAACAGGCTCTCGTGGCTTTGGCCACTGCCCTGTGACTGGGGGGACATGGGAGGGGACGGCCACCCCCAAGCTCGTGGACACTGAGATTAGAGCGGTGCCGCTGCAGCGGCCGAGTCCCAGGTTGGGTTTCACTCACTGGTGGCTATTTTCAGGCCTGAAAATCTGATGGGTGATAAAGCTTGTGACTGTGTGTGCGTGGTAGAGTCATCTGTTGGAGCTATGGGTCCTTCCCTAGGCTGGCCATGCTGCTTTCTTTTTTAGGATCCAACTAATATACTCTTATTTTCAGCTGCTTGCTCCATGCAACCCCTTTTCCAGCATCCTGGGTGGGGAAGGGACCTTGCTTAACCCTTGCACAGGGGGATTGCTGCTCAGATTAGCCCATAGCACCCTATCACGTGGTGATCGGACCCTGCTCCCTACCCAGAGCCCCCAAAAACCCAACACGTTGGGCTGCTTCTGAGTTTGTTTTGCATTTACAGCAGTGCATCCATGCTGGTAGAATAACTAAACTGTGGCTCTGCTAGGCGGCATTGGCTCTGCATCCTACACATCATGAATCCTGTTTGCATCCTTAGGGATGTGGGGAGGCTCCCGGGAGGGAAGGGGAAGGTTTCAGCAGCGGGGATCCTTTGCTCTGTGGCTGGTCAAACACTCTCAGTGGTTTCCCCCAGGTCCTGCCCCTGGGCTTGGCTCAGAGCAAACCTGCCTCCGGTGCTGGGAGGAAAATGAATTGCCCCATTATCAGCGCTTTCTCCCACACCTTAAATACAATGCACCTGGCAGGAGAGGGGCCCCTGGGTGCTGCTCACCCACACCTGGTGGGTGCAGGCAAGCGGCTCGGCCGCAGCCTCCTGGGGAGCACCCGTGGGACTGTTCTTCCTAGGGGAACAACACTATGGCCATCCGCGGACCCAGCGGTGAGCGAGACCTGGGCTGTGCTGGGGCTGATGGGTCAAGACCCCGGGCTGGGTCCGTGCGTGCCACGGCTGGCACAGGGGCTTGGGGTGATGCTGGATGGGGCCCTGCTGCGGGGACACGTGCCGTGAGCTACGTGCTGGGGTGCCTGTCGTGCTTGGTGGGGGGGAATTTGGGGGCCGAGTGGCTGGGAAAGTCGTGCTCAGCTCCTAAAGGGGCAGATGAAAACTGTTGCGGAGGCTCAAAGCACTATTGCCTGTGGAAATAAGGTGGGGAAGGCAAAGGGCTTGCCTTCAAACACTTGGGAAGCTGATAAAATAGCACTTGCCCCAGTGGGAGCTGCTGCCTGCTGGACGTGTCCAAACCCCTTCTCTAAATGCCTGTAGTTGATTATAAAAATTTCCTGTCGATCAGTGTGCAGCACCTTTTTCACCTGCTTCCTCCTTGTTTCCATGAAGCCGATTGATGTGCAGGGATGGATCCTGCTTCTCCCCCAGCCTGAGCTGGGAAGCTGCAACTGGGGGTTTAAAGGCAGAAACACGGAACTGCCCCAATGCCTCTGCTGCGAGGTGGCTGCTCAGAAGTCTGTCTCATGGAGACTTGTTGGTAAAGCAGCCCCGGTGCAGAGCAGTGGGGACTGACTCTGGCTTTGGAAGAGGAAAATGCCAGGTTAAATTGCTCACAGCCGGATAAAAGTGGGGTTTTGCAGGCAAACGGTGAGCGATTGGAGGGCACACGGGACAATGTTCCCGCTCTCATGAGCGGCATCTGAGTTGCCTTGGGATGGGAAGGGCTCGTGTGAAGTATAGCAGGGACCTGATCTATAGGTGTTGACAGCGATCAGGGCAGGAAGTGACTTTTGAAAACTATTTTTATTTTACAAGGTTGGGGTTCCTTAGGGTGGAGCTGGGGCTTCTGGGCAAGAGAGCCATGTCTGTGCCAGTCCAATATATGGTCAAGTGTAACCCTCTCCGCTCGGGGTTAAAGTCTCTTAAATTTAAAGAAGCAAATTGCCTCTGCACCAGCTCAGCTGGGGAAGCTCAGGGGCTTTGCAGCAGCCGAACCCGACACTGAATTGAGGTGCAGTTCTCCCATCGCTGGGCGGATGCTGGATGGGGCAATTGGAGGGGACAGGAGACAACAGGGTCCCTGGTGATGATTTAATCTTGAAGCACTCATTTAATTCATGCAGCAGCCCTTGGATGCATCCTAACGCTCTGGGCACACCTGACTTTGCAGGATGGAGGGGCTGAAGTTGTGGTGAGGAGCCTGCACACACCTTTCTGCTCTCCCTCACTTTGTAGCTGAGAAAAATCAATGCAAAACCCTTCAACGTGCCCGGAAATACCTGTTATCTCCCGATTGAGTCGGGGAGGTGAAGTTCAAACAAAACCCCACCGCTGCGTCAAGGACGAGAGCTCCTTGCGTGCTCTCCTGGGAGTGGGTTTAAAAAACCAGCTCCTTCCATATAGACATAATTCCCTGGGTTTAAGGCAAAAAGAGCCTTGTTTGCCCTGGCTGTGGTTGGAAACAGCCTTTTCCCTGCATCTGCACCTTGTTCTGCTTTGGAAAAAGCGTTTTGCACAGGGGAAGGCCCTGATCCCCTGCGTCTGTGTCCCTGGGAAGCAGGGGACAACCCTCTGCAGCCTGTTTCTGCAGCAGTGAGGGTCTGCTGGGCTCTCTCCTTCTAATTTTTCCCATTAGTTGGGTGTTTTGAACCCAAAGCTGTTGCTTTCTCTCATCCTTGCCTCCCTCCTCCCAATCCCACCAGTGGGTACGAGGGAGAGACAGATCCTAAACCACTAAACAGCAGAAAATTAGCTGGAAAAAACAGCTTGTGTGATTAGGCAGGCTTAGAGCAGCTTCCACGTGGGGAGGTTAAAAGTTATTGAATAACTAAACTCCTCCGTCAGCTGCCGGTCAGTGTCGGGGACTCTGACTGCACTGGCGCCGGGTGCCCTGCGGGTATTTCGGTCATCCAAAACCACAAGCAATTTCCCCCCCATCCCAACCCTGGGGGGCCCAAGGGGGTGCCCTGGCTGGGGTGATGGGCAGAGTGGGTTCTGGGAGAGCTGCACAGTGCTGGGCATGGCCTGGGGAGGGGACAGGGATACTGCTGGGCCCCGGCGAGGGCAAATGCCACCGTGGGAAAGCTGGCTGGGGCTGCGCAGCCGGCTCGGCATCGTGCACGCAGCCCTCCTGCGGCTCCACCGTCCCCTCTGCCTGCTCCACCACAAGTAAAGCCCTTTCTCTCCCCCTGCTCTGGCCAGCCCCCCGCCTCTCGGACGGCTCCGGAGCGATGGAGTCGGTGTGTGCTTTTTGTTTGCTCTTTCTTTTGGGGCTGAAATCCTGCAGGCGGGGGCGGGGGGGAGCGGGGCCTCGGCCAAGCAGCATCTGCGTCGGGGGCCAGCGGGGTGCAATGCCCAATGCCCGTCTCTCTCCGAACACAAGTAAGGCTGCGGGCGGTGGGGGCACCTTGGGGGTCTGGCTGTGGGGTGGCAGCGGGGAGGCTCGGGGTGGCTCTGCGTGGCCAGGGGGGTGCGAACGTCTTTGGGTCCCACCCAACCAGGAGGTTTCCAGGCATGGGAGCACCGCACTTTATTCAGGGTGGGATCGTGGGGGTTGGCTCTCCCCCACCTCCCCATCTCCTGCTGGTCCCTTGGCCTGGGAATCGCAGGGGGATCAGTTCTCGTCTCCAGCCCTCTGGGTGCTTCACTTGTTACACCCCTTGGGTGCAAACCTGGCCTTTGCACAGTGGGTTGGGGGCTGGTGCTGCCGTCAGCATCCCTTTGGCTGGAGCAGGAGGTCGGCAGCTCCGTCCCAGTTCAGCGGGCTGATGGGCTGGGGTCCGCAGGACCATTTTATGCACTGGAAGCCTGAAAAAAATCCCTCCCATGTGAATTTTGCTGCTCTTTTGGGACCTTTAGCTTCTCCTATGTGCCATGGACTGGCAAGGCATGCTCTGCCTTGATTAACCACAGCAAATTTTCGGCACATGTTAACATGGGTGAAGCGATGTGGGGCACAGAGGGGCAACCGCAGGGCCTGAGGAAGGGAGGAAGAAAAGCAGCCGAAGGGGAGGGGAGGCACCCCCAGCCTGCACAACAGCTTCTGCGGGGAGGCGTGCGCTCCTTCCTCCAGCGAGGACCTCATCCTGCAAACTGCGTCGGCACGCAGCTGCTCCAGCTTCCTGGGAAGTCCTATTGATGCCAAAGCAATCCTGGGCGGGGGGGGGAACGACTAAAGTTATCCGGGCCGCGTGCGGCTGCAGATGTGGGGTCCTTAGCTCCCCCCGCCCCGTTTTTCAGGGAGGGGTTCGGAGACCGTGTTCAAAAGCTGGAGCTGCCGTCCATCTGCTTCTGACAACCTGAGCGCTCGCTGGCAGCTTCTGAATTCAGAGCATTGAATTCCTCAATAATTAGAGGGTTTTTTGCAAAAAACCCCATCTGGGCTTTTTCATTATGGGAATGAAAAGCCAAGGTGGGTGTGGGAGGGGGCAGGTGGATTTTCAGCCTTAGCAACCCAAATCTTGAAATATTACATCAGCAACGAAGAGGTGTAATTAAGTAGGAAACAAATGAGCCCAGCTAATCTGTTTTGCTTGTTTGAGCCTAGCGGAGTGCAGAAAACAAACAGAGGCTGAATGATGAATGAGGCTTTTTTTTTTTTTTTTTCTTTTTTAAAGGGTTTTTCTTTCTCTGAGCCCTGAGGGGGGGTTGGGATGTGGGTCAGGAAACTCAGCCGCTCTCCCCTGCGGCTCGGAGGCCACCCGGCCACGGCAGCCAAGGCTGCGTGCCGGCGCTCGCTGTTTGCCCGTTTCTTGCTTTAATTGGCTGCTTTGCCAAGCTGGCTCCCTTGGACACCTTCCCGGAGGGATGGGGATGGATCTCCACGCCGCTGTTCCCTGCAGCCGTGGGGGCATCAAAGCCACAGCCCTGCGGGTCGCCGTGCGAGTGCCCTTTAGCGCAGGCTCCGCCGCCACTTCCCTCCCTCGGCTGCAGCCCCAGAAGCTTCCTCGTGTCCTCGGGAGGATGAGCCCCTGCCTGAGGTTATCTCTTGCCATCGATGTTTCTGCCGCTGTGGCGCAGAGAACTGATGCTGTCGGTGCATCCTTGGGTGACAGAAGCAGAGGGGCTGGGCAGCCCCTGCGTGGGGACCCCACAGCATCCCCCCAGCCGCTCCCCATCCCTCCTGCTGCCTCTCTCAGCCTCGCCGCCACCAGCCATCCCACAAGCGACAGGGGAACCGGTCCCCAGCTGTGAAGCCACCCATGTGGGCAGCGTTTCACAGCCCTTTAAACACCCCAAAGGGCTTCACCAGCTTGGCTGGAGTGGACTGTGTCGCTGCTTCTTGCTCTCCAGCCATGCCCCAGCTGCCCGCAACTCCCCCCTGCCTGCACCGAGCCCACCGGTGCAGGCTTGCAGGGCTGCCGGCTACTTTCAGCTGGCCGTGGTGGGGAGGAGAGCTGGCTGCCGTTGGTTTTCTCCATGCACTCACATGCTTTCAGGCTCCGGCAGTGGCACGAGGTGCCAGGAGCAGATGGCAGCCATCGGCCAGGCTTTCTCTCAAATCCCCATGGCTCCTGGCACCGTGCTGGGCAGCGGCTCCCGGTAACCCCCTCTCTCCCGCACCGCTCTCTGGGGAAAGAGCTGGGGGTTTTTTTTTGCCTCTTTGAGCACATTGCACCTAAGACCCCTCCCTGACCTGCCAAGGAGCTTCTTGCTGTGGTTTGTGGTGTGGTGCCCTGTGCTGGGGGCCAGAGGGGACCTGGCGTGGATGAGGTTTGTGTTACAGGCAGATCGGTCTGAGCTGCTGCCCGTCAGCTGGTGTCAGCAAACACCCTGTTCCCCAAAACCCTCCGGCCAAACCTTCAAAAAATGGTTTTAAAGACAGAGGAAATGAGAAACTTGCTTGGCTGCGGGGAGGAGCGGGGGCTTGGCCGGGTGGGAGCAGGGCGTGCAGGGTCCTGGGGAGCTGTTGGCAAATGGAACCACCTCGGGACGGTGGGCCTGGCCACGGCGGTGCTGGTGCTGAGGTCCTTCCTAACCTTGGGTATGTGCCTTCCTGGGCTGCACCGTGACTCCAAAATATTGCACAGCAGAGCGGATGCTCCCAGTGAGCCCCAAAATATTGCACGGCAGAGGGGATGCTCCTGGTGCACCGTCGGTGTCCATCCTGGTCAGCATCTCCCCAAACCACCCTGGTGCTTCCTTTGCACCCGCACTCTTGGTCCTGCACCTTTAGGTTGTTTTAAACCTCCTGGGGTTGTGTCCCCGCTGGTGTCTCCAGCAGTCCCCCCTTTCCCTGCAGCGGGAGGATGCTGAGCCCCCCATGCACACATCCGGCTCTCCCTCATGCACCTCCCAGCCCTGCGCTGGCCTCCCCTCCACCCTCCCTCGCCCTCCCCTGCCAGGCACATCACATCTCCTGCCCCCGGAGGGGCTGGGAAATTGGGAAACAGCCAAAATGAAACAAGTTTTCCCCTCCCCTCCTGGGTGACAATTTCAACCCCGCAGGAGCTTGGTAGCCGCCAGCCGGCTTCTGCATCCACACCAGCCCCCAGCAGCCACCCAGAGGGGAGCACCAGCCCCTGCCTCCCGTCATAACTAGCAGAAGCATTATTATTATCATTATTATTATATTTTTTTTAAATCGTGTTTTTTCTCTGCGAGGAAAAGGCTGGTGCTATTTATTTGCAGGCATTGCAGTCGGCTGCCTTGTTTCAGCAGTGTTGCGGCTTTCTCCAAGTAATAAGAGCATCTCTGAAAGAGAAAATTGAGCAACTTGGTAGCAGGCAGTGTCTTCCTCACCGAGTGAGGGTGTTTATCCTCTTTTTGTTTCAGATGAATAAATTTGCCAGACAGCAATGATATTAGCCTCATCTCAAAGACTTTATCAATTTGCAGTTGTCTCTTCGATGATAGTTTTTTATTGAACTGTCTGAGATGATTTCCAAAGAGAGGACTGCAATTTAAACTATTAAGTAATTTGGGAGAGCAATTAGTGTTAATCTGGAAACTCCCTGTGTTGCTCCCGAATAAATCAACCTCTCTGTGAGAGCCATGCTGAAAGACCTTGGGCTGATTTATGTAAAGGGGGGGCTTTCAGCCAGGAAAACAACAAGGAGCAAGTTTCTTCCCTCGAAAACTTTAATACTTCGATGGTGTTGTCGTTCAGAGGGTATTGGGCACTTGTGGGAGCCGGGCTTTGCTCCTGGGGTCTGCCAGGGTGCCCCTCCATGTATCTGCATCTCCAAAATGCTTCTCTGCTGGCAGCTGTGCACAGCCTTGCGGTGCTCCCCAGAAAGGTCTTGGTTCAACTTGGCACTGGGGTTTTGCTTCTGGCCTCATCTCTCCCAGGGAAGATGGAGGAGGGACAGCAGGGAGATGAGGGAGGGCAGAGGAGACCCCCATTTCCTCCCTTGCTGCACGGTCCCATGGGATCGGACCTGGCTCATGTCTGCCCAGAGCACCGCATTGCGCATCAGGTGCTAGAAACACTGTGTGGTCCCATCAGGTGGAGCTGGTGGAGGTGAAGCCTCTTCCTCCTCTCTCTTGTTCTCTGTCGGCTTTTGCTCAAAACCAGCCACCAAAACGATGTGTAAGGTCTCCAAACCCAGCCTGTACAAGCAATCTCTGTGCTCTGCCTTGCACTCTGCCTCTTCTGCCTGCACCATGGGCATCCTTGCTCAAGACAGGGCCAGAGGTGGTTGCTCAGGGCCGTGACCCAGCCAAGTTTCAAATAACTCCAAGGATGACAATCCCATGTGTTTGACCACCTTCCTGGGGAACGGTTTTTTCCCCCTTAATAACAAGTCAGAATTTCTCATGTTCCAACTTGTGTCATTGCATCTCATCCTGCCCCTGGTGACCTCCAGCTGTCTTCTCCCCAGCTTCCACTTAGGTGGTTGCAGACAGCCATTAGGTCTCTTCTTCCCCTCCTCTTCTTTGGGGAGAAGGAGCCCAGCTCCTGCAGCCTCCCCTTGTGCATTGTGTGCTCCTGCACGAGTCCTTGATCAGGCTGGTGGTCTCCACTGGACTTCCTCCAGTGTGTCCATGTCTGTCTTATCCTGGGGAGCCCAGAACTGGACACCGTCCAGACCTCCAAGTACCAAATAGAGGGGAATAATACAGCGCAGAGAAGCAGTTGGCTTTGGCCAAGCTGAACCATGGTTCTTTTTGTCCACCAGGACCTCCAGATCCTTTTCTCCAAAGCTGCTTCGCAGCCATTTGGACCCAGCCTGTCCTGTTACTTGGGGTCATCCTGTTCCAGGGCAGACTTGGTGTCTGCCTTTGAATTCCCTGAGCTCCTGTTGGGCTGTTTCTCCAGCCCATCGTGGTCCCTCTGGATAGAAGCCCTGCCTTCCAGCATGTCAAGTGCTCCCCCCTATCTGGTATGACCTGAAAATGAGCTGAGAGTGCACCCTGTCCCCAATTTATCTGCTTATCCACAATTTGGCCACAAGGATGCTACAGGAGACTCTGTCAAAGGCCTTGCTAAAGTGAAGTTATGCAGCTTACACTGCTCTGCCCTGGCTCACAGAGCCCATCATCTCATCCTGGAAGGTGATCAGGTCCACTGGCCATGATTTACGCCTGATAAATCTCTGTTGGCAGTTCCCAATGACTTTCTTGTCCACCATGGGTGGAAACAGCTTCTAGAAGGATTTGCTCCCTCACCCTCTCAGGCAAGCTGAGCAGCCTGTGGTTCCCTAGATCATCCTTGCAGGATGATGGGTGACGTTTGCCTTTTTCCTGTCCTCAGGAAACTCCCCTGATCCTCACTTATCATTCAGTGACAGAAGCAGCCTTGGGCGAGGGCAGAGCCAGACGGGCGAAGGCAGCCCCAGCAAAGTAGAGAGGCCACGACAGCCCTCCTCTCCCCCACCTCGCCTTTCTCCTCAAGGTCGTCCCAGGGAAGATATTTCTCTTTGCAGGGAGCACGGCGGCACCTTGTGAATGGCAGCCTGGAGAGCCTCCACCTCTCCGGACAGTTGCTTCTGTGTGCAGCTATTGCTTTTTTCTGGTGGCTGCTGGTTCCCCATTCAAATACCTTCGTAATCCACTAAGGGACCTCACATCCCTTCTTCTTCTTTTTTTCTTTTTCTAAAACAATTAGCTTGGCTCAAGCCCTCTGCAATACATCAATTAATACAAGCTGCGGCAGTAAATTAAAGGGAAACAGGAACAACTATGCTGGGATTAGGTCACTGAAACTATAAACTTTGGAACAAATCAGATTTCCTTGGGAAGGGAAATGGACAGCGGTGATATGTCAAGTTGTGAGATGAGACAGGCTCAGAGCAACTTTCCAGAGTCTCCTGACTTGGCCACTGGATGCCAGAACTTCTTCCCTAGGGAAAGTTTTGGGTTGCCAGACCCTGTTGCTGCTATTAAATGCTTTGATGGCCAAACAAACAAGAAGAGGGAGAAAATGGAAAAGAGGGTGGGGGGGAAGCTCTGCAGCCACTTTGGGCAGTGTGTGATGTGTAGTTGTATCAAGACTTGCTGCCAGCCAGGTCAAGCCCTGTATCTCCTCCTCTGCGGTGGCTGATGCTCTTGGATGTTGTACATGGCTATGCTAGAAGGTCAGATTCGTTCATTCCCAGCTCAGCAAGTAACATTTCTGTCCTGCACAGCAGTGGTAGGGAGCAATGCTGGGAAGGGTGATGGTGCTCAGGGGTCCCTGCCGAAAGGCCAGAGGAAGGCAGGGTACTCACACCTCTGTGTCAGCTTCGTCTGCAGCCAAAAGGGGCTAAAAAATCCTCCCAAAAGCCAAGGTGACTTGTGCAACAGCAATTTCTGCACTGAGGGAGCAAGAGCATCCTTGCCCCTGGTGCTCCCGCAAGGCACAGGCAGTTCCTTCCCCTGCCCATCCTCTGCACCTCGCTGCTGGTACCCAGGACAGACAGACTGCTGGAGAGAGGTCATCTGTCATCGTCCTCTCCAGGGAGGATCCACTTGTGTTCCCAGTGATCTGAGGTCGGCGGAGGGCCAGGAGTGGGGGTTTACACGCTCCTGGGGCACTCTCGCCAGCAGGGATGATTACAGCCCGTGTGTTCTCATTAGCCGCATAAACGCCTCATCCCTTTTGGCCTCTTACTCAGTTCTTGGCTTCAGTGAGATGCTGCAAACTGAATTACACGCTGCGTGCATGAGCGAAACTTTTCCTATTCTCAGCTCTGCAACATCCCTCCCTCCTCTCTTCCCACACCTTCTATCTTCACCCCACGCTTTGTCCCCCAGGCTGGTCATACAAAACCCATGAGGTCCCCACCGCCTTTGTGGGAACGTCCCTCTCACCCTGTGAGCACAAACCCCTACTTGCTGCTGCTGTCTGAGCACCAGGCTGACCCCCAGCACTTAACCCCTGCCCACACAGCTTTGTTAGCAGCGGTGTGAAGGCCACCGCATCCCTTCACCTCCAGACAAAAGTCTTGCTAATGATGGAAACATCTGCTGGTGAACCTGGAACTACGTGGGAGCTGCGGGGACAGGGATGCAGTGCTTTGTCTTGAAAAAACAACCCTACGTGGCCTTTTATTTCCTCCAGCACTAATAATGTTTCTCAGCTACCCCAGCTCATTCGGAGCATCAAAGTTGGGAGCCAACACTCTGGGGTCCTCATGTTGTCAGAGAGGAGAGGCATGTCTGGAGGTGGGGCTGTGGTGGGCTCCGACAGCTTCCAGGGCTCCCACCCCTCACTGGAGAAGGACCGTAGCAGGCTATGGTCCCAGGGGACCACAGGGGAGCTGGACGTCTGCAGGGCTGCACCCTACGGTGGCTGGTGTGGACTCTGCCATGGCAAAAGCTCCCTGTAGCAGATGTGTGATGGAGTAAGGTAGTGGTGAGAGCACAGTCTTGGCAAACTTCGTTAACCAACTTTCCTGCTTCTTGCTTTTGGTTAAACCAAAGCTGTGACGCCTCTCCCTGCTCTAAGGGAAGGCAAGCCAGGCAAATCCTGCCTGTGTTTTGCTCTCCTTTTTTCCGAGGTAACACCTGGAAGGATGCCACTGAGACAATTCCCATCGTCTTCATCAGTCGTTGTAGGCAGAAGTATTTTGCAACGCTCCTGCCACTGCCTCCCTGCCCGGGGCCGGGCTGCCGTGCCAAGCACACAGCCAGCTCCAGGCTGTGTCGGAAAAGCTGGCTTTGCCATCCTCAGCCTGACGACTCTGCCAGCTGCTGCTGGGGACAGTGTTTGCATTCTCTCTGTGTATAAACCAGTGCGGTAATGAAACACTGGGAGCAGACTTGTGGAGAGAAGCAGATCTTCACGCCTGTGAAATCGCAGAGGTGGTTTCATATGCAGTGCTACACCCAGTTTATTGCTCTTTCACCACCTCTTCTTTGTATTGAGTGGGGACAGGGATGGGAGAAGCAAAGAGATTTCAGCATCACTGAAGGCAAAACCTGGTCTTGGCTGTTCTGGTGGCCCCATATAATTTGACTTCTTTCTTGATCTTCTCCTCCTCTGAATTATTTTTTCCTAAGCCCTCCTACCCTCTTAACGATAGAGAGCTGATCCCAGAAAATGTGTTACCGTGCAATGTGTTGCCAACCAAAAACCTTCATGTTCATGTAGACTCCAAGACTGATGTCAGGAGGACCCTCAACCAACTTACATGAGAATCTCAGTAATGGTTCAGGTGCAGCAGACAGGGCATGTCATGCTTAATGCTGTAGCAGAACTTGCACTACTCCAGCGTCTTGCTTGTGTTTCTGAAGTTCATATCCCCAGTCCCCTTGTGGGAACCAACACGCACCGTTGAGTGAGAATGAGCCATCAGGCTGGAAGAGGCCAAGACAGCAAAGCAAAGTAGGATTTGTAGCTGGAGAGCCTGGGATAACGTCTGCTCAAACCTCTGCTAGCAGTGCCTACGTTCACACCAACGAAGCCTCAATCTTTGGCTCCCCTCAATCTTTCCTTCTCCGTGTCCACCTGCATCTTGGGTTTCTGTGGCTGCTTGGAGTTTTCTGGGGTCCTTGAGCCTGTTGTGGGGAGTGGAGACGACTGCAGCAAGATCGGGAGGTTCAGACACTGGCTAATCCTGTTAGGAAGCCAGTGGTTATTGCAGGGCTTCCAGTGGGACCTGCTAAATGAACCATAATTCTGTAATGAGATTTCCTTTTCCCGGCCAGACTAAATGTTCTTGGCCACTGGGAATAAAAGGTCGGGGGGAAGAAAAAATAAAAAGAGAGAAAGAAAAAGGGGAGGGGGAAGCCTGTCTCAGGCTCCATCTATCTCGATTGTATCAAAGATTTGAAGAGCTCTCAGATGTGCCTGGTTATTGCAGCTCACTTCTGCACCCCGTGAGTGCAGCTCAGGGCAATAGGCTGCCCTGTCCTCCTCTGCAGGGGGTTGATAGGACCCTGAGAGCAAGAAAAACACATTTGAGGTTGTGATATCACTCCAAAATTCAGAGAAGGCGAGAGAGACTTCTTTACGAACCAGCAGGATGCTGGAGAGGGAAGGGGAAACAGGCTGTGGGGCTAGCGAGGAGAAAACATACCCTAGAAAGACAGCAATTTCTTTGTAGGAAAGCTGATTTACACCAAGAAACATCCAAGGTGTGTTTTATTCTGCCTTCTAGCTGCAACAGGGAAAAGCCAGCAGCCTCCTGCTCTTCCCCAGGAGGTCTCTGGGGTATGATCGCAGGCAGAGTCTGCAGGGGAGGGATGCTTTGGGCCGGGGCAGCTCAGCCCCAGTCCTGTCCCCATTCAGCAGTGGGACACCCGTGCCGCTGCGGCCCCTGTGCTTTGGCTGGGGTGAAGTCAGGGCAGAGACGAATTTGACCTATGGTCTTTGCAAACAGTGGGGGTTTTTAGGTGGGGTTTTTTAGATGAAAACCCAAGGGGGAGGCTGGTGTTAGCTCAAAGACCATCCACTGTTCCTGCTGGACCGTTGGCCTCATGCTCTGCCAGCAGCGGATGGGGATGGCTGCTCACCCCGGGGCAGCAAGGGCATGTACGCAGCCTGGCAGGGACGGCTGCATTAAACACCTCCTCACCTAGGAATAGCGTGCCCCACAAATCCATAAGACAACATGTTTCTGATTCAAACGGCTCGTCTTGCTCCTGGCGAGGGGCTCCGGGGAGCACCAGCGTGACTGCTTGCTCCCCGACAAGGCAGGAGTCCCAGCTGCCGAGCCCCAAGGGGTGGCATTGGTGTCAGGAGTGACATTTGGGTCACACAGGGGACATGCCTGGGTACAGGGACGATGCCACCTCGGTCGCGGGATCAGCCACCGGTAACGCACCCGCTGCAATCACAGCCTCTGCTAACGCCACATCCCTCTCCTCCTCCTCCATTAGCTTGCTTGCAGCTGTTCCCAAACTTCCCAAATTGGCCTCATTTCACCCCAGGATGAGAAGCCAGCCTCCTTGGGGAAGGGTTGGGCTTTTTGCTCCATTGCTTGCTCCAGCGTGGTCTCTCTGCTGGGGAGCAGTTTGGGGCTGGGAGCTTTTGACGCAGCCCAAGGAGCAGGGAGAGATCTGCCTGCTGTGACTTGGCGTTTTGCAACAGCTCTTTTCTTGCTTGATCTTGATCTTGCTTGGGGTTTTTTCTTTTCTTTCTGGTCTTTCTCTTTGAGTGTCTGACTCTCTAATTTATTTCTGTCTAAATGGCAAACAGAAGCTTTTGGTTTGCCAAGTCCCTGGCTGGGTTTCTCTGGCCGTGGCTGGTGCTTTGGGGGTGAGCATTTTCCAGCCTTCCCCTGCTTGAGGGATTTCTGATGGTCCTTCAACCTCGCAATGAAAACCCTGAGCCCTGTCCCTCATCCAGCAGGCAGGTGAGGAAAAAGAACAGTGCTTTGATTTTTTTTTTTTTTTTCCCTTTGAAATTGGGTCCCAGGGGTGCTGCAAACATGGTGGTTGACTCTGGCCCCTTCTGTGCCTCAGTTTCCCCATTTGTAGGATGGGGATTAGTGAGAGGGGTGGTTATTTTCCAGCATTTCATGGGGTAGTGCTTCACAGGTCCGAGGTGGCCTCTTCATTTGTTAGGCTGTTTTTCCTGCTTACTATGTTTTTAGCCTCAAAGCTCTCCCTTGGGCTGCATGGATGGGTGCCTCCTGCTCCTAACTCACAGCCTGTTTCCAGGCCATCAGCTGCTCTTGCCGCAAAAAAAAACCTCAAATGAGGATGGGAAAATAACATTGCTAAAAATAAAATAAAAATCTGAGTGTTTTGGATACCAGCTCTCCTGGTATCTTCTGAGCACCTCTCATCCCTCCTGGCCCACAACCATTCCATATTGGTCTCAGCAGGACAGAAAAAGTTGCTGGGCTGGAGGTGGGTGCAATGGGGCTGGGTCTGTCCTGCTCCACCAGCTGTGGTGCTTGGCCAGCATGGGGGCAAAGCCCATGGGTCTCCATCCTCCTGCCTGGGCTCTTCTCCAGTATTTAGTGGTGGGGTGAGAGGGGGATTCAACACATCTGACATGCAGCGGTGACAGCCTTGTCTGGGGACACTGAAGAAGAGGAGTTGCAGCCACAACCCAACTTCCATTGCCAAAGGGCTTCTGCCAGCGGCCTGATGGCAAGGGGACCGTCCCCTGTGCTGGAGTGGCCATTGAAGGAGTCCGAGGGTGATGGCAGTGCTGCTCCCCTGGAACCTCGCTTCCCCCGATTTGGGGGCAAGGTGGGACCCACCACCCACAGGTCCAGAGCTGGGCTGGGAGCAGAAGCTCAACCAGATGGAGCTGGAGAGCCGTGGAGCAGTGAGTCCTACAGCCGTGACCCCTGGGCCGGCAGACAGATTACCAACCAGCTCTGCACAAAGCATTACGGAAAGGCGAGGATATCCGCAAGCTTGTTAGGCAAAGCCCGAAAGCACACAGCTACGGCTGGCTGTAGGCAAAACCCTAGGTCAGATGTTAATGTCACAGCAATCAATTTAATCCAGACTTAACTGAGTCGTCTCATAAGAGCTGAAGCGTGTTAAGATGCAGCAGGGAATGCAGGAGCCTGGAAATAAAAGCAGTGGGGGCCCCTCCAGTGTTTCCCTGGCATGGAGAGCCAGGATTTCCTGGGATTTCACCTCCTCCCTCTACAAACTGGGCAGGATCCCGGGTCCCGGCGGTAGCACTAGGAAGGTCTGTGTGCCCCCATCAGGAAACCTCTCCTTGCCTGGGACTTAACTATGGCCCAGCCTGGGAGGGTAACTCCAGCTAGAGAGCGGGGAAAACATATTTTAGCCTCTAAAGCAGCTGGTTTGGGTTTTGTGGACAGCGATGCCACTTTTGGAGGAGTTACCATCACCCGCCAGAGGTATCGAGAAGTGGAAATCCTCCAGCTTTTAAACACAGGCACAATTTCCCTTCTCCAACAGCACCAAAACACTAGAAGGTTTGGGGGGTTGGTTTTCTTTTTGGGGGTACCTTTGGTACCACTTTCCTAAGGAAAGAAGGGTCATCCAGATATGCTCTGGTTTACCCGTCCTCCTCATCCTAACAAATCCAGCTAATTTCAACCAAATTTAATGGGAGGGTCAAGACCTCATAAAGAGGATGTTTTTGTGAGTTGCATGAAAATGGGTCCCAGGTGGCTGGAATGAGCAGGATGGTGGGTGGGATTTGGGCTGAAATCCGTGCAGCACCGATGATCTCACAAGGAAACGACAGAGATGTTTTCAACCGCAGGCAAAGTCTCTGTCACCTTTATTAGAGCCGACGTCAGCCCCGCTCAGGGGTGGGGTCCCCGGTGCTAACGAAGCTCTCACAGGTGACACCAGTGAGCTGCTCAGCCCCAATTCCCTCTTATTAGTGGGGTCAGTGCTGCTTCTAGGAGCCTGAAACCAGAGGGGCTGCATGCAAGCCAGGATTTGGCTGTGGGAAGCCTCTTGCAGCCTGGAGGTATGTGAATCACTGAGGCTGAGCTGCACCTGGGGGTAGCCAAAAAGCTGTAAATGGTCTTTTTTTAAAAAAAAAAAAAAAAAGCTGTGAGCTCAGGGCCTGGCTTGTTCAATCCTGGTGCTGGGGCTTTATGTCAGGCTGCTGAGCTCTCCCAGACAGGGCCCTGCTCGTCAGCTCAAAGCAAAGTGGTTTGTAGAAGGGTTTACTTCATCCTGGTTTAACCAGGAGAAGCTGTTTAATGCTTTTAAATTACAGCAGTGTTTCAATATCCCATTAAAGTAATTCCAGAAATAAATCTAAATTCCTGGCATAGCTTCTACAAACTTCTCCCCAGTCGGTGGGAAGGCTGATCGCCGTCTCTCTTTTGTTCGGTTTGTGGAAGAAAAAGGGGGAAAAAACACAGCTCTGCCTCTCGACTTCTTGTTTTTCTCCCTTTTTTGGGGGGAGCTGCTGACTCACACGTCTGGGCTGGGTGAGATCCTTGGTCGCTGTTTGGCTGTGGCCAAATGGTGCTGATTCAGAGGTGGGTGATCAACATCTTTGTGTCCCCCTACGCTTGCACATCCCCCGAGGTCTGTCTTTTTTTTTTGCTGGGACTGTGAGTAATTTGGGGGCTGGGATCAACCTTCCACCTTATTGCCTTCCCCTTGGTCTTTGCAGCTGGGGCTGTGTGGTTTTGCTGCTCCATCCAGCCTGGAAGAAGCTGGGGTCGATGTCCTGGAGGGGCTGCACAGCTTGTGGGGTGCCCCAAATATGCTGCTTCACTTAAGTGGGTCTTGGGGGGGGATCAGGGATGCTGGAGCCTCCGTCCCCAGCCACCCTGCGGGGAGGCACGCGAGGGGCTTTGCTGTGGGTAGCAGAGTATTTCTGGCGTTTTTTTCTTCTTGCTCTTTTTTAGAAATTAAGAACTCAACAGCAGCTGTTTCTCTGCTTTTGGGTTTGCTTTGTGTTCTTTTTTGCAATGAATGCTTTGCAGATTTGGCTTATCAGGCTTGTCAGCCTGCTCCAAGCCCTCCGCTCTCCTCCCCGTCCCTATTTACCCAGGGTGCTGGCTGACGCAGGGCCCTTTCCTGTGTTTGTCACCACCCACCCCAAGGTCCTCCGGTGATAACTTTTCATTTAAGATTAGGGATTTGGGTCTTTTCGAAAGAGTCTTTAACCTACAGTCCTCTGAAATGTGTCGCTTAATAGGAAAAAAAAAAAATCTCTAAATATACTATTTAAGGTTGACACAAAAGTGATTTTTCTAGTTTGTAATTACTCCAATAATTGATCTGAAGGGTAAAAGATACCATTCAGGGGCTGGATCCCACTAGAAAGGAATGGGCTTGAATTAGGGACTCAGGTGGTACAAAATACTGAGAACTGGCTGGTTTTAGCTGGCTTTGATGATCTCGATTCTGCTGATATCAGTGGAGATGTGTAGCTCTGCCGCTGCTGAGCATCTGCCCCCAAACTTACAGCTGCTGGTGGATGGCTCAGGCACTTGTGTTTCAAAACATTGTTTGCATCTGAATAACTCAGAAGTAACTCGAACCCCTTTCAGCTTGTGAAGCAAGGTCTTAAAGCAGGTTTTTTTAATCTGTCTAAATTAGACCCTGGATTTACAAGAATTCCTTGAACTTTGGTGTGTTTGCTAGCCCTCCAAAGTGTCCTTAAAATGATAATGAAAGCAATTTTGATTTCGATGGAAAGGTGGTAGGGCTTGGGCTGGAGGAAACATGCTACCAAGACTTTTTAAAGGTAGGGGGCTCACCTTTTGAGGTACAAGAGAAAGAAATGCAAGGGAAGACAGACAGGTACTTGTCTGCCCTGTAATAGCGATGAAACCTTAATTCATCCCCCTGGAATTTCTTGTTTGTGTGCTCCCATAATTTCATTTCTTTGGTGTCTGTATGAAGCTTGAGTTAGTTGAATGCCAGAAGCCAAATACTCTTCGACTAATATCTTTTTATTAGATTTTGTGTGTGTGTGTATGCCCACGCGTACGTGTGAGAGAGAGATCACCCTTTATAACCCAGTTTATACCCTTGGAGGCTGTGAGATGCGCTCCAAAAGAATCTTTCCAGCAGCATGTTTCAAACTGTAACCCCCAGTGCAGGGAGGTTTAAGACATATATTTGGCTTTTGGTGGGATTTACATGTGTCTTGTTGGGAGGGTGGTTTTGGGGAAAAGCTGACATCGGTGTTTGTGCTGGAAGACTCCACATTGCCATGTCTCTGCCCAGTAGTTCAGGACTTATTACAGCTCCTGAAAGTGGGGAGCAAAGAGCTTCCCCCCAAATATGTTGTGGAGCTGGTACGGGGATGTTTCTGAAAGCAAACTCCCTTGGCTGTGTCCTCCCAGGTTTTAAAGGCAGTCTGGGTGTGATCAAACCCCAATCTTTTCCCCACACACCTTGCGGAGGGGCGGATGCCAAAGAATCCCCCCGAGCCTGTGGCGTGGGTGTGCATTACATGCATGGAGGACAGAGGAGGGAGGCAGCAGGACTCCCCCTCGCAGGTCCGACCTGGGATCTGCTGTGTGCCGTGTGGGCACGGGTACCTGTATTTATGCCCACAGCAAACACTTCACCTGTGGCCAACCCAGCAGAGAGTGCAAAGCTCCAGCTCAGCTGGGACTTCCCAGGCCCTCCTGTGCCGCTCTGCTCGGGGAAAGGACAAGAGCGAAGGCTCACTGCCACCTCTAGGCAAGCACCAGCATAGGCACTTGCTCTAAACTAGAGCACAGACAGACAATCCTGGGATTTGTCCCAAATCACTGTAGTCTCTGTGCCAGACCCCCCTATCAGCTGGCGTGTGTGTGTGTGCAGTTACATAGGCTCCTTAAGCTTTAGTATAAATATGTTTAGCCGTTTCTTTATTCCCCAGGCAGTAATCCCTCGAACACATTTCGAGTTGCATAGAAATAGCAGCCGAATAACTCCAGAGCCACGGCTGCCAGGGATATTGTGTGTGTGATCTGTGCCGAGGCCACCGTTTCCTAAGGATCTTAGAGAGCCGAGCATCCTGAGCAGCACGTTCCTGCCGGCGGGCTGCGAGCCCTGGCAGCAGAGCCGGCTGCCAGCCACCCACCCCTCGAGAGAGACCCATCGCCAGCTCCTTGACACGCACCCGACCTCCCCGCTGGAGCCCACAGCCACCGCTGGCTCCCGAAAGAGAGGTGGGTGAGGATGAACGGCAGCAGGAGAGGGGAAAGAGCCCAGATTCGGCAGGGGGGGAGGGAAAGGAAACTTGGGTGAGCATTAGCCGCTGCGTTTATATTCGGCTTCTCTAACTGCTGGCAGCATATGGCCAGAAGCAAGCAGCGCTGAGCTGATTTCAGAGGAGAGGGGGAACCGGGAAGCAGCTGTGCGAGAGGCAGGGAGGAGGCTGTTCCCTCTCCCGAGCAGTTTTGGGGGATAACTTGCTTGGTAGCACCGCTTGCATTTGCTCTCAGCTGCGAGAAGGGGGGAAAGCAACTTCCATGGACGAGGCTGGCTCGGCAGGGCTGGGCATGCGGGGGCTTCTCCAGAGCTGGGGTCTCTTCTCTGGGGCTCTCGGCTACCCAAGTAGGATGAGGCAGGATTACAGGAACATGCTCCCTGTGGAGAAATCTTGTCCACAAATGCTCTTTGCTGGAGGAAGGAAGGTGTAAACATTTGCTATCACACTAAGAGCTGTGTGGGAATGGGCTCACTGGGTGCAGAGGGACTGGAGAAGGGTCTCTCTCCACCTTCTCCGTTCCCAGGCCAACGTCTGTCTCAGTTGTTATGAACCTCTGAGTTTTCCTCTCCGGGCTGACTCATGGCTACCAGCTGGAGGGAAAGGCTACGCGGGGCTCCTTCCTGGCTCAGGGGGATGCACAGGCCAGCAGCTCCCTTCTCGTACTGACACTTAGCTCCTGGCTTGCCCAGACTTACGGGCTTCAGCAAAGCTCCAGATGATACGAAAATGAGCGCTGTCCCATTAAATTTTCTGCAGGTGAAGGAAGTGCTGCCATGCCCTGGTGAGGACGTGGCACATGGATGAGCACAGCTCATCTGGTTCCCTTAAGCTCTGGGCTAGTGAAGAGGGCTGGGATCCTGCTAAGGCACAGGGAACCCCGCTTACCTGCACCCCAGCAGTCAGGGCTTTGCTTCCCCAGCATAGTTTTGCCTCCTGCAGACCTGCCTCACTGGCAAGAGAGCAGAAGAGCAGCGAGGTACTGGTGGCCGGAGCTCATGTCGTGTGTCAGGGTGGCTTTGGCAGTGCAGAGTCCCCTTGAACACTGCGCAAGTGCCATCACACCCATCAACCTTGCTTGAGCCGGACCTCCAGCCATGCTATGCTCACCCCCCATCTGTCTGCACCCCCATCTGAGGGGGACCGGTGCAGCTTCCCTGATAATCACTAACACACACAGCCCTGCAGCACTAAAGCCATGCTCAAAGATGTGAGCCCTGAAAGGAGAAGGTTTTGGACTTTTCTTAGGCTAGGCTGAAGCTGACAGTTTTCAGCCTGCGACTGGGTCACAAAGCCCTTCTTTGCTGGTGTGCACCTACTCATCCATTCACGGGGCAGGTTTCCCTGCCCAATGGATGAGAGCAGATGTCATTAGGTAGCTTACTATTAGATTAGAGCTCCTGCATCTAAATAGGCATAATCATGTTTTCATTAGCCCCAGACAGTGTGTTACAGCTTGCTGTATGGCTGGTGTGAGGAGTGGGGAGTATGGCGAAAGCAGCCCCAGCCCCAGTTCTGCAGCTGCATTTGCCTGTCCTCTCCCCTTCGCCACCTCTGCAGAACTCCCCGTGCACCGGGGAGGAACAGGGCTGCTTGGTTTCCTCTTCCCTGTGGGAAGTTTTGTAATTGAAAAGCACAGCACAGCAGGCGATATTTGCCTGCCTCCAGAGAGGCAGTGGGGCAGGCAGGCTGGGGCTGCCCGGGGCGGCTGGCTCCTGGAGCTGCTGGGCATCCACGGGCTGTGCATCTTTACCAGGCTGAAGCCACCTCTCCGTGCTCTGGTGGGAGCTGCCTCCAGGGCTTGGGAGGAGGCTGCGAGCAGGTGAACCTTGCACTCCTGCCCGAGAGCCCGCTTGGGTTTATATAATATTATATATCTGTAACTGTATGTTTGTTGTTGCCATGGGAATGAGCACAATTGCAAAGCCTGGAGACTGATGTCAAGCCTTGGTCTGCACTGGGCCTTACTGGGGGCAGGTAAAGAGTCAGAAGGGGAGACGGGGTGAGGAGGACCCCCTTCGCTCTCTCGCCTGTGCGCAGCCCAGGCTCGGCTCTGGCAGCAGAGGTACAGGCAGCTGGGAGAGGGGCAGGGCTGCCCCAGCCTGCAGCATCGCATGTCTCGGGGCTGGGGGCACTGGGGGATCCTGGCGGGGCTGGTGCCATCTGCCCTGGGCACAGAGAGGGCAGGGGCAGACCTGGCAGGAGGGGGCCGTCAGGGCAAGAAGGGGGGGCTTTTCTGAAGCCCCCAGAGCACAGCCCAGCTGGGAGCGGGAAGGCGGGGGGCTGCGGCTTTCCAGGGGCAGGGAGGCAGGTGGAGCAGGGCTGGGCAGGGGGAGCCGGGGCAGGCAGAGCCCCCGCTCCCCCGGGGCAGGCTGAGGCGGGCCCGCGGGCTGCGGAGCGGAGCTCCCCGGCAACAAGTGGGGGCCGGGGTGG
>WAAD01038788.1:130944-190531 GCA_013389945.1 Fregata magnificens
CCCCCGACAGCCCGGGCACCGGCGGGGAGGGCTCGGGGCTGCAGGAGGTGCTACACACACACACACATCCCCACCCAGTGTGGGGCAGGGGGTGACCCACGCCGGGTCCAGTCCCTGCCGTTCCCCCCGTCCCACGGGGTTGGCGTGTCCCCGGCGCCCCCGGAGCACTGGGGTGGGGAGGGAGCAAGACCCTCATCCAGCTCGGGGTGGGCAAGAGACAACCCGGTGCGGGTCCAGCCCCCGAGTGAAGCCCTGGGATGTCCTGCTCCCGGCTGGCTCCTGCTCTTCAGGGAGAGCCGGGGTCAGTCCGGATCTTGCCCCTTCCCTCTCCCCACCCGCGCACCAAGGACCTCGACAGTCCCCTCCGGACGCGCTTGAAATGCAGAAGGGAGCTGTTGTCGCAGGGATCAAAGGAGATGAACCCTGCCTGCCCTGCCTGGGGTCTCGCTCCCGGCTTGGTTTGCAGTAGATAGTAGAAAGCTTTTGTTTCTTACTGGCAAAGCAGAGGAAAAGAGACCTCTGTACCCCCACATCTGGAGCATCTGGTGCTGGCGTGGGTGTAAATGGGCATCACCCCATCCAGCTCCAATCCCACAGAGCCTTTCCCTGCCTCAGCTCTGCGCTCCCTGAGCGCGCTGACTCTGCAGCCCAGGTGCAGACATTTTCTTCCAACGCTTTCAAGTTATGACTGTCAGGAGGAAATTCTGGCAGGCAACTTGACAATTATCTGCTGAGTCCCCGAGGAGCTGATCCGCCTCTCACTGAAATGGAGGGGAAGTGTCTCCTTCCTTCCCGTGGGAGCACAGGCTGTCTGGAGCAGGAGACGTGGGAAATTGCAGGGGGCAGTTGCAGTGGTCGAGGGCTCAACCGCTTTAAATGCTTTAAATGCCAGCTCCTCTTCCTCTTCTACATCCCCAAATGCTGGTGGCTCAGGCAGATGGCAGAGCGGGATCTACAGGGATGATCACCGGAGAGCTGTGGGGAGGCTTTTGGGGCAGGGGGGCTGTTCAAAATAGCACTGTCCTGGAGATTTCTACCTGCGCATCTTGGTTGGCTATGCCTTTTCAGTCAAAGGTGTCAGGTGGGGAAGTCTTATTTTAAAGAATTTGGGCTTGTGTCAGGAATTTCTTCTTCCCTCTGTTTTCTTCTAGCTTGCATTACCCAAAATATTTTCTTAAAGACATTACAAACTCAGTCATATACTCTCCAATTTTAAAATGTGCGTATGTTTGCAAACAAACTCCCAGTACAGAGTCTCTTCTTAACCAAACTGGGTTTTGGGGGGGATAATTCTCTGATCAGATACCTGCACTGGGAGAAGGATTACATTCCCTCATGAGCAAAAGAGAGTGACAAGTCCTTGTGCCCTTTGAATTCTGTTCATTGCCTCTGTCAGCGCGGCAATCGTGAGCGAGTACCAGAGAGGCCATCTTAGGCAGAGGGGTTTGGGCTGAATCCTCACTTGCAATTAATGTTGTGTGTCTTCTGATGGGGAGGGCTTGGTCCTCCCTGACCCTCAGGGACATTTTGGCCCTGTGGGATTTCCCCCCCCCCCCCCTTTGCTCATGTATTTTGTATTTTCCATTTCAGTAGCGTATCCGTACAAGGCTTAGGAAATCTGCCAGATTGCCTAAATCAGTGCCTGAAAACAACTATATATAGTAACTGATAAGTCACATGAGCTCGGCTCGCATAGATTAGCATTTACCTTTCCTGAGTAATGAGGATATTGTTTGATACTTGTTGATACCATCAATTTTTACTAAAGAAATACAACCCCGATAGCAAGGGACTGGTTTTGAGAGGAGGCTCCAAACGAAGCTAAAATGCCTTTGCTCTACTCACGCTGTTCTGATTGTATCTGTGCATTAAATCAAATCTATACACGCGATCTGATCTCTCATACGTAGCCAAAAATAAACATATTGTGTCCCGAAGAGGGAAGGATCTGTAAGTCACTGTCCGGCTGAAGCCGGATGAAAGCATGTTTACTTCCATCCGCTTGTTCCAAATTAACTCTGTGATGGGCTGTGTGCGATACCCGACCCAACGCACCCCGGACTGCCACCCTACATGGCAGCTGTAAAGCAAGCGGAGCGAAGTACTGATATGATGCCAAGCAAGTGCTCGGGATCTGGCTGTGGGCATGAGAAACACGTGGTCTGGAAAGCCCATATGTTATCAGTATGTTGGCTCCATATGCAGAGCGTGGAAACCTGCAAGTACCGTGTGTGTGTATATACAAAACTGGAGGTATTTATGCTAAGGCAACTCTTTCCATAGCCTCTCTTTTACATGACAATTCAGAAATGCCCAAGGAGATCTTGCAATGCCCTTCTAAGGTAGGCTTGTCTTAATCCCATTTTGCAGAGTCTCAAGCTTACGTTTTCAGAACATGCTGAAAATGTGCAGTTCTTCCTTGCCTTGAAAGTCATGAAAGCTCAGTCTTTTCAGAGCAGGACCCATCCTTTATCCCCAAATGCCATCAAAATGAACACGTCCTTGGAAATATCAGTGGCACGTCTCGGCCAAGGACCCCAGTCCCGCTGCAGTGCAGTGGGACCGTGGCCCTGGTGTGACAGCCTGCCCCACTGCTGCCTGTCCCCATGATGCCAGTACTGAGGAGCAGGGTCTTGGGAAGCCAAAATCCTCTCCTCTGGCATAGGGAAAAACTCTCCATTTTCAAGATAGGGGCTGGGGCTGCTTCAGCCAAAGGCAGCATTACCAGCATGGGATTGTTCCACAGGGAAGGGGAAAAGCCCCAAGAACCGATGAGCATCGGGGCCTGTTTCCACTCCCCTCTCTCATGCACTCATGGCTTTCTTGCCACAGTTCCCCATGTTCAGGGATGCTGGCGGAGTGAGGACGATGTCGTTGGCGCTGCTTCTAAGGAACGGCCTCGCTCTCACCAGGAGCACCTTTAGCAAAAATCAGGAAGCAGAAAATTCCACATGTCCCCACCCCAACCCTGCCCGAATTAGAGCCAGAGCCCTCTGTGGGACAAGGAGTGGGTCCCAGGAGGCCCACAGAGAACTTTGCTGTCGCTGTCGATACTATGGCAACAAGTGCTAATGCAAAACCCTAAGAAAAGCGTGGATAGAAACTCAGGGGAACAAATTATCTTCACTTTCTGCCTTGCGTAGTCGCTGAGGATGCCAGTGCAAAGAGGGCGAGGGCTTTGCTTTGACTCCGCGTACCGGATTAATCAGTGGGGAATCACGCTTCTAGTCTCCTGCGCCTTTCGATGTTGAAAAGAGATAGTAGCAACGCTCAGGGGACAGAGGAAATCCCAGAGGCTTTTCAGCGGTAAGCTTTCATGGGGACCTGGCAGGAGGCTTGTGCCTCCAGAGGGAGGAACCCAGGCTTGTGCCGTGAGGAGCCTGATGTTTTCCCGAGGTTTTTAAATAGTGATATGAGTCACTCTTTATGAAAGTCAGTGACAATAAGGTTTATTGCTATTTAGTGTTCTAATTGGGCTACTTCTCCCACTGGCTTGTTAGAGTGGGAAAATTTAACGCCATGCTAGAAGGATTTTGGGGAGTCAGCAGCAAAGGGGAGGATGAGAACGTGAGCCACTGAAACGAGCCGGGAGTTTAATTCCTGGACCAACTCTGAGCCGAGGGATCTGCCGTTGACTTTATTGATGCTGGCTGGCGGCTCTGGAGCTATTACAGCTCCAGCCAACCTGCTGTGATTTTTAAATTCCCTTTTTCTTTTTTTCTAAATGGAGCCACAATTCCCCCCCCGTGCTGCGATTGGATTTTGAGACCATCCATCAAGTGGCATTTTCTCATTTATTTCCTATCTACCTATTTTGTCATTTAGGACAAAGTGGTGTTGTGTTAACGCAGGTCCCATTTGTCAAACCGGACTCGCTGGTGTAATTCCAATCCTCTCGGCAAATTGATGGCGGTGAAATTTATGTTTTACAGATGGGCTGAGCCCTAATAAGAGCATCAGTTTTGGATGGGGTTAGTGGCAGAATTGACGGTTTTACCTAAACTCTGTTTCAGCCACACACCACAGGCGCCAAGAAAATATCGTACAAAACAGTAAAACAGAAATGGCAGACGTGTTACTGAAATATGTTAAGCCTTGAACTCCAAATTAAAACAAAACCTTGTCTCTGCCATCTAAAAAAAACAAGGGAATTTTGTCGACACAGTTGTCTTGGCAACATTAAAATATATTGCCTGTGGTCTGCTTGGAGAGGTGCGGTTCGTATCGGATGGGGTGAAGGGGAGAGGGACGAGGGACTTCATTAAATTACAGCAAAGTTTCTCTGCGGTTCTGCCTCCTCCAGCATTGCTGCTCCATGATTAGGGGTGTGCAGGATGCTGGCCCGAATAGAATAGAATATTTCAGTTGGAAGGGACCTGCAATGATTGTCTAGTCCAACTGCCCAGAAGGTGTGCCGGTGGCTGCTTGCACTGGCAGGACCAGGCTTTCCTCGGCTGTTTAATTCCCCGGAGCAGGACGTTTGGGATGAACACAAAAGCAAATGCCAGGAGTTGGATAAATGTGGAGGTCGCAGGGCTTTGGGGCAGCTTCAGCCCAATGATATGGCCGTGAGCAAACGTGCATTGTTTCGCTTACCAGAAAACAACCCCCTGATTAGAGGCAAACGAACCCTCTCAGGGAATGGACATAGATTTATTTATATCAGAAAGCAAACATTTATTTTGTTAACCATTCTTTTACCAGTGATAGGCATGTTTTCAGTGCAAACACCCGTGCCCTGCTGACGTGGGGGAGGCGAGGGGGTCTCCAGGGCTGAGACCTCGGCATTTCATCCCTTCAGCAGCATCCTTCCTGAGCCCGCTGGCGTCCGTGGCTGTGTGGAGCAGTCCAACGGCTCTACCACGTCACTGGACCGTGAGCACTGGCACCAGGGTGTTGTATAGATGGCAAAGTGCCTCTTATTTAATTCGCTCCTATGTGTAAATCAGGTTTATTTGGGGTGAAGAAAATGTGGTGGCCCAGGTGAAATAGCCACTTCCCAGCCTCGTGCGCTGGGGATGGGAAGGGGGAAGCGGAGCGCATTGTTTGGCTGTGAAGGAAAAAGCGCTCACTCCTTCCCGGGCAGGCTTTGGCAAGCTTGGTGGGAGGTGGATAATTAGAGATAGCTGGGGGAACATTGTCTATGTATTCTCAGGATTAAAAGGCCATGTACATAGATACACTGCGGCGTCAGTCTGAGACGAACGGGAGTTGAGCGCAGAACTGCTGGCACGAGCGAGCTGGCTGCCAGTGAATCACTTTAATGCTCCATTTTCAGATGCGCAAACACGCAGGTTTACAGTAACTGTGCATATGTTGCATCCCATTGCTCCTCATCAGATTCACTGATGCTCCATGGGTCATAAAAATTAAATGGGCATAAATCCATCAGCCCTGGGGTTCTTCATCGAACGCTATAAATCCCACGAAAACTAATTAAATAGGACAATGGTGTCCATTTAAAGCTGGCACGTAGAAATGTAAGCCATTACCGCAGCGAAGACAAGACTCAAAATCGATTTGCAAGGGCAAGGGCAACCCAAGTGCCCACGCCGAAGGACTGGTGTTGGGTACATCCTAGATCACCGTAGCCTGCAGCTCCTGACTGGGAGAGTTAAGAGATTGTGTTAAGCTCCTAAGATTGATTTCTCCTCCGCTTTGCTTTCTAAATCAAATCATCCAATTAACGTATGTGCTGGAGTTTGTTGCTTGAAATGTTATCTGGCGACTCTAAAAGCTTTTCGTAGGGCTTGTTTGTTAAGCGAATGCCTTTGTTGCTGCCGTAGGGGAGCCTGTTCTGCTGCTCTTCCCTACGCTGATTAAAGCCTCCAAACAAGCAATGTCAGTGTGGATCGGCGTCGAGATCAGGGTTAACGCTTTTCGTAACGCTTGTCTTGGGTGCTACGAGTTTGCAGCTCTGCAGGGTTTGTTGCTCTTCTGTAATTTGAGTTGGTCTTATGCTTTGGAAAGGGGAGGGAAACCGAGGCAGGGAGTGGGACAGCACCGTCCATGGATGATTATTCAAGCCGGGTGGCTCGGCGGGGAGCTGAGCCCGGCTTTGCCCGTGGCATCGACCATCTCCCAGTTGTCTTTCTGGGGTGAAATAAGTGTTTCCGCCTGGGTAGCACTCAACCCAGTGAAACCCTGCTCACTGCGCTGCTCTCACTGGTTTGAAGGAGTTAGATGTGACACCTCCAGTAGCTTTAAATGTACAACCTGGAAAATGTGCTACTGCTCTTGGGTTCATAAATCAGACTCTTAATGATGCTCATATGGAGAACTGAACTCGGCAGAGCTGAGCTCAGCTCAGCCACCCGCGCTGCAAACAGCCGGTGTCTCCCCGTCGCTTCGCACAGGGTTGAATGCTTCAGGCTTCAGCTGAAACGTGTCCCCTCTGGGAACAGACCTGCAGATGTCCCAGGACACCCTGGGAGCTGGGCATGGGGAAAGCCCTGACCCGTGCTGGGTGTCTGGGGAAGTCTTCCCTGCACTCGCAGGTGTCTCCTCCTGTCTTCTCATGCCCTGAACATCTCCTTGTCCCTTCCATCTTCAGTCTGAGTTTGTGCAGGATTTTGTAGCTGGAAAGTGGTTGGACTTGACGATCTTAGGGTTATTTTCCAACCTAAATGATTCTATGATTCTGTGAAAATGCTTTTCCAACTGTTTTCCAAAAGAGCAGAAGGGTCAGGGGCTTAGAGGCAGGTTGCCCTCAATCTCCCTGCCTGCCCCTCTGCTTCTGGCTTTTTTCTGACCTTCCTTACTCTGGGGAGCAGCTGAGAAATAGGCAAGAAAAGGCTTGAGTTTGAGGGAGGGGAAAAAATCCTGAACAGGTAAATAATGTCATTCCCTGTCTCCCAGCCAGTCCCCAGCTGCTGCTGCAGAGCCTGCAGCTGAGGCAGGGGGAGATACCGGCCACCGATCACCCACGGGTGAGAGCATGCAAGGTCGGGGAGCCAGCTACCCTCTTCTCTGTAGGGGACACGCTGGTGCTCACCCCCATCTTGGAGAAATCCCTGGCTGGGTGCTTAGGTATCGCCTAGAATCTACTTGTTTCTTCTCTTCCCTCTTGTACAGAATGCTGAAATGTCAGCAGGTTTTGGGGATGGGGGATGATGTGCACCTACTAATAATGTTGTTCTCTGGGATCTTGCAGGCTGGAGCTGTGCATATGTAACAAATTGTAAGCTTTGCTGTAAGCTTTTTGGAGGCAAGAACTGGCAATTAGCCTGGTGGGAGAAGAGTGAAGGACTGGAAACACTTTGGGGTTTCTCAGCTTTTCGGGGAGGATGAGGGCCCTTTCCAGTGAGCTCAGCAACACCCCGCTCCCCTGCGAGCCCTGCAGTAAGCGGTCGAGCCGGGCTGAAAGGCATCGTCTCCTCCGGCTCTTGAGCATCTGCCTGCAGGAGCTGCCGGGGATGCCTGCAGCCCGGTGGCGACAGGGGCTCATGCCGGGCAGTCCCCAAGATGGCCCTGGCCCCGCTGAGATGAGCATGATGCAAACACAGACTTCACCGACTGCGAGGAGTTCATGAGCACCGCGTAGCCGGTGACTAATTCAGAGCAAATAACAGGGTTGTCCCCTGGACAGGGAAGCTGAGAGACCCACACTCACGTGGCACTTACACTGCTTTCAAAGCCTCGTTCGTCCTTATGGCGTCAGCTAATACATTAGAAATGAGTCCTGCTTGAATCAGTGGCTTGCCCGGACGTCAGGGTGACGGTGACCTCGTTGGCAGAGGGGACCAGTGGAGGGGCTGGGGGATGCAGGGACCGTGCTGGTGGGCTGCTGGAAGTGGGGTGAGGAAAAGACAGACCCTGGGCAGGGAGAAGGAAGCTGGTCCTGCGGTTTGGCACTGGCAGCAAAAAGCCTGAGGGCTCTTGCCTGCGAAAGAGGGGGAAGACTTGGCCGGGGTCCTGCCTGGTGAAAGTGGGGTCTGGCTGGGGAAGGGGTGGAGGGGCTCAAAGGGAGAGGGGCAGGACCTTCCCTGTCCAAGCAGATCTCTGCCTCACTCCTTCCTCCCCAAATATGTGACCTTCCCTCCCCAGATGGCCCAAGGATCTGGAGATGTCCTGCTCTGCTGCCCCGAGCCCTGTGAGGTGGCACAGCCCATCACGGCTGGCAGAGGTCCTGCTCCAGTGACCTCTGGCCAGAGCCACTTGTGGGAAGTCACCCAGCAATTAGGGCTTATGTCACCTGGGCTAATTAGCCCTTGAGGAGGTGACTCCCCACTGACCTACTCAGGTGGCATTTAACCCTTTATATGCTGTTACTGCTCTGCAGGGCTGAGTAATGGCAGGAGAGGGGCAATAGGGGTTAAATCCATCAGCTCGGGTTATTGGGCTCTAATTGCTTTATTCTTTACTCGCCTGTAAAGAGCCAGTCTGAGGTCGGCAGCCTTCGTCACATGAGGATTAAAATGCTCAAGTGAGTTAATGCTGGGGCTGGTGTCACTGCCCGGCTCCTCAGATCCCTGTTTTTCCCATCCAGGTGCTGGAGGGAGCTCCTGGCAGCGGGGGGCTTGGTGTGAGGTGTCTGAACGTGCAAATGCTGTCCTGAATGTGCTGCCCCTGGGAGACAGGATAGTGTTTTCCTTAGCACATCAGTGCCTCCAGCCTGCAGATCTAGTGCCCTCTGTTCTCTCCCCAAAATTCAGATTTAAAAAAGAAAAGAAAGCATCTGCATTTCAGCTTGCTGCTAAATGTCAGGGCACAGTCATGGAGAGAAATATTCTCCAGAGCATCTAAGAAATAGGAGGGAAACACAGAGAGGATTTGGGAGCTGAAGTTATCAAATGCAAGTGTAGTCATGTAAGAACCAGGGTCCCATCAGGAGTCAATGAGACATGGCTCCCCAAGCCACGCGAGGGCTGTAGAAGATCATGCCCAGCTGCATGAGGTTCCCCTGAGAGCTGGGTAAACTCATTGCATATTCTCCTCTAGATGGTTTTCCATCAGCTAAAGCAGTTTGTTTGGGAAGTGCTCAGAACTGGATGGCAGGGCTGGGCATGGGGGAGTGCTTGAGGGCTGTGCCATTCTAAGTGCTTTGCTGTACCTCAGGGTAAGGGGAACTGAATGTCCTCTTCTACTGCCTCGTTGTGCTTGTGGCTGCTACTCTTTCTCCTGAAGCATCAGAACGGTCTCGGTGTGACAGCACCTATGGAATGGGTTTCATCCTGGGCAGGGACATATGTTCCCTGCCTGGTCACCCCGATCCATCTTGACCATCAGGTTGTTGGATACTCTGGAAAACACATGGAGACAAGATCCTCAGCTGGCAGAAATCACTGCCGAGCTCCATGCAGCTCTACCCATTTGCCAGACTTGCACCATTTTTGCTTGTGACCCATGGGCAAAGCAGGGAGAGTCCAAGCAAGGCTGCCCAGCAGCCCCCTCCCAGGCGTCCCCCTCTCCCCCCGGCGCTTTCCTGGCCCCTGCTGAACAGATGGTGCCGATTTTCACAGGGGGAGCGGAAGAAACAAAGCCCAGAGCAATGGGAGACTGCAGCCTGTCTCCCAAACGCAGCCCGGGGGATGACATCTGTGGGGACGGGCTGATGCATGTGGGTGTCTGTGGCGTGCCGAGCCCCGTGCTGAGCCCGCACTTACGCCTGCCCTATCTCAGTTTTCTTTCTCCTTTGTTGTTTTTTCCTCCTTTCTAGATAAAGAACCTTGCTGACCATTTACAGGGATGTCGGTGAAGTGAGCAGGCTGCCTCCCCTCCTCTGCCCAGCACAGGACCAGAGGCTGACTGGAAGCTGGCATGTTGCCCCCTGCGGCCCCTGAGATGCCTCGCGATGCCCGGCCCTGCCTGCCCTGCCTGCTTTGCCTGCCCTGCCCCTAGCCTTGCTTTTCACCGGTGATACACCCTGCTTTCCCCAGGACATTGCTTTGGGAGAGAGGTGTTAGCGAGTATGCTGCAGAAAGCCAGCCTGCAGCTGAAGCCCAGAGGAGTTTTTCAGTGAAGCCAGTTGCTTAAAAGCCAAAGAGTTGCCCCTTCCCCGCCCAGGCGTGGATAAGCGTCTCGGGCAGTGAATTTTTCTGCACTCAGCGGGTGTCAAGGTCCTGGGCTGCAGGCTCGAAGAGGGGGGCTGCCATGGAAGAGAATGTGTTCAGCGTGCAGCAGATACAGCCCAACGTCATCTCGGTGAGGCTCTTCAAGCGCAAGGTGGGCGGCCTTGGCTTTCTGGTGAAGGAGCGCGTCAGCAAGCCGCCTGTCATCGTCTCAGACCTGATCCGGGGAGGGGCTGCAGAGCAGAGTGGCCTCATCCAGGCTGGGGACATCATTTTAGCTGTCAATGGCAGGCCCCTGGTGGACGTGAGCTATGAGACTGCACTGGAGATACTAAGAAGCATCGCCTCCGAGACCTACGTGGTCCTTATCCTGCGGGGCCCCGAGGGCTTCACCACTCACCTGGAGACCACTTTTGCAGGCGACGGGACGCCGAAAACCATCCGTGTCACCAGACCCCTCTGCCTGACTCCGAAGGCGGTTGACTTGTCCAACCCAAGCCTGCACAGCAAAGAGCAGCTGCTGCCAGCAGCCGACCGCACCATGGGCTCCCTGTGGACAAGGGAGGTCGGGCAGGAGGTGGAGCCGATGGTCCATGTTAACGGCGTCGTTACCGGCAGCAAAGGGCAGGACGCTGGGAAGGGGAAGGAGGGTGCTTGTGGTCACCCTTGCCTCAACGGTGGCGTGGAAGACAATGAACTGCTCAAAGAAATTGAGCCTGTCCTGGATCTCCTGAAGGGCAGCAGTAAGGACAGCGATGGAGATGCACCCTCCAAGGTAGAGACAAGAGATATAGAAGTCCAGGTGGACTGGTAGGTCCCTAAATACATTTTTTACATTTGGTGAAATGTGCTGGTTCTGGCTACCCAACGCGGCTGGTTTAGGTGTCGGTGGGCACCTCTCCAGAAACGGCTGCTGTCTGACACAGCAGGATGGAGATGGAGAGGAAGGGATGCAAAAAAAAGGGGAAGCAGTTGGTGGGGGGAAGATAAAAGGAATGAAAAATTGGGAGTAGATGGTGGAAGAAGGGGAGAAAGTTGTAAGTGTGAGAAATCGGGGAGACAGCAGAAGTAATGTCTCGTGGAAAGCTGAGCTATGCAATGTGGTGGATGGTGGGCTAGGCTAGGATTTGTTTCTGTTCCGTGTTCTCGATCTCATTTGTTTCAAGTTTCAAACAAAATCTTGTGCCTCAGTTTCCCCACCTGCCAAATCAGATTTATAGTATTGTCTGTCCTTGCTATTCTGATTCTGAGGTCTCCCCTTGAAATCTGCTATTGATTAACTGCCAGAGAGGGAGAAAGAAGGTCAGACCGTCAGAGTACGATGCTTCCCAGGAGAAATGAGTTTCAGAACCTTCTGTGCTTTTGGCAGTCAGGCTCTGGCTTTGGGGAGGGGAGAGGGGAGCCCCAGTCCAGCTCCAGCTGAAGCCGAGGGGACCCCTGTGCAAGGGCAGTGGGGCTTGCCTTGGGTGCTCCCGTCTTCCGGGAAGGGGGGATATGTTTCCCATTGAGAGCTCAGAAGAGGCCATCCTGTGCTGAAATGCAACAGTGGAGCTGCCTGTTCATCCCCTCCGCACTTTCTAGATGAAGCTAATTATTTCAATATGCGCATGCATTTATAACAAGGGTGGGGAGATACGGATGCTTGCCCCATGGCCTCTTGAGGAGGGTCAAGTCCCATCATGTGGGTGGAACAGCTTCATTTCTGATATCTGCTTCTGCAAGGGGCCATATGTGTGGTGTTGCCCTCCTGATCTTCCTCAGCATTTCCCTGAGATGTAGACCATCACTCCGGAGCTGAAGCAGCTCCCTGTGGCCCTTTAAGCTTTGCAAAAATGTTGTTAGTAGCTATTTTTTTTTTTGGTACCGGCTCTCTCGCCTTCTGGCCATTTATTAGCAATGATAGGTTGCCTTTTCCTGTTGCCTTTCCCCAAGTCCCCAAACACATTTTAGCAGTGCCAAGTGCTGCAGCAGGTTGTGGCTGCCCTCAGTTATTGACTGGCTGTAAAAGCCAGGAGGCTTTTTCAGGAGGGTTCGCTGAAGCTGGTGATCTCGGTTCAGTGACAGAGGGATTTGTAACTTCAAGTTCCCTTGCTGCACCCGCTTCCTTAGGAAGGACAAAAGAATGGGTTGTTTTTTTTTTTAATCAGAAACAATGAGAGATGAAAGGCAGAGCTGTTGGCTGCGGAGGAGCGGGTTCCCTGCGGTGGGTTCCCTGCCCAGCTTGGTGGCAGAGCCCAGGCTGAGCTCCTGATCACTGTGTGTTTTCTATCTTCTTTTTTTTATTTTCAGTTAGTTTTGTGCTGTCATTTCTGCTCTCTCCCAAATTGTGCATTTTTTCCATGGAGGCCATGGTTACTCAAAGACCGTTAGGGTGGTCATGCTGAGTCAGAGGAAAAAAAATCAGCTTGGTGCTGGCGGTGGTTGGCAGATGTCTGGGGAAGAGCGGTGGGACAGGGCGTGCTTGGGGACATCCTTCCCTGCCGTCCCTTCCCGCCACGCACACCCCCAGGTCTCAGCACACTGCTTTTTTGTTTGGCTGCTTTCAGAAACCGTTGGTTTTGGTCTCTGCTGTGCAATCTGAGGCAATATTTAACCCCCTGAGCCTGGCACTCTCCCTGGAAGTCTGAGGGCTACCTGCCCGGTCTGCACGTCCTTTAATCCAGCACCAACCCATCCCTGGGGGAACCTGGTTTAAGCAACCAAAGAACTGAGACCTTGAAGGGGCTGTGCTTGACTACAGGCCCAACAAAATGTGCAGGGGTGCTTAAAAATCCCGTCCGTCCCTCTGTTTTTGCTAAGACTGCTGTGATGGAGCTGGGGGTCATGATCCGGTGAAGCCCCCAGAGGCCACAATCCCAAGCGTCGATACAAGGTACAGCCTCACCCTTCAAACCGTGTCCCCCAGTGTCCCCATTCTGTCCCACCAGCTGCAGGTTCTCCAAGGAAATTCTGCTCTGGCTGGGGGAAAGGATGAAAAATGGGATTTTTCTTTGAGGAGTCTCCTCTACTCACAAAGAGATTAAACCAAAACACTTTGAATTCACTTACACTGAAGGACCTCAAACCACCAAGAATATTAGTGAAGTGGGTACTTCACCAAAACTCCACTCGCTTTATTTTTCAATATCCTTTAAAAAAAAAAAAAATCTATGTAGTCTATGTACCTTGGGACTGAAAATCCACTTTTCAGTCAAAATTAGTCTTCAGTCTTCTGCTTGATGAAAAGCTGCAGCCTCGCTCTTGCGATAGGACTCTGTATGAGCGAGAAGACCTGGGCTCAAGCAGAGAAGTGGGAAAGGAGATATACTGCAGGGAAAACTTGTCGAGAGCTGCTCTGCAGGGTAAAGGGCATTTCTCAGCCGCCTCTCCTCCCACTCCTGCGATGTGCTAGAGATGATTCATCTCCTCTGCTTGGTCTCAGACAGAGCTGGGTCATCGTGAAGGTCTTCTACAGTGAGAGTTTTCTTGGTCCATAAGAGAAGTGCAGAAAGGTCAGGGAGCGACAGGGAGCGGATAACCGTGGAGACTGTGTTGGTCAATGCCAAAGAAATGCCCCAAAGAATAAGCAAGCTTTATCAGATTGATGCAGCTCTAATGCTGTAGGCTGTGAGTTCTCCAGGCTTGGGGAGGAGCAAGCAAAGCTGGCATTATTCAAAACAGGAATAGACCTCTACCTAGACACCAGGAGGGTGCAAAACCTCGCTCAAGGTTGAGCTCGACACCTACAGCCTGGATCGCTTGACCATCGATCCAGCTGGAGATGCTGGTCTCAGGACCAATCCTGTTTTGTCTCCATCTTCACCTGGTGCTGACCTTCACAGCCTGCAGCACTTTGTCAAAGCTGGTCTGGCTTGCAAGAGCTGTGTGACAGCTTTCCCAGGGCAGAAAGGAATGGTACAAGTTTGAGGTTATTCACAAGGAGCTAAACACTTCTTGTTCAAGGTGGGCTTTGCCAAAAGCCATTCAAATTACACCTGATGCTTTGGGCTTCCAGCCCATGTCTCTAATGTTACTTGCAAGGAAAACTGGAAACTGTTAAGTATGCATTGGGAAAAAAAATCAGTTCATCTCCATCCCTTGCACCCATGGTCTGCACTCCCTGGGGGAGTTGCCCCTGCAATGACCTGGCTTTTGCTCCCTGCTGATTTCCAGCTGTACGATGCCCTGGGTCCACGGTGTGTGCCCATGGGATGGGCTGCGACCACGGCTGAACGTCAGCTACTTGGCTCAAGCCATCTGCGATGAAGTTGATCATAAAACAGAGCATGGAAGTGGGGCGCAAGGTATGATGAGAGCTGGCATTTCTGCCATGAGGCTCACCGTGGGCTAGAAAACAAAAATAGAGTTTGATTCACTCTCTGCCAGCTAACCTAGGTCTGTTTTTTCCCTCTGAGCTCTAGGGAGATTGTCATGTCCCATCTTCCCTCCCTCTCCCCCCTGCCACCAAGTTGCCAGTATTTATTTTTCTTCTCAGGTCTATTCCGTAACATGAACAGCGTGATGGAAACATGGCAGTTTCGATCCAAAAAGCAGCATCAGCAGCCCTGAGAGGGATAAGTGTGCTGAGAGCAGGAATTCTGTTTATGAAGGGTTTCAAGGTTTCAGGCTCCATCCTGCATTGGAACAAACCCCATAATTTTGCAGTTCTCGAAGAGAAAATTCTCTTCCTCCCACCTCCTTCGCCACCGCCAAAATCTCTTTGTGTTGCTCAAAACATTTCATTTGCATTTCTGATGTCTTCATTATTCTGTACTTGGACACAGAACTTTAAAACCTCTGAAATGAAAAGGTTCCCTGAAACTATCATGTTACTGCCATTCTGCAAAACGGTGAAGTAGGAAGCTTTGGCAGTGAATAACCCTCCCCTTCTCCCTCGGTGGATTCTTCTTCCTCATCACTCTGACTACATCAATCTAATCCAGAGAGGCATTTTGTGCCTGCAAATAACATATTCCACCCAAATGTACCCCCATGGAACTCTCTCAGACCAGTGTCCAAAGCACCCTTCACCTGCTCAGCCTCATGTACTGGTGCTGCTTCTTGCATCCCATGGAATGGCTGTTCTCCTTGTATGTGGTGCCAGCAGACAAACCCATGGCCCACGTATGAGCCTGCAGTCTCCCAGCAGACCTGAACTGCATTTGGCCTCCCAATAAGATGCTGAGGCTGAAATCCGCTTGATGCTCCTTGGGCACGGCTGGGAAGGGACGAGCGTGGCGGTTGCAGGTTGCATCTGACGCTGGCTGAATCTTGAACAAAGCCAATGGGACTTCAGGATCACTTGGATCTGTTCCCAGGTCTTTATCTGTCAATGCCTACTCAACAGCATTTACCAACCTCATATTTCATAGACCTCTTTCTGAAGCCGCTCTGTGCAGCTTGCTCGGCTCGTTAGTCCCTAATCCCAGCACTGGGCACAGCCCAGCGATGCTCTGACCTTCTGAGGATGCAAGACCTTCTTCAAGCCATGCCACGTGCTTGTCAGTGAGGCTTTTGTCCTCTTCCTTCAGTGCCATTCAAGCTCCCCTTTCTCATTTTCTTGTTTTGATCGCTCTGCAATTGCCTGCTCCGGGCACCCTGGCCCCGCTGCCTCTCCAGAGAGCGCATTCCACCTTTTGGAGTTAATCCTTCTGCTTCCAACATTCCCACTTCCTTCCTGGGCTCTGCTCCATCCTCTGCACCCTGCAAATCTCAGATCCTCCCTGATCCCTTCTCCTGTCTCTCCCTCAAACACGTGCTGTTGTGCCGGACCTTGCTTTAACCCTTGAGGAGAAGAGTCTGCAGCCAGCACGTTTTCTGACGTTGCAGACCGTGAGCTGCCCCAGGGGCATGATAGCAAGGAAATATTAACTTCTGAGGATGCAATGCCCTCTGGAGTATGATTTTCCATGTGGCAAAAGAAAGGTGAGGCAAGAGCCATTTACCCCAGCCTCTAGCACTGGAAGGAGGAGCAACGCGCAGTGGAGCCTTGCAGCCGTCTCCAAGGACACACTAGGGGAGGAGGAGAAAGTAAAAAGAAGGTCTTTCTCTCCTGAAGCTCAGAGCAAGCGAGGTGTGCATGTGTGAGCTTCCCACGCAGTCCCAAGCTCAAGCGTAGGGTTTTCAGCCACCGGGGCAAGGGTCTGGAAACAGTCCATTCCCCGTGGCCGCAGCACAGGGTGCCGCTATCGACATCACGGCACGAGAGCCATCGTCGGAAGCATGGATGTCGGCATCCTTATCGGTTCATCCAAATTGGCCCCTGGGGATTGCAGCAGCTAGTGGTGTCTCTCATCTCTGCCTGGGAAATCAGAGAGCTGCTTCTGCCAAGCAAATTCAAAGGAGCAAAGTGACAAACTTTCTTTTTGCTCTTTTTTTTTTTTTTCCTTTCTTTTTGGAAAAGCTTTGGAGAAATTTCTCAAAGGGCTGTCTCAGCAACTTCCCTTCTGCTTCATCTCTCTGAGCACTGCAACATCATCAAATTAGTCAAAAGAAAACAGTGGTGCCTCTCATTTCTCCAAACAGCCAGATGCTCCTTCCGAGGTGAGGCAGCATCCAAGGCTCTGCCTTTGCACCAGTGGGGGAGGGCAGGATTCCTTTCTTTATTTAAGTAACAAATTTTGTTTTCAGAACAAAAGACGACCCTTCCCAAAAACCTGCTCTGGATCCAAGAGATCTTGCTAATAGTATTTAATAGATCTGGCAGTGGGACCAGGTCGGAGAGGGATCTCTGGATCCTGGATCTGACCTTTGGGAGAGTTCAACCAAACAAGTGCCTCCAAGGACAGATCTTCAGCATTGCTTCCAGTGCCACAAAGACACTAAAGTGGTGATTTTAAAACTCCTGTTCAACGCCCCAAAGCGCCCAGGTCGGGTCTGACAGTGAGTCGGGAGGATTTCTTCAAAGGCGGCCGGGAGCCGAGGGCAAGCCGCCCTCTCCCCTGCGTAGCTGCAGATGAGGCTGCTCCCACGGCAGCTCCCTGGAGGTGCCCAACCTGGCTGCCTCAAAACACCCCTCAGGGGAACTGCGCCCTCCCCATCACCCATGGGGAACCCGTCAGAAAGGCCCTTTGGGCTCTCCTGTTGATAAAGTGCTTTTGGAAACATTATCTGGAAAACATATATGGAAACATATCAGGCACGGTGTTTTGGCCATCCTGCCAGTCTCCTCGAATGTGTGAGTGGCATCCTCATATGAACGTGGCAGGTCACCCTGCGTCTCTGCTGGCGGCTGGGGCAGCCAAGTCAAGAGAGGAAAAATAACTGACCCAAAAGACCCTGTTGCTGTCTGAGCTCGCAAACAAAGCAGTTACAAGAAACGGGCAGGAAATATTTGTAAAATGAAGCAATTGATTTTTTAAAACTTTTTTTCCCCCATCTGGTGTGAGGCTGTGGCTGCTCTGAATGGGCTTTTCTCTCCCTGTGTCTCTACAAAAGACAGAGCCGGATACTTCTGGGCAGCCTCATCCGGGAGAGGTCTGCGCTCAGCACAGGGGCACGCACCCACAGCCCTGCAAGGGACGGACCTCCTTGTCCGACACTGAGGAAACTGCAGCACAACACCAGCACCGAGGCGAGAGTTTAGTCTAATGGCTTTGTTGCAGCTACACTTGACTGTGCTTTTATAGCAGAGACTAAGGGTGAGGGCAGCACCTCACTGCCTTGTTCTCGCAGCCGTAAGTCCATCAAGAATAGCAATATGCAACCCATTTCTGCCCCAGTTGCAAACATGCAATAGGATGTGGAGCATTTGCTCCTGAGCACCCAACCCTTAATGCCCACCTGGACTTCACTGTTCCTCAGGACGGTGCATCTCGCTGTCAGGTGGTGCCAGTGAATGGGAGCAGGGCCCTGCTCCAGCAATACTTGTAATACACAAAGTAGCCAACTACAGCGATGACTTAATTCAAGCATCTGGTCTCTTCTGTGCCATTGGCACAGGTACCAGCATTTATGGCTTTGCTGGTATGCAGACAATGAGGTTACAGGTGCAGCCTCCCGGCCGAGACCTCCGGCTGCTGCTGCTGATTGATGGATTCCTCTCTGAGGTTCCCTCGTGGCAGCAGACGCCCATTTAGACGGGCTTGCAAACACCTTCCTGGAAACAGCGGGTCATGCCAGGTGCCTGCAGGCATATGCTCAGTGTCATTTTGGAGACGACTGTGGGATATCTGGCACGCTGGGGTCTGTCTGCCTAAGTGTCTCCTGCCTACAGGAGGCAAAGTCTGTGCCCCTGGAGAGGCACCGTGGTCCCTCAGGAGGCAGCTTCCCTCTACTAAGCTCCAGGCACCAGTAAAGCCAAGAGATTTCTTCCATCGCCTTATGGATTTAGTACTTGTGTCTTGATTTTGGGCCAGTTATGGGGAGCAGCATGATGGGGCTCATCAGCTACAAGAAATGGCTCATGTATGTCCATCATTCCATGTGCTCAGTGGCTCTGTGTTGACCTGCCTCCACTCTCCCTGATATGATGGGGCTCAGGGCAACAGGGCAGGGGTATGCAGCTGTGGAAATTAGTATTCTCTGGGAGGTTTAATAGCTGGCCTTGACTTAGGGGGAGGAGCCAGATTTGCTAATTCTCTGTCTTGCCGCTGGGAATTCTCCAGATGGAGGTAGGCTGGACGTGTCAAGAGACCCTGAGCTTCCCCTTTGGATGGGCTGGTAGAGGGCAGAGTGGGTACTGTATGGTTCATGGTTGTCCCCAGCCCTGGGACCTGCGTGGCTGCCGAGTGCTCCCGCAGCGCAGCCACCGTGTAACAGAAAGCTGGGACCTGTTGTCTTTGGCGGAGGCTGTGTGGTGCAGTGGGTGGGGTTTCCTGTGCTTTATCTGATTGAAACCATTTCACACACTCATAGGAGCCAAGTCACAAAAGAACAGCTTTCTTTTCCTGGGGGGGCATAGAAAACCCAGTAAAAACTGCCCCTATGGCACCTGTACCTCCTCGTTTGCACCAAGCTGGCCGCTTGCACCAAGCTGGCCACTTTCACCCTAGGGCAGCCAATGTTTGGAAGGTGTCCAGGAGCCCAGTGTAATATTTTGGCAGCTGAACATTGCTCTGTAAAGGCAGAAAAATTACACAAAACTTAGAGCACAGGGAGATCAACTTTAAGTGAAGTGTTTTCCTTAAGCTATACCTGAAGATATGTGCTGGGGGGCAAGGAGGATTGTGAAACTGAATTTGTTTGTACGTACGTGTCTCCCTGAGATGGTGTCAAGAGCACCGTGTTGGTGTGAATTATGCCCTGAGCGTGAGTGTCCTACTTTGGTCGGTGCCCAAAGCCCGCCGTCATTAATGGGAAGGCTCATTATTGACTTTAGTGGGCATCTGGAAGACTTTTAAGAACTGACAGCAGGAGCAAAACAATTGCCAGAGTGCATTACCTCGATGGTCTGTTAAGCAAGGGCAAAGCCAGCGTGGCTGCGAGCTGCAGGGCTGTGCCTGTCCTGGCCCGTGGCCCCATGCAGCCCAACCTATGGGGCTCCTTCCCATGCGTGGCCTCACCAGGGCGGTTGGTGCCTTTGGAGCGGATGCCGCAGCCTGCCTTCTCTGAATATCATGTCTCTAAACCCCATTTGTTTTTCTCCTTTGTGAGGGCTCATATGGCAGTGGCTTTCCATCACCTGCTTGGATGGCATTTAACAGCCTCACCGACATCCTGCGGTACGTTCCCCAGGCAAAACGTGCGCAGTAGACTGTGTGCACCGTAAGTTACACCGGTCTCACTGCGCAGGCCAGGGCAGCCAGCACTGGGGACGTCCTCAATCCCCCAGCCTTACCAACATCCCCAGCTCCATGGAGGCAAATTGTCAGTTTGCTTGAGTAAAATCGCTTGCACTCACCGGCATTTGCAGCATCTGTAAAGGTCAGGAAGAGGAGAGAGAGCTGTCTCTCCCTCCTGGGAGCCACCTATTTTTTTCTTGGGTTTTTTTCCTCTCCTCTGCTCATAAACACCAAGCTGCTCTGCAAACCTGGCTGGTTTTGCTATGAGGTTTTGCTATGAGGTTTTGCAGCTGAATTGCGTGCGGCTCTTCTTTCCCCAGCTCCGTGCTTGCTTTCACAGGGCTTCAGCTTGGGTTTTGGGGTGCAGATGGTCTGGTGTGTAACCCCACTAATGCCAGTGTCGGGGCAGGGGTTTCCTGTTGTTTTGCAGGCACTGCCCTTGCCCGTGTGGCAAAATTTCTATTGTGTTTGGGTTGCCCTTGCCATGGTGATTCATCGCCTTGGCCAGGGCAGAGCGTTTCCTCCCCTCCTGCAGGACGGTGTGCGAGTTTTCGCTCCTGCGGGAAGCAGCTGGAGCAGGATCTGGAGCCATCGGTCCAGGACCTGGCCCTGTGGTCCCAGCACCCAGCCGTCCTCCAGCCCACTGACCCAAATGGTTTTTAAACCTTCAGTTTCAGGGAAGGGGAAAACAAGCCACAGAAAGCCTTACCAGCTCAGATGGAGAACGACCGTGTCTTCGGTGACCTGTGGGGGAAGAGCAATGTGCCCGTGGTCCTGAACAACCCCTACTCCGAAGCGGAGCAGGTAAGAGCCCATAGCTCCTGCTGCTTTAGGTGGGAAGGAGGTCTGGGGGTACGTGACCCATCCTGGTGGGCTCTCACACCACAGAGAACCTGCAAGGGCTACATGCACTACCCTGAAGACCTTTGAACCCAAGAGCTGGAGTTGATGGGGCGTAGAGCCTATTTGGTCCAGAAGCCGAATTCCCCATGGCTCGGGCAGGGTATAGGTCACTGGAGAACGATGCTCTTCATCCAAGGGGCCAGACTGGGACAGCAGCACAGCCAGGGACCAGGACTCTGAAACCTCCCTGGGGACTGTCGTCCTTTTTTGTGTCAAAAAGCCGAGTCGCAGCATTAAAGTCATTTTGATTCATATGACAGTAATTCAATAGACCACTTCAGTTAATATGTTGTACGGTGCCTTTTCACCTCCTCACACTCCATGGACGTAAATTCTCAGGCTTCCTTGCCAAAAGTGGATTAACTCCATGTTTGTAGCAAAGCCAGAGATGTAAGGCAGACCCTGCCAGGCCAGAAAGATCACCTCAGGGAAAACATGACGTGCGTGAGCATTGCCAAGCCTGTTTGGGCAAACATGTCTCCCTGATGGGATTAACCAGCAGCAGTGCAGGACACGGGGGACCAGTCTGGGGACCATTTGGTCTCCTTGCCCCACCATATTTCTCAGCGTGACATAGTAAGGACTGTTTTCCAAGGGAAGGGAGAAAAGTGATTTTGTGGTCACATGAAGACTTCTGAGAAAATCAGTATTTCTTCAGCTCAGGAATGTCCTCAGCAGATACCTCTGGCTGATGCCTCTTCCCAGCTCCAACGAGCTGCAGTGCATCGTTCCTCACTGGCATGTCACATGCAGACCACCACAGGGTAGGTGCCACTCATGGTGTGGTTGACACCCAGATGTTGAGCCTGGCCTTGATACCCAGCAGTGTCCAGCAGCACCTCCCAGGCCATGGCTCTGCCAGTGGAGGTTCTCCCATTTCACGTGCATTTTGCAAGATGCAAAGCCAGAAGCAGGGGGTGAGGTCACATGAGGTGACATGGTCCCTTCATGCCCACGGAGGTGACATGGTCTTGGCTGCAGTGGTTTAACTGCCCACGCCCTCATTCCCCCTGTGCCAGGACCACCACTGTTTCTCCTGGGACTCCTGAGCAGAACGATGTTCACATGCACTTTTGCAGCACACACAGTGTTGGAGGCTCATGGGACATGTGAGACTTGCTGTGCAGGTGCTGGTGCACACGCAGGGCGGCTGAGATACTCCTGACCATGCCAGACTTGCTGCATGGTTTTAACCAACCTGGTTGGGTGCTTAGATGCAGTTGGGAGCAATTTCCATCCTCCCCTCGCCTGGCTGCAGCTCAGGATTGCAGCCAGGTCTCCGAGCAGCATAGACAACCTTATGGTGGGTATCGTCCTACATCAGCACGCGCAAATGGGTGCATCCAAGAGCTGCAGCACATTTTGTTCGGCTGCTGGACAGACATCCCTGAGCAGCCCCATGCCCCACCACATGGTTAATGCACTGTGGCAGGTATCACGAGCCCATCTTGCCCAAGGACAGGTCACTGCTCTGGTCCCTTTGCCCCAGCTCTGGAAAGACACTGTCTTCTGCCTCCTTTGCTAAGCATCTTGCATGTATGTGTCTGTTACTATAAGCACTTTATAACCTTCTGTGTTCAGAGCTTAATTTCTCTCTGTGTTAAGAGCTACCTAAACCCCTAGTCTTAAGCTGCTCTTAAACTCTTTAATTTTTTTTTTTTTTCACTAGATGTGCAGCTTTCTTTTTATCCTTCTTATCCCCAAATCGGTGTGCCTGCTCTTCTGGAGGCAGTTTGGTTTTTCCCCTATGCTCCCTGCAGCCGTTCCCCGGGGCTACATGCGGTTAAGGCAACTGAACTTCTTGCAAGCTGCAATAATACTCTTAACACAGGGACAAGTCAAGATGCGTGTGAGCTTTTTATACACGTTGTTCTTTAAAGCAGGATTTGGTGGATTCACATGGCCAGGTGGGGAATGCTCACTGAGGCTCATAATAAGGTGCTGAAAGACCCATTGGGCATCGATCCCTATCCTTATTCTTTTGCAAAATCACGCAGTGTGTTCTGCTTGTTTCCCAGGAGCCCAATCCCCCTGGCCCTAAACCTGACCGGTGGAAAGATGCTGTGACTGCACCAGCCTAGGTCCTGCGTGAGTCGTATTTCAGTCCGTACAGATTGATTTGTTAGGAGCTCCAGGGTAACCGGGGTGAGCGTTGTCCATGTAGCTAGCAGGGGAAGGCAGTCATATCAGCTCCACGCTTGTAAGGATGATTTACGGCTTTATAAAAGCGAAAAACACACTTTCAGCTAGCGGGGTTAATGCAGTCTGGAAGGAAATGTCAGCATGACAATATATCTACGACCCGGGCCAATGCTGCAGACCTCGTCCTCCCGTAGTCGATGCATTTCAGCAGGGCAATATATGCCATCGTCTCAGGAACTCCCGAAGCCCAGCTGGGACACAGGAGAAAGGCTGAGGACCCGTAGAGCCCACTCGGGTCTGCAAAAAGGGAGATAGTTCCTGCTGTTCTGGCCCCAAGAAGCACCCGGGTCTGGGTGCATTTCGCCCCTGTATCTGTAAGAGCTGCAGACAGCTCGCAAGCTGCACGCTGATGATAAGTGCCAACACGCTCCCTTGCAAAAGATGTTTGCATAATGCATGTGCACCCCGACTGCTACGCTCGTCTCTCCGCTTGTCCCACTCTTGAGTCACTAATATCACAGCTGCCTAATTAAAACATGAAAGGATCTCACGCAACTTCCCTGACAGAACCAGGGGTAATATTTGGCTTCAGCTTTGCCATGCAGGGAAGGCATACACATACACACACACACAAACACAGAACTCTTTCCCAGTCTCTTCTGGGTGTTGCTCTCTCCACAGCCGCTCTGTGATGCGGTTGCCAGACCTGGCACCTCTGCTTCTTGTAGGTGGTGTCGCCTCAGCTGCTCCAGCCCAGCTGGCATCCCAGGGATTCGGCATGCCTCTGCACCGTGGCCCTCTTTCAGCAAAGATTCAAACTTTGCCAGTTCCTGCAGGGAAAAGACAAAAAGGAAAGGGAGCAGCTTTGAGAGAGGTTTAAGGTAGAACATCTGGAGGCAGATGTTAAGCGGCCCATGTCCACCAGCTTGGACAATGAGCTTGCTCGCTCTGGATTCATAACATGCTCTTGGGCCACACGTGTCCTAGCAAGATGTTGTTTAGCAGCACACCCCCTAAGCTGCACTGAAGCCCTTGTCAGCAAATCAAAACTAACTCAGAATAAAAAAGTGGTGCTGGATACAACCCACACTTTCTGCTTGGTACTTCTAATTTCTGTCTGGCAGGGGGAGGTACAGGTGAGGATTGGTTTTCTTTGCATTTTTGAGCAGCAGTTTTCAGCTATGTTTTACCAATCTCATAGAGCTGCTCTGAGCAATCACGCTTAGAAGGAAGGTGGTAGATTATCTCCCCTGGTCTTAAGGGTGGCCCAGGTTGGTTCAGAGAACACAGGTTGCTGTTAGTGGCTCAGGAATGGTTTAATTCTCTTGAAAGAGTAAAACAAGCAGAAAAAAATGACCAGGAACTGCCACTGCCATAATTCAGGTCAGATTCCCCAAAACTGAAAAAAATGAACTTAAAAATAGTGCTTTTCCAGGACTACATTTAGGAGGTTCTTTTTATTTACTACTGGTTTTGAGCTCTATATGAAGTCTCTATTTGTTTTCTGCGGCATGGAAAGGGGAAGCTGAGATCCACTGTGTGATCATCTGGCTTCAGGGGCTAGGACTTCAAAACGCTCCTTGGGAAAATCACAGGATTTGTGACATAAGGAATGTCACAGAGACCCATGACAGCATAGCCTAAGGGTGTGCAGACAGCGGCTTTCAGAAACTGCGAGGACCAAAGAGGGTCCTACTGAAGGGTCAGGTTGTAAAGCTCTCCCTTCCCCTCCGTCCCCTGCCTCTTGCTCCCAGCATATGCTTTCAAATCCCTATTTTCCAGGAGAAAAAGTGTGGAGCATATGGTAAAAACAAGGGCTGGGCAAAAAATATGGCCAACATTGTCACCAGGGCGATGCAGTGGAGTCTGCTCAGCCCAGGCATCAGTCTCGCAATCAATCAGGCATCAATCTCTCTCTGCTTCGGAAAAGCAGAGCAATCCTCTGTCTGGCAAAGTAAGAATAAGTTAGATCTGGAGCCTCATCTGCTTTTGTCATCCTTGTGGCCCCTGTTGCTTTCCCTCCTGGGTTTGCTCATCAGCAAAAGTGTTTGTTCTGAAACAAGAGCTTCTTCCACCATGTGCTGGCTCTTCTTCAGTTGGTCCTTCAGGCTGTAATGCTGGATTTGTACTATTGCTGCAAGTCCATGAGCTGCAACCGTGACACGAGCCCAGAACCACCAAAAAGGAGGGTGAGACTCTGCGCAGCTCTGCTGAAGGCAGTGCTGTCTTTAAGAAACCCTGCAGAGGATTAGAAAGGGACACAAGCTACAGCATTCATGTCGGAAGGCTACATCAAAACTCAGTCCAAGCCCAGACCTACTTTGCAGAGATGCAAGCCTTTAAGCAGTGCCAAATATAAGCAGGTTCTGACAGGACGCTCTGGTGTGGGATCAGGTCTCCCCTTGAAACCTGCAGCAACACTGTTGTGGTTGCAGTGACTGAATTATACCCTGCTATAAGATCTGTTTCCTAGAAAAAATGTCTCTGCTTTCCAGGGCCGCTGCGGATCTCACTGTCACATGATATGCTGGCAGACACTGATTGCTCTTTAAGTTTTTAAGTGCTTGGGGCGAATAAGGGTCACAGTAAAAATACTAGATATTATCTGTGAAAACATGTGCAAATACAAGCACTTGCAGCCAGCTCTTCTCGTTACAAGTTCTCTGCCGGCTGAGGCTCTTCCGTATGTTGGCATATAACTCAAGATGTGCTGGACGAGCACACCCTGACACAGAGTATCAGGGAGGGCTGGAGATTCAGAGCTGGGATTGAAGTAATCCAACTATGCATAATTCAGCAGCCCTCCCACTTGCATAATTTAGCCATCCTTATTCCTACAGTCTTCCAGCATTGATATCAAAGGAGATGTGCCTTTGGCTTGCTCGGAGGAACAATCGGCTGTTAGCTCTATCTCACGGTGCTTGTATTAGTGAGGCAGAGCTTGGCACATGTAAACCTGAGCAGGTGATGCTCCTTAAAAAGAAACATCTAATATATTTTAGAGAGGTAAGTCTTCCACTGGGAAACTTGAACACAACATTCTCCTAAGTCACTTCTGTCTCTGTTTTTTAACTCCTCTTCTACAGGTTTGGCTGTTCTGCAAACAGAGATGACTTCTCAATTGCATTGAGAGTTGGTTGCTCCATTGTAGGATCCCAAATATTTGGATCATATACCTTGTCTCACTATATTATCACTAGGATTTAAGCACAGGCATCCACTAATACAAGATGCTGCTTCTTGTGGCCTTTTTCCTGTATCTCGTTGCTGAATACTAACCTTGTGCCTGGTCTCCACTGTTGTCCAGCCACCGCCATCTGGGAGGCAGTCCCCAACTAAGAACACAGTGAATGGAAGTCCTTCCAAATGCCCGCGGTTTGTCAAAATCAAGAATTGGGAGACAGGCGCCGTGCTTCATGACACTCTGCATCTCAAGACAGCGATGGTGAGTAGAGTTGATAGGACTGGCCAAAAGTTGTCTGAGCATAATTGAGTGGATCACAGTGTTTCCAAGATGGCTTCACCTGGAAATGCGGAACTGGATGAATTCAGGCCAGTCTTCTTGTCTCCGGTGGTGTCTGAATTTCAAACCTCTGGTGCAATAAGCTGGGTGAGAGGGAAGCCCATCTGGGATAAATCAGGAAAAGCATATGACTTTATGCCAAGCTGGGGCAAGAATCTAGTGAGCCCTAATTGTCCCTATCGGGTGGGACAAGAGATGACTGCGCATGCTTCAGCTGTCTTACACAATGTTACTGGTAAGCGTGAAAACAAATAAGCTGGAAATGTCCCTGTTTGTCAAAGATGCCATCAACTTCTGCATAGCTAATTGTTGACTTCCCCCAGCCCAGCTCATGTAATCAAAAGCGCTGCAGTAACCCAAGACACACTTGTCTCCTTCTGTCTCATCAGGCCACCGCGTGCACCGAGCAGATCTGCATGGGCTCAGTAATGACCCCTAGCCAGCATGTCCGCAAGTCAGAAGACACCAGGACAAAAGAGGAGGTGCTCCTCTTGGCTAAGGACTTCATTGACCAGTACTACTCCTCCATAAAGAGGTAAGTATTGGCTGGAGGAGGTTGCAGGCCCTGGCTGCTGCTTATGCTGAGATGTCAGATATGATCTGATCTTTCACACTCGTGAGACAAAGCAGGGTGAGACACTGGTGCTCCGCATTCAGCTGCTTCTTCAGGGGAGTTTCATTCCTAGCATTTGTTGTGCGCCTCTGTGCAAATTACTCTCCCATTTGCACTTGGTCATCTGTTATCTGAAAGCACACACACATGTGTGTATATGTGCACACATGTGCTTAAGAAAGAAAGAACTCGCGCCCAGGTGGAGAGCAGCACTCTACCTGGGCTGGTGACTGCCATCTCCTCCGTTCCCCACACGTGCAGATCTGGCTCCAAGGCCCACATGGAAAGGTTGGAAGAAGTGACCAAGGAGATTGAAGCCACTGATACCTACCAGCTGCGGGACACGGAGCTGATCTATGGAGCCAAGCACGCCTGGAGAAATGCAGCCCGCTGTGTGGGCAGGATTCAGTGGTCCAAGCTGCAGGTGAGCACCAGCACAGCTGGAGACAGCTGGCACGTTGCCTGCCAAAGGATGCACTGGAGTTTTGGAAAGGCAAAACTTGCTCTTCAAATACCCGGGGAAGCACAGCACAGGTACAGTTGGGGATGTTCAGCATATGGTGGCTACGCTCTCCTTGACAGCTTTGGGGATGCACAGGCTGGGAAGTCAGCAGGAGCTGGAAAAGCATCTGTGGGGTAGGTGTAGCCGAGGTGTCTGTGTCTGAAACGGGGCCAACCGGAAGCTGGCGCTCTAGAGTTTTTCTAAAATCAGATACTGCTCCAATATTTTACATGCTGCTTCCAAAACTATTGTTCTGCCTGGAGAGAGGCAGCAGGACACACTCATCCTTGGTACAGAGATGCTATGGCAGGAGAAAATTTGGCTCAGTGCCCTTTTGACTAGCTGGAAGCGTAGGGTAGGATCTGAATTAGTGGCCTCTAGTGGAGTCCCTTGGTACGGTGATGACATCTCCCTCTGTAACCTGGAGCACAGCTCAAGTGCTGCTGAGCAATTCTTGCGGCTGCTTCACCCAGGGTATAGGCACCGCCTGGGGCTGGGAGGCTGGGCCTCCTTCGCTCCCACCTCAGCCTTCAGCTCTTCTCTTCCAGTGTTTCTTTTGGCATATCTGAACCTTGGGAGGAGCTGTTTCTGCAAGAAGTTGTCTTCAAGCCTCCTGTTGACCCTCTTTCCTGGTTTCCCGATACTTTGCAGATGCCCCACCCCTGGAAACATTCAAGGTCAGGTTGGACAGGGCTCTGAGCAACCTGGTCTAGTTGAAGATGTCCCTGCTGATTGCAGGAGGGTTGGACTAGATGACCTTTAAAGGTCCCTTCCAACCCAAACCATGTGATGATTCTATGATTCCCCATCCCCTCAGTGGATCTCAGGCCTGACTGATACCTGTCCTATTTCAGCTTTGAGTCTTGATCTACGAGAGACAAAGAGCAGAAACCAAAACTGTTGGTGGATAAGTCAGGAACAGCAGCAGGTTGAGAGCACTGGATTGAGGAGGTTTTTCCCCGAGCAGCAGATGACTCACCTCTCCAAAGCAAAAGGGGCAGCTGGATTAGACATCCACGTGTGTAAAGGCAGGGAACACATAATTATGGAGCTTTAGATACCTAACAAGTCACCGTGGCCTCTAAGGCTTTCCCCGTGCTGTGTTTCTTCTGCTCGGCTCTGCCCTAGGGGTTGGAGCATCCTGTAGCATCACCACAATTGCTTCCACTGTTTCAGGTGTTTGATGCCCGGGACTGCACCACAGCCCATGGGATGTTCAATTATATCTGCAACCACATCAAATATGCCACCAACAAAGGAAACCTCAGGTGAGCCACCAGGGAGTCACCAGGGTTTATATCCGAAGGCCTCTGGATGTGTGTCAACCCAGCTCTGGGCCCTGCTGACATTGTCTCCTTTAGCAGCCACTGCACAACAGGATGGTTGTAGCCAGCACCTTTCCTGGGGAGCATTAGAGGGACCTGATATCAGGGGAAGGTGTCCTGCTGGTCCAAGTATATCTCTTCTTGCTCTCTGTGGGACCTCAAAGGGCAGATTTTCCAATTATTTCTCCTTTGTTATATTCTGCATCAAATGCAGATCACGGACTGCTCTTCAGACCTATCTGAAAGCCCATGTTAGCCGCCAGCTTTTGCCTGGAGCTGAATTGCTGGAAACACCCCAAATTCCAGAGCTGGACTGCACCTGGCCATGACTTCTGGTGAAGGAAATATACTAAATGTTTGGGGCTTGTCCAAGGCACAAGCAGAGGTGGTGTACAGGGTGGTGGCAGGCAGGGGCAGCACATTTCCCCTGCAACAATTTGCCGTCCCTCTGATGACCCCTGTCCTGTGCCCTTGCAACATCCTTGGCATTCACCAGCGCTGCCTCTTCCTTCCAGATCTGCTATTACCATCTTCCCGCAGCGGACAGACAGCAAGCACGACTTCCGCATCTGGAACGCCCAGCTCATCCGCTACGCTGGCTACAAGCAGCCTGATGGCACTGTCCTGGGAGACCCCGCAAACGTGGAGCTGACAGAGGTACCGGCTGAAGCCATTCTTCCTGGGCACTGTGGGCATGGGGTGGTGGGGGCATGCAGAAGCTCTGACCATCCCAGGAGTGAGGAGCGTGCTGGGTCAAGCAGGGTTCATCGCACCCACTGCAGTGCCACAAAGTGAAGCGGGGTTAGTCTCACCCTCAGTTGTTTTCCCAGGAATAAAAGCTGTTTCTACGCATGCGGGAGTTGGCCATAGCTGTACCGAAAGACTCTTATCTCATTTTGCTTTTGCTGAGAATGGGTCACTTAGCGGTGCTGAGGGAATTGCTGCAGGAGGACACGTGTGCCCACTGCTGACCTGGGCCACTGGGAATCAGAAATGAGATTTGCCTTTTGCCACTGCCTGTTGGCGCTGCCCTCACAGCACCAGTGCTCTGCTCAGCTTTTCCCAAACTCCTCTGCTTTTCTCACCCATTTTTTCCTTCACCGTTACAGGCACAAATAGAGTAAGCAGCTTTTTCAGAGCTGTGATCCTACCTGGGGATCTAGTTCTAGGCTCATTTTCAGCCCACATCCCCCTTATGTGGCCATGGGTTGGCTGTGACAGGCAACCCATGTCGTAGCTCCCTTGGATGGAGGTTATTACTCAACCGTAAGGGCTGAGCAGAGATGCTCCTAGAAGACACTGCTCAGTGCCTTGCAAGTCCCTGCCCATAATGCTTGAAGAGCAGGTGATCTGCTGGGACTTCTAAACCCCACCTTTGTTTTGCCTGTAGATCTGCATTCAGCAAGGGTGGAAGGCACCGCACGGGCGCTTCGATATCCTGCCTCTGCTCCTCCAAGCCAACGGCAATGATCCAGAGCTCTTTGAAATCCCCCCAGAGCTTGTGCTGGAAGTGCCTATCCGGCATCCCAAGTAAGTCAGAGTGAGGCCCGAAACTGCTCAAGGGGATCAGCAGGACTCAGCTCCTCTGGTTTCACCCTAAGCCATCTCCTGTGTTTGGCCTTTCCTTGTTGTGGCTTGGGTGCTTTACCCAAGATGCTCTTCCAGGTCTTCCCTCCACTCTGATGTAAAGCTGACAGAGCCTGGAGGTGGAAAGCAAGTCGTGTCTTTGTCTCAGGGCTGGTTTCTCTTTCCTTGAAGTCTCACAGGACTTATGACACTCTGTAATGCTCCTGAAGTATCACTTTCTCCCCATAAACAGCCCCTAAGAGAGATGTTGCCTCCAGGAACCGTTCTGCTCACGTGTCCTTCAGCCTGGTGGCTGGTAGCAAAGTAACGTCCTCCATTCCCCTGCCTGCATTGGGCAGGGGAGGTCTAGCTGATTGCCTAACCCTGTTGTATCCTGGCAGGTTTGAATGGTTTAAGGACCTGGGCCTGAAGTGGTATGGTTTGCCAGCAGTTTCCAACATGCTCCTCGAGATTGGTGGCTTGGAGTTTTCCGCCTGCCCCTTCAGCGGCTGGTACATGGGCACAGAGATTGGGGTCCGGGACTATTGTGACAACTCTCGCTACAACATACTGGAGGTAATTCCCCCTCCTCAAGGAAGCTATGTGCTCCTGGGGTGCAGTGCGTGTGTGTGAAGTTACTGGGGAGCCGGCAGGACACTGGGAGAGTGTGGCCTTGGGTGGGAGAGTACAGGACATCCAAGTCTCCCTTAGAGAGAGCAGTTATATTCTCCTGGAGCCACATGGCCAAGGGTGTGATGGGCTGGCAAGTTTTTTTGTGTCCTGCGGGGCTGGCTGGTATCTAAGACAGTGAATGTGATGCCTATTGAGCTCCCCATAGACTTCCCAAAGCACCTTATGGATCAGCAGGCACCTGGTCATGTGCTTAATTGAGGTCAAGTGCAAAGACGTAGTGGGGCTGAGAGGGTGCTGAGGCACTTGGTGACTCCTCAGGGACATGTCTGCTCATGGGGACCCTCCAGCTGGCCCCTCTGGAGTGTTCTACCATGGCTCGGGGACTTTCCACACTTGGGGACAGGGTGAGTCAGAGACAAAGCCAAGCCATGGGGAGGTGCTGGTGTGGGGGACCTGCACCCAACAAGGGTGGCTCCTTTGCCCTTCCAAGGGACACACTGTGTCACTTGGAGGGGCTGCATCCCTCCCCAGTCGCTTGAAAACCAGAGGGGTCAGAGTGTGTGTGTGTGTGTATACGTGTGTGTGCACATGCCCATCTGTGATAGTGTCTGGGGGAAGGACTCCAGGTAGAAGAAATGGGCTGAGAAAGAACAGAGTTTGGGAGCAGCAGGGGGTCTGGCATGGGAAGGGGTGCAGGGGTCTGTTCCTCCCAGCACAAGGATCACCACCATCTCCTGCTGTCCCATGGACCCACCCATTTCCTCTCTTCCCACAAAGAGCAACTGCTCTTGATGGCCTTTTTCAGCAGCATTCAGTCATCTTCCGTGCCCAGGGGAGGAAGGGAGGCCAGACTGGCCTTGCTCCTGTCATGGAGAGGAAAAGGCAGGACCACATCTTCTCAGAAGAAGGCAAAACGTCAGCCCTTTGTTGCAAGTGTGCTGCCCTGCCCTGTGGGTGCCTTGTGTCAGCCTGGGTCCCTCCTCTGGATTCCTCTCCCCAAGCAGAGATCTTCAGTCCTTGGTTCTTGGCCATTAAAAGTGTTCACCTTCTACCATGTTTTGTTACAGCAAGTGGCCAAGAAAATGAATCTGGATATGAGGAAAACTTCATCGCTGTGGAAGGACCAGGCCCTGGTGGAGATCAACATTGCTGTGCTGTACAGCTTCCAGGTACCCGAGTAGCAGGACTCTCTTGTGTTTGGGTCAGGCTTGAGGGACACAAGTATTGGATGGGAGAAGGATGGAGACATCTGCCCAAGGACAATGGCAGCAGCCGATACACTCAGCTGAAATCGTGCTGTGCCTTCCTAGTTTTGGGCTGTTCTAGGAGCCTGCAGTGAATTTTAATAATCTCTGTGCTCTGGGTGTTGCAAAGGCAACACTACCAGCATCTGAGCCCTGCCGGTCCAGAGGGAGTGCCCCAAGGGGGCAAGATCCAGCTCTTCTGTCCCATCCATGAGGCAAGAATTGGCCCAGGTTCTCCTCCCACTTGTACTTAAAGGTTGAGTAGCAAAACTAGTACTTGGCAACCCAGCTTCAGAGGGTGGAAGCTGGGATCCAGAGCTGGATCAGAACTGCTCCTTGAGTTGTGCAAGCCATGAAAGAGTTCCCCAAGGGGCTGAGCAGGAGTTGCTCCATCCTGTTCATGCCATCTTAGCCTTTGCTTGGCCCATGACAAATAACAAGAGGAATAGCCATTCCATAGAGCATCTACTCAGGAAGGACAAGGGCAGCTCCTCAGCCCTGGAAAATGGCATTGCTTGGTGACTGTGCTCCTTGGGAAGACCAGGGTCAGCAGCCACCCGGTGCCATCTCCAAAGGTACAGTCCTGGAAGACCATGGGAGTGAGGCATATTGGGGTCAAACAGCTGCAAATGTAAAATTTTGGCTTGCGCCTTCTGCAGAGTATTAACCCAGAGTTGTTGGCTCTGCTCTCTTCTCCCTCCACCAGAGCGACAAGGTGACCATTGTGGATCACCACTCAGCCACCGAGTCCTTTATCAAGCACATGGAGAATGAGTACCGATGCCGTGGAGGCTGTCCTGCCGACTGGGTGTGGATTGTCCCACCAATGTCTGGCAGCATCACCCCAGTTTTCCATCAGGAAATGCTCAACTACCGTCTCACACCCTCCTTTGAGTACCAGGTACTGTCCGCACCTTACCTTCCACCAGTGCCAAAGGTATAGCCAAGAGCAGGGTGGGAGCTGGAGCTCAGAAGATGCAGGAAGGAGAGGGACACCATCTAATCGCTGCAACAAGCTGTCTCTTGAGGCAGTGAAGTCCATGAACAAGTATAATTCATGATTCTCCTTAATGTGGTGTAATAAACCCCTGGATGCTACAGCTTTTTCCAGGGCAATGGTTTTTTGTCCCTCCATGGGAACATGGGACATGCTGAGGCCCCAGCTTTTACCCTTGGAAGTGGAAATAAGCAGAGCTCCTCCCTTTGGAAGTGTCTAATTTTGCACTTTGATGGGTAGGTGAGGAAATGACCTGGTAGTCACTGTATGCCTCTTCCGTCCAGCCTGCAGGTTTGAGCAGATGGCTCCTGTCAGCTTGGGGATCCAACAATTTGACTGGGGGGGGCTCCTGCGCAGCAGGCCAAGCAGCGGGCTGAAGTGTTGGTGCTGGAGTATTTAACACTTCAGACCATGGGAAAAAGGGCCCTAAGCAAACATGCCCTCATTAGCCAACCATCCCTGCTCCGGTGGTTTTCACACAATGTGACCTTTAGTCAAGAGCCCTTAAGGAACAATCACAAAACAGGAGCAGTCTGTTCATTTCTATAACCAATCCACCAGGAACCCCGATGGTTCCTGGCCCTGATTACAGACAGCCGCCTGCGACGGCACTGAATTAGCTTCTGTGCGCTTGTTCCTTGCTTCAGCTGCCTCCCCTTCCCAAAGGGCCTCTTAGGGAAAAAAAAAAAGAAAACCTGTGGGCTGGGGAGGGGGAAGGATGTGTTTCCATCACCTCTTCCCTTCTGGCGTTGCCTGCCTTCTTTTTGCTCATCGTCTGTTAATGACCATCTCAGACGTGAGAAGGCACTTGGCCAGATACTGTTACAAGCCACCAAGGTTTTATTATATTGCAACTTTTCTGTGCGTACTCCATTGCCCAACTGCCCCAAGAAACCCACGGGGCTCCAAGGATCAGGGACCTACAGAAGAGATCAAGAGCTGTGAAGGGGTCAGCTAGTCCTTCCCATCGTGACTAGAGGAATTCAACACTCAATGCTGTGGACACAGCATTTCTCAAAGCTCTGAACGCTGCCCATCAGCCACTGCTGCTCTTCTCTCTCCTAGCCGGACCCCTGGAACACCCACGTCTGGAAAGGGGTCAACGGGACACCTACCAAGAAGAGGGCCATTGGCTTTAAGAAGTTAGCAAAGTAAGTACCAGTGGGCTCTGAAAAGCCCTGGAGCACTTGGGGCTGGTCCTGATTTTGGGCAGCTCTGTTTGCTGTGCTGTTTGATAGCACTACCCTATGGATGTGTGCAAACTGATGGGTTGTAAGCCTGGATCTCAGGCCACTGAAGGCTTTAGCTGCCAAGAGGGACATCTGGAGAAACAGGTAGTCCTTTGAACACCCCATTAGATCACCAAAAGGTGTGTGACCAGGTGAATACTGGATGCTGCATATAGTCTCTTCTCCCAAGCTGGTTAATTCGCCAGTAAGGTTGTCTTCAATGCTCAGGAATGGCTTTCTCACTTCTTGGGGGTACATTGCCTGCTTCTGCTTTCACAGCCTCCTGGGGCAGAGAGATCACTCATCACTGTTCAGGGCCACGCTGGCACAAGCGAGATGAAACTCATGTCCATATTTCTCTTTCTCTCACTGACTCTTTAGCTACTTGAGGACCACTTGTCTCCAGTGCATGTTGCACCTCCAAACACTCACTTTGCAAGGAGGGGAGAGAAAGGAACGAGGAATCTCCCTGCAGGTAGCAGATGGATCAGGGCTGAGCTGAGGTCTGCACTTCATGGCCAGTTGACCCCTAGTAATGGGCCACGCAAGTCCTTCTCCCCTGCCAAAGCTCCTAGTCAGCAAGGGTGTAGGAATGAAGTGTAATTTGGACCCTTTGGCTGATCCTGGCCTGAATGTCTCCCCCGTGGGCCATTGGCAGAGAGGTTCTTGTAGGAGCTGCTGGCTCTGTGGCAGCAGAGCCCTGGACCAAGACTGGGGAGGGCTGGGTCTGCCCGGTATCCGTAGCCAGGCTGCCAGGTGGCCTTGTGCTGTTCACAGCATCTCCCCACGCTTCAGTTTCCCCAAGTTCCCACTATCAGTTTGTTCCCACTCTTCAGCTGTCACCTTTTGTAAGCTATTTTCCATGGTTCATCCATAAACATGATCAGCAGCTGATGAATGTGCTCCCTAGGCTGACACTGGTGCCTGGGTCTGGGCTGCAGCCTGGGGCTGGTGGAGAGCACAGGAAGATTAATTGAGCCATTGAGTTAGAAGAAACAATGCTTTTATTTGTGTGTGTGCGATTGATAAATGCTTTTATAAAAAAGTGAGCATGGCAGGTAATTTAAAAAAAAAAAAAATCTCCATTGTTGCTGATGTAGCGGGGAGGAATTATTTTTGTAATTCACCATTAATCCTGCCTGGATCTGAGCTAATCAGCTGAACAAGTGGCGAACCGAGCCCAGCAGTCCTGAGTGTTGCACTTGGCACTGGTCGCGGCATGATCTTGATGCCTGTTCAGACAGGCTGTGCTGGTTCTGGCCAGATCAGAGCATTCAAACCTGCCCGTCCTGCCCCTTCCCTCCCCTGGGGCCAGTATCCTGGGGCCAGGGGACGCTACCGTCACGGGAAAGCAAAGGGGCAACTTTAATATGCAGAACTACGCTGAGGAGTGATTGTATAGCAGCAAATAGAAATGCTCCTGAGGCTGACTCCAACATGGAGGGGAGCTGCCCAGAGGAGGCAGGACATACCAGCCTGGTGGGGTTTCTACCTCTTCTTTCCTCCCCTTTTTTTTCCCCCCAAGTGATTTTCCAAACCTAGAGCATTCCTTCCCTCCTTGGCAGGAGGGGCAGGGGGAAGCTGGGCTTCTCTTCTCCTGCCAGTGTAACCAGTCCAGCTGCAATCTCCATTCCCTCATCTGGAGGGGATGCAGGAGTCCTGCTGAACTTGATCACCCGGGGCAGACGCTGATCAGCCTGTCGAAGTGAATCAAGCAGCCCTTATGCTTGCAAAGGCCACAGAGATGCTTTGTGCTCTCTCAGCTGCCCGAAAACTGCCCCTTCCCTATTGCAACACACCAGGCTAAATCCAGACCTGCCTTTCTTGTGGCCCACTTAAAGGCTTCATGGTCCATGTAGAAAAGGTGAAGATATTCTGCACTTAGGAAAAATAATGTTGATGTCCAAATTCTGTGATTATGAACGGCCCTAAAATAATAAACTTGTCACACTGGGCTTGGTGCCCCACCATGCAACCCAAAGCTGGCTGATGACAGCCTCCCTTGTCCCCCATCACTGTGCTCCCACTGATGCCAACCCATCCAGCAGCGCTAGCATAGATAAGGAGCCAGTGTTTCTAGTGCTGCATCACCTCGGCCAGGATTAGAGAGGCTGGTGACCTCTCAGGGCCCCTCTGCCCTGCTGTCAGAGCTGAGCCAGTGGGCAAAACTGGAGCAAATGCATCCAGTCACGATTGCAGCCACAGGAGGCAGCTGGCTAGACACAGCCCTGCAAATGCTCAAATAAATGTGCAACCTCTCAGCCTCAGGAGGGCTGTTCCTCTGAGTAAAGTTCATAGTGTCGCTGGAGTGCAAATCAAAGGGACTACAGACAGCCTCGTCTGACCTTCTCAGTGTCTCGGGCCTTTGTGTGTGATGTGTGGAGCCCGGGTGCTCCCACTTGGCTAGGACACCTCCTGCAGAAAGGCAGCCGGGTAGGATTTAAAGACACGAAGACATGGAGAAGCCACTGTTCCTCCCATAGCTTGGGTTCTGGTTGGTCTCCAGCTTTTCTTTTGAGGTTATGTGGTTGCTGCTTTCAGCAACTGCTGCCCCTGATTATTCTTCTGCTTTTCTCTCCCTGCAGAAAGACCACCTCCACACCTAGTTCAGCATTTTCCTCCTCATACTCATTCAGGTATTTCAGCTCTGTGTTCAAGCCCCCCCCATCCAGTCTTCCTCTCCAACAAATCAGGAAAAACATGCTCTTCCAGAGCTTCCCTGTTTGGCTTATAACAACAAAAAAAGTGATGCTGCAAGTTTTTAAGGCAGGTGTGAATAGTCTGGGCTAGAGGCACTGACAAGGAAGCAAACTCTCTTACCGAGATTTGTTCTTGCTTCCTAGGGCTGTGAAGTTCTCAGCGAAGCTGATGGGACAGGCCATGGCCAAGAGGGTCAAAGCGACCATCCTGTACGCCACTGAAACAGGGAAGTCGCAGGTCTATGCAAAAACTCTGTGTGAAATCTTCAAGCACGCTTTCGATGCCAAGGTATTGTACTAGCTCCCAGCCCCTGCAAGATTTGTGTGCATCTGGGTGGCCCAAGGAAATACATGGCTGTTGGAAAATACATGGCTCAATGCATGTGGACCTTCCCACCTGCCAAGGGTCTTCGAGCTCCCAGGGTGTGACCTTGTGGGTCTGGATTGAAGCCTGCACATGAATAGCATTTCCAGCTAATGCTCCTGCCGGCATTGTGGCATATATTTGTCTTCTGCCTCTTGGGTGGTAGCCCCATGATTTGTCCATGTCCCCTGAGGCTCTCGTTCTCATCCTCCCTGTGCGGAGATCTCTGCCAGTGCACTGGCACGGAGTCAGCAAGGAGATGCTCTCAAGGAGATCCAGGTGGACTGGGATCCATCCCAGGAGACTGGCTGGTGGTAGAGCTCCCCACCGAGGGCCTCTTGCTAACATCTCTATTGCTCCCAGGTGATGTCCATGGATGAGTATGACATCGTGCACCTAGAGCATGAAACCATGGTCCTGGTGGTCACAAGCACATTTGGCAATGGAGACCCACCTGAGAATGGAGAGGTAGGACAGAGCGCAGGGACGGGTAGCTATGGCAGGGACACGGGCAGAAGAGAGGTGGTGGGGAATAGGGAAAAGTGTCCTCTTTTTGTTCAGCCTGAGCTGGAATGCCCAAAACAGGTCCAGGTTCTGTGTGATACCTAGTGCGGTGCCTGCCTGCCTCCAGCCTGCTCTGAAATAGGGATATCTACTTTTTCCCTGCTGTGAGACAAGTAACTAATCTGTTGCTAAATTAATCCTGTACAACTGATGTCAGTGTCACACAAAAGGTGCCAGCCCCTTGGCTGGGGAGCTACGACCTCATCCAGCCCTGTACAACAGCGTTGCAGGCTGCTGGGAACAGCAAGCAGAGAGCAGAGCCGCAGTCCAGGCTTCGACTCCTGTAGAGACTGGCAAAACTGATGGCCTTTTTTTATTTTTTCTCTGCAGAAATTTGGCTGCGCATTAATGGAGATGAAGAATCCCAACTCCAATCTGGAGGAGAGGAAGTAAGAGCACCCCAAAACCCTCCCTTCCCACTCACAACCCCAGCAAGCAGGCAGCCCCACAACCAGGACAGCCTGCTTCTCTGCTTTCCTCTTCTCAGAAGGGAATGTGAAATCCTCACGCAGGTTTTAAGTTTGCAAAGCTCCAAGCGATGGGACCTGCCTGGAGAACGAGGAGATGGAGTGGGTGGAGGTCCCAGGGAGGAAAAAGGCACAGTCAGGCATGCCTGTGGACTCCAGCTTGTAATTCCCTGGGGTGGCATTTTAAAGCTTCTCTCTTCAGCTGTAAGAGGCAGGCATCTATGAAAAAACCAAATAAAAGCAGGAATTCCCCCCAAATCATCAAATCTGAGAGCTGGGGCTGTCCAGGAGACACCAAAATAGTAAGACTCGGAGGTAGAAGGGAGTTCCCAGCTATGTGGATGTAGGTGGGGGAGGGCTTGAGAACCAAATTTAACTTCTTGCATCATGTGAAAATATTTCTAGGGAAAATAAGAGCTGTTATAAATTCTGGCTGTGATGTTTGTAACAGTGAGTCTGGAAACGGTACCTTGGAGACAGGGTCTGGAGTTTTAGAAAATCCCCCACTGGAGGAAGATGAGCCTTGAGCATCTTGGTGGACGTCCCAGAGGCTGGGAAGTGAGGGCAGCTGGCAAAGTGTTAATCATTTGGGGCCTCCTCTTATTTTAGCTATTAAGTACAATATATTTTGCTTAACTGGGACACCGCTCTGCTCTGGAGTCTCTCCTGAGTTAACACAGTGATGCTCGCAACTGGCAAAAGGCTGCTCCTTAATTAAGGCAGAATTAGCACTGGCCAGTGATGCAGTGCAATTTAACCGCCCTGACTTTCTGCTTGAGAAGCGCAGAGCAGTGCCGGTGGGGCCGCAGAGCGGTGACGAACACCGCTGGGCAGGGCAGGGACTGATTTGTACCTCTGCTGCTGGCGACACAGCAGTCCTGAAGTGGTCTCCTTGCTGTGCAGCCAAGTCATCTGATGGAACCCCACAGGGCTTGGGAGCCGAAACCCCATTAGGTTTCTAATGGCCTCGTGCCTTAATGGGGACAGCTGACGAAATGGGATGTGCAGGCTGCCCTGGAGGTGTCTGGATGGAGAAGGCCATTTTGTGTGTGGTTCTTATCGCAGGGATCTTCACTTTTGGGGGCTGAGTTGGTGCAACATTGGGTTGGGTGCAGAGGTGCCACCCATGGCAAGCCAGGCAGATTTGAAGAGGACAAAAGCACCTGAGCTTGGTGCTGGCTGTCCCAGTCACCTCTAAATGTAATTTAGGGGACTGGCAGGAGTTTCTAAGAGCCAGGACAGCCTGTGGCTTGGTCACCTGACAGCAAAAGTGGTCAGAGTGCTGGAAACAGTGACCTGCAAGGATAGATCAAAAGGGTGAGAGCTACTTTATCTGGAGAAGAGGAGACAGAAATGCAGTGTGGTAGCAGACTTCACATACAGAAAAGGTGACTGCAGAGGCGGAGGGAATAAATTACTCCCTGTGGCCCTCCCCGGGACAGGCCAAGAGGTCATGGCTCTGGATGGTAGGAAGGGAGGCTGATGTTAAGCATGAAAAAAACTTTTGCAATGAGAAAAGATGGCCTGGAGGAGACTGTCTGGGGAAGAAGGGCAGCGTCAGCCTGGTGTCTGTAGGAAAAGGCTGGATAGAGCACCTCTTGCCCATGCACCCCATGGACTCCCAGCTCCTTGTCCACCAGGGGATGCTGAGAGTGGCTGAGACCCCGCAGGGTGGGGATCGGTGGCCTCTCTAAGCCACAGTGTCTCGAGGAACCTGCCAGGGCGCTGGGACCGTAGCTCTCTGACAACAGCCCAGGGGTTTTGCTGTGGTTTTATATTTGGTTCCTTCTGTCTTACAGCAAGGGTTTTCCAAGGGTTTTCAGAGGCATTCATAAGCCATTCCTATTTAAGGACTCACTGTTCAAATGCAGCCCATCCTTTGCCAGTCATCCCCTGCCACAAGGACCTATTCATTTCAGCAAAAGTTGCGGGTGCCCCGACCTTGGGCCCAGCACCCAAGTGGGGAATGTGGGCTTCATGCTCGTCTAAACTGGTGGGCTGTGCTGCCCTGCCTTCATCACGTAACCCGGGGTCAGGACATGGCCCAGGGACAGTGGAGAAAGAAGGGGGTCCATCCAGATGGAGTGAAGCAGAATAGCATGAGAGATCTGGGCAGAAAGGAGAAGGCTCTGGAGCAGAGGTGGAGGACAGGGCTTTCCGACCCTGGCAGTTATTTCGCTCGGGGGTTGTCTCTTCTGCGTGGTGTGCTGAGTGCAGGAGGTCTGCTGTGACTCATCCACACACTACTGCCTCATTGCTCTGGTAGTATATTTAGAAACTCTTGTGTAGAGCAATTTTTGAAGATGGTTCAATTCAGAAATACTTCTGCTGTTGTCAGATTTTTTTCTCTGCTCCCCTTCCCCCTCCTCATCCTCTCTTTTCTCACTCCTTTTTTTTTTTTTTTTACTTCCTATGAATGAAAAAACCTTCAGAATATCTATTCAGACATATACCCGACCTTGTGTGCAACCAGAGAAGGACAGGTAAAGCCAAAGGTCCTGTCAGCTCTGCACCGCTGGGGACAAAGTGGTGGCCAACACCTGGGCCAACCCACTGGGAGGTGACTAGAGGACCCCATGGAGCAGACCAGGTCCAGCCGGGGGGATGCAACATATGGGCTGCTATGGCATACCCCCAGGAGAGAGCACATTTCTCTGCTCTAGCCACTGATCGTGGTGCCTGCTCATGAAATATTGAGCCCTCAGCTTGAGCCTGCTCTTGTTTGGTCTCCTCCACAATCCGGTCCTCTCTGAGCATGGAGCCTGGTGGGAACCACAGGCACATTTATCACCACTGTAATACTTGGTGCTGTTGCTGTTTGCAGGAGCTACAAGGTCCGTTTCAACAGCGTCTCCTCTTACTCAGAAGCGCGGAAATCCTCAAGCGATGACCCTGACTCCAGGGACAACTTTGAAAGCACGGGGCCCCTGGCTAACGTCAGGTAAATAGGACGGGGTGGGAGGCAGCAATTTCTTGGGACAGAGCTGGAGCTGGTGCTGCACAGAGCCTCTTTCTCCCACTGCAGTTCTTACCTAACACATGATGTATTTTTGCAACGTGCAAACCCCTCCACACTCCCTCATGCTGATGTTGGCCATGGTGGTGCAGGAGGGGGAGACATCGGTGTCCCTTCCAGCTCAGTAGCCACAGCTGTGTCACCTCTCCGCAGGTTCTCCGTGTTTGGGCTGGGGTCGCGTGCTTACCCCCATTTCTGCGCCTTTGCCCGGGCAGTGGACACTCTCCTGGAGGAGCTGGGTGGAGAGCGGATCCTCCGCATGGGAGAAGGGGATGAGCTCTGTGGCCAAGAGGAGTCCTTCAGGACTTGGGCCAAGAAGGTCTTCAAGGTAATCTGCTTCCCTTGTGCTCCAGGGAGGAGTAGGGGGTGGAAGGACACAGGGACAGAGCAAAGCTTCTGGTTAGAGCTGGATCAAAACCCAGTCTCTCCTTCCCTACACCGGGACGCCCACCTGTCACCCTGGCCCACAATAAAGAGGTTCTCCATATTTTGGTGGAGCTGACGCTCTGGTTTGTGCTGACTGCCCAAGGGTGAGCACTACGTTGAATTCCTGCGTTATCCCAGATGCCTGGGGGAGGAGGGCACCACGAGATATGCTCGTGGCCACCGGTACAGCCCTACACCATTGGGGTGTGTATGTGTATGTCCTCCATGTGTTGGCTGAGGTGGGTGGGACAAGGGGGGTCATGGGGCTCGGATGGAAAGCCCAGGGGCAGCAGGGAGATGCCTGAGAGCCTGGTGCGTGCCGCAGGCAGCGTGTGACGTGTTCTGCGTGGGGGACGACGTCAACATCGAGAAAGCAAACAACTCCCTCATCAGCAATGACCGGAGCTGGAAGAGGAGCAAGTTTCGCCTGACCTACGTGGCTGAAGCCCCAGAACTCACACAAGGTACGAAGACGGTGTCACCCCGGAGGGCTCTAGGTGTGGGGCAGGTGGAGGATAAGACATAGTGGGGTTAAGTGAGGGCAAATGTCCTTACTTATTCTGTGTTAAATTCCCAGCATTTCAGTCTTGCCTTTCCCCTCCATCACATGCCCAAGGAGCAGTTTGTGATGGTCTCAGGCCCCTCTGGCTGGTCCCTGACTGTATCTGTAACAGAGATGTTAGGATATGATCTGATCTTCCTTCTCCTGACCCCATTTTTTGAAGCAAAGAGCTGGAAACCTGGGAGCTTTCCAAGCTCACTTTGTCCAAATGCCGCTCCGCTGAGCGTTGCGGTGCAATGGCAGGTCCAGCCCACCGACACCTGGCCCCTCAGCACGGCTCCTGCAGCTGATGATCTGCCGCACTGGCTTAGCCTTTCCCAAATTCATGCTCTTTGCTACCAGCCAGGTGGTACTGGCAGCAAGAGGTGCATGCCTGCACGTGAGGTCACATCCCCGTGCCTCGTGCAGGTGGTTTCGGAGTCCTCCTCAGTCACTAACAACAGGGACACGTGTTTGGTTCCTCCCTGGGGCTTCTGATCCCCCAGGCTTGCTGAAGCTTTGCAGGAGATGGGGACAGGAGGTGGTCGAGAGCACAGTCTGCTCGCTGCAGCTGGCGTCAGCCAGCTCTGGTCCAAAGGGCTGAACCCGCAGCAGCAGCCAACAGACCTGCAAAAGCCAGAAGCTGTCTGCCTTGGCCACGCTCTGCTGTGTTGCTTCACCGACTCTTCTCCTCCGCAGGATTGTATAGCATCCACAAAAAACGCGTCTATGCAGCCCGGCTTATCACACGCCAGAACTTGCAGAGCCCAAAGTCCAGGTAGGAGATGCAGCTGCGCCGGGACCTGCGGGAGCTGAATGCACTCGTAGTGCACCCAAGCATCCATGCACGCAGTGCTGCAAATACCCCTTGACCCCTGAATGTCCCATGGATACCATCTTTGTGCAAATCATCACCGAGGCTGGAAGCCCCATTAACCCACTGAAGGGTGTTTCCTGCCTTCTTATACAGTGAAATCTCTGCCGCTACATAAATTAACCTGCTGCCTGTAAGGATGAGAAGATGGGTGGCCGCACTTGTGGAGTGGCAGGGTGCATGCAAAGAAAGGATAAGATTGCTGAGGCAAGAGGTTAAACTGGTTTTCCCTTTTAAAATGTCCCCGAGGGTGAGTCAGCAGCGAGGGGAGGCGGACACTGCAGTGTCCTTTCTAGCTTCCTGCTGCGACTTTGGTGACATGCTCAGCAGGGCCCCAGGGCTTGGACATGCCACCACTGCCCAGCACACCCAGCAGCTCTTGAGGCCAGAGCTCAGCAACTCCCTGAAGGACTCCCCCAAAACACATCCTGCTTTTTCTCCTTTCCCTATAGTCGCTTGACAATTTTCCTGCGCCTCCACACCAACGGACACCGGGAACTGCAGTACCTGCCCGGGGACCACTTGGGCGTGTTTCCAGGGAACCACGAAGACTTGGTCAATGCCCTGATTGACAGGCTTGAAGATGCCCCTCCGGCCAACCAGCTGGTGAAGGTGGAGCTCCTGGAGGAGAGGAACACAGCTCTAGGTAACCAGGGCCACCTCTACACAGAGGTGGCCTCTCTCCTCTTCACCCGTCCCTTGTAGCAGTTCTTGTAGCTCCTCGGGGAGGTAGGTGGCCCCCAAGGAGAAATCATTTCCCATCTCACTGGTGCATTTGCCTGGATTGGGAGCACCTCCTTCAACCTTCCTCTGCCCAGAGCCATTGCTCGTGTGCATTTAGGGTGTAGAGCAAGGGTTTGAAGGGTGAGCAGGGCCCTGGGGAGATGTTTCCTTGTTCTTCAGAAAAATTGAAGATGTTTATGTTCTCATGAAAAGAGCAATGTCTAGGATGGGAAAGAAGAGTTAAGGGATCTTGATGGACCACCCCAACACTGTATTTCAGGGATAAGTCTCATACCCTACTGCCATGCACAGTGTAACAGGAGATGGGAAACAGTATTAACTCAGTGACTGAGGCTGAAGGTGGTGGAGTATCAGACTCATATTTGTACTCATTGTACAGCATCTTACTTGTAGCATGAGGATGTCTCGTTGACTCTTCTTTCCAGCTCTTCATCATTCATTGTCTCAGAGCTGATAAGGGGGAGTGAAAGCAAGGATTGTCCACCTTGGCTCTTATGCTCAGCTGATCCCATGGTTGTGCTGAATTCCCTCCTGGCAGGTGTCATCAGTAACTGGACAGACGAGAACCGTGTCCCACCATGCACCATCTTCCAGGCTTTTAAGTACTATTTGGACATCACCACCCCTCCCACACCCCTGCTACTGCAGCAGTTTGCTTTGTTGGCCACCAGTGACAAGGAGAAGAAACGTCTGCAGGTCCTTAGCAAGGTAAAGCCCCAGACCCCAAGCCCCAAGTTTCTCAAGGCCCTGGGGACAACCACAACCCCAGGGCATTTTCATCCCACATTGTGGTTAGGCTGAGTCTCTGCCCATGACAGCAGGGCTCCTCCTGCCTGCCTTCATTGCCGCCCACCCCAGCTTTGCCATAGGCCTGGTGGGATATCGGCAGAGGCACCTGGCTTGGAAGAGGTCAATGCTGCAGCACTCTCCTCCCTCCCTCCCTCCCTCTTTCCCTGGCTGCAGGGCTTGCAGGAGTATGAGGAATGGAAGTGGTCCAAGAACCCCACCATCGTGGAGGTGCTGGAGGAGTTCCCCTCAGTGCAGATGCCCTCCACACTGCTGCTCACACAGCTCCCCCTCCTCCAACCGCGCTACTACTCCATCAGTTCCTCCCCAGAGATGTACCCAGGCGAGGTCCACCTCACCGTGGCAGTGGTCTCCTATCGCACAAGAGGTACCGTGCTTATGCAGGGGTCAGTGGAGACCGGCTTGGTGTGGAGAGCAAGGAAAACGTATTAGCACGCGGGCAGCACCACAAGGTCTTTGGCAGAGAGATGTCATTTTAAAGCCTTTCTGCCTGCTGCAGTGACTAGATTCCTTCAACCCATGACACTGCTCTCCCATGTTATGGAGAATGGCCATCCATCAAAGGGCAGTGTATTGCAGAGATGCCAGATCTGGGTCAGGTACCAGCAACAGACCAGCCATGGGGGCTCCAAGCTCCACGTGGGATCATTTGTTTGCCCACATCAAAGTCTACATTGCCACAACTAGCCAGATTTCTGTACCTGTGCAAACACTGATGTGTCCAAGCAGCCTTGGTCATGGTGTAGATGGACACAGCCCCGTCATCCCTGCAGCAGGCAGGACACAGGGGAAGACACTGGCCATTCATCTGGGGCTGCCATGGAGGGCTTGCGTCTGGAAGCACTGCAGCATGATACTGCTTCTGCCAAAAAGGATCAAAGAGAAGTTGGGTGCTTCCTAAGTACTGTGGAGGTCCAGCTATCCCAGGGCTGGGTCCTGGGTGAACTTGGGTAACTCCACAGAGGGATCCAAGTGCCAAACTTCTACCAAGTTCGTGGGGCATGGATGCAGAGATAGTAAAGGTTTCAGTGAGGTGTTCATGTGGAAAGTAGCAGGGAGGGTTTCAGAAAGGAAAGCAACTAGGGTAGTTAGCTGGTGTGTCAAGTACAGACCTCCTTTTCTCCCCTCCTAGATGGAGAAGGACCAATCCACCATGGAGTCTGCTCCTCTTGGCTCAATCGGATACAGACTGATGAAGTAGTGCCCTGTTTTGTAAGAGGGTAAGTGGTCCACACAAGGCAAGGGGTGAAAAAGATGGGGTAAGTCCCCTTGCAGGATGAGCTCTTCGCCCTCAATTCTTTTTTGCAAAGCACTAAGGGTGCGGAGAAAACAGGGCTGGATTTATGAGCAAATGGGTCCCTCTTGGGTGCAGTTCTTCTGCGCTAAAATGTCACTTTCCGGGATTTCATCTCGTTTTCTACCCCTCCCTCTATGGGTGGTGTCTCAGTTTGCTGTGGGCAGAGGCGAGGGAGGGAGCATCCTGCTTGGGTTTAACTGGCGTCTTCGATGTGTGCAGTGCGCCCGGGTTCCACCTGCCCCAGGATCCCCAGGTGCCCTGCATCCTCATCGGCCCTGGCACCGGCATCGCCCCTTTCCGGAGCTTCTGGCAGCAGCGGCTTTTTGAAATCCAGCACAAAGGTGGGTTGACACTTGTTCCTCCTGTTTCCCTTCTCAGGAGAAACCTGGGCTGGTGGTGTGGGGATGGGGTCCAGTGTCCTGCCCGGGCTGCCCCAGCAGAGACAAAGGGCTTCCTGAAGCAGTCTTGGAGGTCAGCCCAAACTCCCAAAACAAACTCCATGACAACCCTGCTGTAAAACTTTGCAATTTTTAATGGCAGAACTATAGTGTTGGAGTTGGTTCTTTTAAAGAACATTTAATGCAAATTTATGTAAAATATGCATTTCCCACTGATCATTTAGGAAAAAAAAATTAATTTCTCCCCAAAACCTGGCACAAGCACCCCTGCCATGTGATCTCAGGCCACACACTGGCTCAGGCACTGCATTACCTCCTCCTTGCTGGTTTTTCCTCTCTCCCAGTTTGCTAGGGAAAGCTCCTGGCAGTCTCGCGCTGGGTGCTGCGGCTGCTGCCAGATCTGGAGGACGGTGGCTTGCAGAAAGCAGGTATCGGTGGTCGCCGGGCTAACTGCTTCCCCCGTCTCTCCTCCAGGTCTGAAGCCTTGTCCTATGGTCCTGGTATTTGGCTGCCGGCAGTCCAGGATCGACCACATTTACAAAGAGGAGACGCTCTTTGCCAAAACCCAAGGTGTCTTCAGAGAGCTGTACGCAGCCTACTCCCGGGAACCGGACAAACCAAAGGTGCGCGGCAGGCACTGCTCCAGTCCTGGTGTGCAGCCCTGGGCAGCCGTGGCTGGCTGGCACAGCGTGGAGGTGCTTGGTTCCTTGGCACAGCCACAGTGGCTCATGCCCTGGGGCACTCTGGTTGCATAAGTGTGCAGGATCGTGCCCTTCCCAGTGCAGCCCCGTTCCCAGGGCACATCCCCATCCCCGCACCAGCCTGAATGTGTGCCCACATTGCTCAGGCTTTGCCCTGGAGGGCTGCAGCTGTCCTCACCAGGTGGGAGCTGATGAGGAGGGGAAAGGTATGTCTTCCCAAGCAGGTGGGCAAGGAGGGATGTCACCCGGTGGGGTGGCCCAGAGCCAGCACAAACATCTGGTCTAAATCACCACCACACCTGAGCAGGCCTGGCAATGAGATATGTGGTGAAGGTGTGAAAATGCAAGAGCAAACAATGCTTTGCTGCTTTCCCTACCTCTTTTCTATTGTGGGTGCTGTGAGGTGCAGGCATGCTCCCCCAAAGAGGTGGTTGCATTGCACTGCTGCCTCGAAGGCAGCTGGTGCACACAAAGCTGGCTGGAGTGTGCAGGTGGATAGGGCTGAGAAGCTGTAGTTAATCTCAGCTCCCACCTCCTCCTCCTTCCTCAGAAATACGTGCAGGACGTGTTACAGGAGCAGCTGGCCCAAACGGTATTCAAAGCACTGAAGGAGCAGGGAGGCCACATCTACGTCTGCGGGGATGTCACCATGGCCAGGGACGTCCTCAAGACCATTCAGCGCATCGTGAGGCAGCAGGGCCAGCTGACGGTGGAGGAGGCAGGTGCTTTCATCAGCAAGCTGCGGGTAAGTAGCTTCTGCACCACGAGACACGATGCAAGCTCCTGCCACGGGCGCTGCACCTGGTGCCTCCTCCTGCAGAACAGGCAGCACTGAGGAGACGGTGCTGGGGGGGATTGTGGCTCCCACCCACACTGCCTGCACCTGGGCAAGGTCAGGAGCATGATCTTCCAAAGCTTTGGGTGCACAGTGGAAGTTGACCTTGCTTTGCAGGAGGTCTGCTCCAGGCTGCAGCCCCCTCAGCCTGCGCTGGGCTCCTGCGATGAGCCTGGTTCTGTGCTGAGCACTGGTACAAGCTCTTTTGGGAGCCCTTGGTAGCAAAGACAGGGTTTATTCACCTGGTTAAGCCCCCGCTATCCCTCCATCATTGCAGCAAGCTAACAGGGCAGTTTGTGGGTCCCCCTCCCCAAATCTCCTCTGTCCGTGTGGCTGGCTGGCTGCTGTCCCTGGGCAAACCTGTTGCTGCAGATGTTGCAACTGAAGCAGAAGTGAGCTTAGTTTGGGACACAGGCCCGAGGACAGATGCTTGAACGGCTCTGCTTCTGCCCAGGAGGATAACTCAGCCCGATTCCTGCAGGACTACCCCTTCTAAACCATGTCCCTACACTCTGTCCAGGAGCTGAGGGAGCCCGGAGCCATGTTTTTAGCTGGTTTGCAAGCAAAAGCTCTCCTATGTGGGCTGGCCTCAGGTTACTTGTCCCCCTGAGGGCCAGGCAGTCCCTGGGTTGCCAGCAGTTGAGGAGGTCTAATGCACCGAGCAGCTCTGCCACTGCCCCACAGTGTGACCTTAGGAAGGTCATTTCACCTCCCTGCTTGTTCCTGCCCCTCTGCCCTGCCTGTACCACCAGCTCTTGTGACAGGCCCCCGAACATTACCCCAACTAGATATTTGGTACCTACCCATAACACGAAAGCTTTCTAGTACAATGCCAACCATCAGTAAATACTTTTTTTTTTTTCCCACTGCCCCCCTCCCATCCTCTGTTTCAGGATGACAGCCGGTACCATGAGGATATTTTTGGAGTCACCCTGCGTACGTACGAAGTGACTAACCGCCTTAGATCTGAGTCTATTGCATTCATTGAGGAGAGCAAAAAAGATATGGATGAGTGAGTTGACATGCTTATTTTAACCCCTGCAATGGTCTCCCAAGCGCATGGGCTGTGGGATGGGGAAGGGAGCTTAAACTTTTGCACTCATGTGGTCCTTCTTATAGCAGAGGCTGAGAAAGGACATTTGATTTTTACACTGGAAGCAGAGGCTGCTGCCTGGCAGTCTCTCTGAAATAGTTGTCACCTTGCTAGGACAAATCCCCCTGGCCTTCCCGGGTTATTGCACCCATCGTCCCAATGTGCTCAGACCTGATAATCCTATCCAATGGTGATGCAAAGCAAAAATCCTGCCTGCTGCCTGCCTCTGCTCCCCTGCCAGTGAGCCGGCGGATGATGGGCTGGAAGGTTTGCAGGATCTGTGGCGAAGGGTGGCTCTCCCCAGCTCCAGTGCTGTCTGGGGGGGGGCCTGGCTGGCTCCAGGGGTGCAGGTGGCTAGTACCCACAGTGTGGGGAGGTCTCCAGGCTGCTGCATGCCCAGTTAGGAAAGATCTGGAGACTTTTCTTTCCACTGTTGTAAAAACAACCATAAGAAGTAAAAAACCTTGACATTTGCTATGTTTGTTTCTGCTCCACCATGTCCTGCCATTTGCTCAGCTCTGTCTCGATGGGATTTTCCCTGGCTGAGCAGAAGGATTATTTAGGATAAAAGATGAGCGGCTGCATGGCTCTTGCTCCTTATCCTGACCCTCAGCAGCCTGGGGTGCAATCCCTTCCCTGCACTCCTGGCTGTGCCATGTAGTCCAGCTGACCCTGAGCGGGTTTCCCAACATCCTTGAGGTTTGGTAGGAATTTTTCTCCAATGCAGCACATACTCTGGGGTCAGCACTGTATACAAAGTGCCTCATTTTCCCATCTCTAGGTAGGGATAAGGGTTACCTACCTGCCCACCTCACCCAGCTGCAAAGGGCTCTGTAAATTCCTGTCTACAACATGGTCCCTTGGGAAGTCCTTAGTCCTAGATGCTCCTCACCGCTACTTCTAAGGCCAGCCTTTCTCCCCTTTCCCTTGCAGGGTTTTCTGCTCCTAACTGGACCCTTCGCCCCAAGGGGATGCCAAACCAGTCCCAGCACCTGCTGCCCCCTCCAGCCGGAGGGCACTGGGTTTTGTATTTCATGGACACGGTGGCTCCTTTTCTGCAGGGAACTGCCCATGGAAAGCGCTCTCTCTCTCGTCCTGTTGTTGTGTCCTGATGATGATGATGATGATTTTTATTTCCTTTTCTTCCTCTTTCTCTTGCTCTTGTCCTGTGGCAGTTTCTTTTCACCCCCTTTCCCTGGAATTCCCCACTGAAGTACGATGGCTTTATAATCTGCAGTGGCTCTTAACAGAACTTCACACTTCTCCTTCTTCTCATGAGGGCATTTTGCAGCTGCATGAAATCACCACCTTCGTGATCATCTGCATTTTTGGTGTTTTGGGGGAGAGCAGAGGTGGCAGGGGCTGGGCAATGGCTAGGTCTTGTTGCTTGGCGAGAGCTGGGTGTTGTTTTCCCCAGCCTCCCCCTTTCCCCAGCTCGGGGCTTGGCTGAATCCTTTCATTTTCTTGGCTTTCCTTTGGACTTGTACAGACCTGTGCATATGCCCAAGGCTGGGGGCAGATGATGTGCAATGCCCTCGTGTCTATGAACTTTGTTCATCCCCAAGCAGCCTGGGTACAAATGTGTCTCTTTTGATCTGAAGGGTAGGATGTCTCTGATTCACGTGTCATGATTTTTCCTAAATGGACTCCATGCTATGTTTGCTTCCTTTTCTGCTCCCTGTTCCCCATGAGCCTCTCCTTTTGCTCAGTCCCCACTTTTGCTGGCATGAAAGTCCTCCCCCAGAAGAGCAAGCACCGAACACACAGGCCGATGTATATGCTAGGGAAAAACTCATGGCAATGACTGCTGTTTGGCCAGGCTGTCCTCCAGAAGGCTTTACAGGAGATATGTGACCTGCAGCCATGATGCTGGTGAGAGAGATTCAGGGACCGGTTGCATCCCAGAGCTTTGCAGGCTGTGAATGTGTGAACTCTCTCCCAGGTGAGACTGGAAAGCCACAAGGATGGGAGAGAAGCGGCTCCAACCCCGGCTGCAAGAGGCACCTCCTCGTAACAAAGCCTATTTGGAAGGCAGCACTTGGAGGGTTATGGAGGCTCCTGGTCCTTGGTGAGGATGTGCCGACCAAGGACCCTTGAAAGCCCAGAGAGCATCAGCTCCACCTTAGCGCAGTCTTGCGAGCAGTTCTAGGACAGCAGACCCCAGCCACTTCCACACCTTAGGGAGCAGAAAGTGCCAGCACGGAGTGACCTGCCTGCCAAAAGAAATACATGTGGCATCTCGGTGGCAAGCCAGCCCCCTCTGTAGGCTCTGCGCCACCTGCCAGTGGCACGAGCTGTCTCTGCCGGGACATCTCATGTGAGAAGGGAGGTGAGATTGGCTGCAAAGATGCTGCGTGATTCTGGACTCTGACACACTCACACCTCAGCCCTGCTGCAAAAATCTGGCCCCAAAAGCAATCTGTTAACACAATCACAGAAAGGTATCAGTCCCTTTAACAGAGAAAAGCTGTCTGCAAGTTAAAGCATGCGTGACCTTGTGTGTCCTTCCTCCTTCTCCTCCCTTCATCAGCCTGAAGAAGGTTTGTCCTCCCTCACTGCCAAGATGAGGACAGCAGGGCATGGTTGCAGCTCTTGCTGGAGGCAGGGATACAGGGTTGACATTTTGAGCTGGTAGATGCTGATCCTTTCCTTCTGCCCCAGCTCTGCTGCACTGTGCACTGATGCTTGTGTGGAGCAAAGCACCTGCACCGGTGACAGCAGCGGGTTTGTGCAGGAGCTGCAATGGTGAGCTTTGCTTTCAGAGGGCTAAGATTAGCTGCCCCGAGCCAAAGTTGGAACAAAAAGAGCAGCAGGAGGTTTGCTGCTCTCACAGCCCATGGTACAAGCCGTGCTGGCTCCCCTTGGCCCCAGGCTGTGCAGTTATCCTCACCCTCAGCCAGGACCTCCTGCCCTTTCCTGCTGCTTGGCTGGCCACGTCTCCACGTGCTGTGACCATCTTCTGCAACTTTGACTCCCTGAGTGCTTGAAGCAGCTCCAGTCCAAGATCCGGGAGCAAAAGGCCTCCAGGCACTGGGAGAATTTGAGATCCAGGTCTCAGTTTTGCTGGTCCCAGCAGAGCATCTAGCATGGCGTACAATGCGAACGAATGCTGCCACGGTGTGGCCAGAGCCGAGCTCGCTGGGCTGGCAGGGTGGCCAGGGAAGGGTTTGGAGCCAGGTGCAAGGCCAGGTTTGTGTCACCGCCTGGGGACTTCGTGACCTGGAGGTGAAAGCAGGACAAGACAGGAAAAAGGGCAGCCCCTCGTCCACCTCTGTGGGTTGTGCCCTAATCCCAGGGCAGGCAGTGGTATGGGGAGCTGGGTCCCTTTGCTGCTGGGATATGTGAATTTGAGCAGAGGTCCTGTCTGTGGGAGCCAGCTCCCTGGCCCTAGAGCTGTGAACATACAGCTGGCCCTAACCCCCAATCCTATGGCTGCAGAAACAGAGCTAAAGAAAAAAAATTAAACTCATCCCTTCCTTTTGGGAAATTTGATTCTGGCTCTAGACTTTGTGCTCTGGTCCTCCTTTTAGTAGAAGGAACAATGCAACCTGAAGAGGAGGTAGTGCCCAAAGAAATGCCCTTGTCTTCGTCCTCTTCCCAGCTCATTCTGTGTTGCTGGCAATTAGTTTTCTACTGTCCTGCCTTCTGCCTGTATTGGTATAACATCTCCCATCTGGAATTCATGTTGCTGCTGCAGTCTGTGTCTGAGATTAATTGGCTTGCTTTTCCTGCACCCCAAACCTTGCCACCTCCATCTCCCCCTTTCACCTGAGCCACCAGTGAAAACAGCAGGGAAGCGCAGCAGAGAAGGGAACAGGGTGTGTGCCCTGCCTTTGGTGGGATGTCCAAAGGGGTCTGTGCAGGGCAGACAGCCAAAGCCATCTCAAGTTCAACAGGCATCGGATAGGTGAGTCCTTCAGAGCCCTTTGGAAGGGAAATGCTGGCTTAAGGCCAGCCTGCCTGCCCAGCCCTGGAGTAGAAACACCCTCCCTGCCATGAAGGTCCATGAAGTTGGTATGTCCCCCAGGGCTCCGGGCTGCCTCTCTGCTCCCTCTGCCCGAGTAGGACCATTCGCTCCTCGCCAGCTGCACCACCGGGAATTTTGATTCATTATTTTTTGTTGAGTCAGTCTCAGACGTCTTAACTTCTCCTTCAATACCCTTACGTGCAGGGGCTTTGCACTCCCCTCCGGTTTAATTTTCTCCCACAGCAAAGGGGGGAAATAAACTTGCGGGTCTGCTTTATCATTCCACAAATGCGGCTCTTCCACCACTTGTCTAGACGCTGCTCATCTTGGTGTGACATCTCTGACGCGTGGGTGTAGCTACATCATCTCCGGCACGCATACACGGCAGAGAGCAAGGTGGGGTCTGCCACAGACCGGTGCCATGAGCTGCTCGGGGATGTCACGCACGGAGGTGTTGTGCCTCTCGGGCACTCAGTTTACGAGTCTGTCACCTCTGGGTCCCTGCTGCCCATCCAGGCTCCTGCATAGCCTCACGCGTCCAGGGGATACTGGACCTGATGGACACCCAGCCTGATCCAATGTCCCAGTCCCGCTCCTGGAGGATGTCCACCACTGCCTGTTTTGCAGCAGCTCAGCTCCTTTTTGCTCCCCAGGGATTAAACATAAAGAGGCTTTTCTCTAAACAGGAGATTTGATTTTCAAGACACTATGAAGTGAGGGTTTTTTTCTCAAAGATTTTAATTTGTAGGTTTTTCAAATGTCCACAGAAAGTTATATACGAACGTGAAAACTCATGGGAAATGGTTCTCTGTTTTCCCAACCTGCTGTGCCCACTAGCAGGGAAAAATAAGTTGTTCATTCAGTGCAAGGGTATCTACTGCCTCTGTTGTTGATGACTTCAAAGGTTTCATCTCCCCAGAAGGACTGCTTGGGAGTTTGCTGCTCTTCTATTTATGAAAGACAGCAGGAAAATAATGAGACTTCTGCCATCAGGAGTGGACTCGCAAAGATGATACCTCCACGATCGTTGCTGGGTAGGCCTGAGCTCGTTGCACTAGAGGAACCGAGCCAGTTGCGTTCATACTGGCCAGGGAAATGGGGTTTGAGTTTGGGCTGTCCACGCTCCCTGTCCCCTGTCCTGTGCCTACACGTCCCCAGGGACGAGCAGGGGACTCTGTTCACACCCAGAGCAGTGTGTGCCAATGTGTCCGTGCATGACTGGCAAACTTGCAGTTGCATCCCGAGAGAATGTGGTTGCACCTATGCAGAAGAGGAGATGGGAAGAGACAGGAGCGGCATGAACCTGTGTCCAGTCTAACTGTGATTGCTCCATTAGTTCCTTCACTGTTAGTATGCGACGCCTCTTGCCCCGTCCCAGGCCGTAACCTAGGCTCCCTCCACTGCTTCCCTCTGGAGATTCCTCCTTTCTCCTTCTCAGCCCTGTCTGCCCAGCCAAAAGGTGCAGCGAGCTGCTCAGCAAGGGTGGGTCCTGGGGGTGGCAACGAACTTACAGTGCCTTGTGCTGGGAAGAGGCTATTGCACCAGGGTTGCCCTCCCGTTCCTGCTCTCTCCAGAGATGCTCCTAGCATGCAGAGACTGGGGGATGAGGGGAACAGATGACTTCATTTTACAAGTGAAATTCTTGGTGGGCAAATCCCCCCTGGGATAACTGAGAGCAAACTTATAGCCCTGCTCAGCCGTGCTCTGCAATTAATCTCCCAGTGATGGGGTTTTATAGGGGTATGGGGGCAACGCAGGGTTAGAGTGTGGGTGCAAACTGGACACCACCTTCTACAAGCACCATGGGTCTGTGAACACCTACCACGTACTGGAGACCACATTTTTATTAAGCTGGGGGGAGGGGGAGAGGGTGTGTTTGTGCTTGAAGCCTCGTGGACTTGCACCAAGCCCAAGCCAAAGCTGCTGCCTCCTGACTTACGACCGCTGAAGCCATTACAGTCCTCTGATTTATACCTCTGGGGAAGCTGCAGAGAGTTCCCAGCATTTTTTGGAAGGAGAATTTTATGCTCAAAACTAAATTTTTTTCCTGCTTTCACTGGGGACCACTTCTCAGCTTCAGAATTGCTCTGATAACTTTGCAATTGCTTTCATAGTTCCAGAGGGGAGCACAGTCCCTTTACAGAACAGATGGAGACACATTTTCAGGACCATTCAACTTTGCCGTAACTCTGTCTTTGTCATAAGTTTCTTTTGCTATAACAGGAGGAGCAAAATTTGGCCAGTGCTGAACGCTCTTGAAAACTGTATTCCCAAACTCGGACAAAATTAGTCTAGAATCTAAGTCCTCCCAGACAGAAAATGCCTTCCACACCCACCGGCTTCAGTGGTGTCAGGGATTTCAGCAGCTTGCAGGATCAGGCTTTCACAGCAGCAGCAGCAGCCGCAGCGATTTCATGATGGCAGTATTTTTGCATGTGTCAATCTGCACTTGCACTTGCCTGCAATGCATGACTCTAGTAATCCATTTGAAATCTACCCTCAGCGGGGAAATCTGAGCTCTAGCTTCTTCCATATGGCCGTGTGTATTTAATAGGAAATCAGGGGAGCTGGAGAAAGCTAATGAGATTGCTGCTTTAAAGCACTTGGTTCCAGAAGTAAAACAGACCTTACCAGAGGTCAAAATTGGCTTGATTTTAGCACGGGCACAAGGGCAACTTATGAAATATTTAAGTATTGTAATGCAGATATACTTTTTTCCTGCTGTGCCAGGAATGAAGCAGACTAGAAACTCTTGGCCTCCACCCCTACAGATGTTTGGCTGTGATGGAAGTTTGAGCCATCGAAATCACAGGAAAAAACCAGATTGTGAGTTCATAGCTGAGCAGCTGCAGCTTGTTTAGCAGTGAGAGCGCCTCACTCCGAGGGCTGCTGCTTTCCTGCCTTATTCATGTACCTACCTGGCCAGATTTCAGGGAGGGAGGAGGGAGGAAACAGTTCAAAAGCAAGAAAATTGAACCTGTGAGCCTTGCCCTGAGAATCTCTCATTTAACAGGAGCCCACAGACCAAGGCTTTGCAGCTACTCCTCATTACCACGGTGGGGAAGTGGGCAGGACACCGGGGGCTTCTCTTGTATCCATGGGCCAAAGCTTGCAGAAGCTGTTCTGGGGCTGTGAAAAAGCAGGAGTGTGGAGCTGGGCTGCGGGTAGGCTCCTGCACCACCTGACTTCAGTGTTTGCACACAGCTCTGTAGGGCTGCTTCAGAAATCTGCTAGTGAATAACACTAGGCAAAGTATATTTCTTCCAGGGGCGTTCTTAATACTTTAAAAATGTAAAGACTAAATACTGAAAAAGTTGATCTAAAAGAGCAACTGATTTGGGGCTTCTTTTTGTTGCTTTGTTTTCATGTGTTGGCTTTGGGTGGGGAAAGCAAAAAGAAAGTATATCAAATTGGTTTGGGCAAAATTGAATATTTTGTCCCCACAATAATTGCTAATGGAGATTTTACAATTTTCCAAGGGCAACAAAACTGCCTTAATATGTATTCAACTCCAATAAGAGGCATTAGCGCTACACACTTCTGAACCTACTTTTTTATTTTTCTCTCTGTGTGATCCTGGCATGGAATTACGTCTTAACAAAATACTCTTTACAGTACTCAACAGGATGTCTGGAAACAGAAGACAGTGTTTTGGAATCTCCCTATGCCCAGCATTGAAGTGATGGCTTTGAAGCCAATGAAATTCAATGCAAAATTTCTGCTTTGCTAGAATTCTCCAAAATAGGCAAATGTCCACAATTCCCAAGGTTAAACGTGCTCTGATGCCTTGAGACGCCTTCAAAACACCCTGGGTTCTGTATGCTGAAAAGAGCTTAAGAATAGGTTCCCTGGTCTGCAGCAACATCCCCAGCTCTTCCAGAGTGTACACAATTCCCCAGGCAGTAGATGAACAGTCAGATGACTTTCAGCCAGGACTCATTGCTTTTTAGATTGCATGTAGTTAGAAACATGAGTTCTGCCAGCCGCCCAGGGAATTTGATATTCAGTGCCAATTAATTTTTGTAATAGGAACAGGGATTTATTCCCTTGATTCCCTTAGGCACCTTTGAAAAGCATAAGCCTCAAAGGTTGGTTTGGATTTTTTTTTCTGGTGGCCTTTTTCCTGAAGAGCAGTGGTGCCAAGATGAGAAAGGGGACCGGTCTGTGAAGGGTAGCAGCGTTGGGGCAGGCAACTCCCAAACTTTCCATTGCAGAGGTTTTCTAAACTCTTCAGATGTGGGTAAATTCCGCTCTGCTAGATGGGACTCCAACCTCTTGCTGCTCTCTGGTCCTCCTGCTCCTTCCTCCCTCCCCTCAGCACCTCCTCATGTCACTGTGCCTTCATTTGGTTTATAAAAAGATGCCATGATTTAAGACTGGCACATTGTCTCTACTCTCACTTTGCATCCCATAAGGTATGTGTGGAGGGGGGGTTAGCTTATTTTGTAGCTTTTTGCGTGATCCTAAGGTAGGTTTCTTCTGAGGAGTAAAGGGGTGGGGACAGTGGGAGCAGGGATGAGCCGGTGTTGTATTTGATCATACCAGTGCTTTAAGCGGTCAGAAACATGGTTTTCCCCTACCTCTGAGCTCTCAATGCTGCTAAAATCTCTGCCATTCGTACAATGTACTCCAGCCCCCTCTCTCGGACTGACTCTGGCTCTGTTTGCAAGATATCCACATTGTTCTAAAGCATGCACCTCTTTCTGTATAGTTCCAATCTTCTGATTTTATGGAATACTTATGCCTGTTTGCATTACAGTCAAAATAAAAAAGTGAACTAAAATTTAGCGGACCTCGTTCTTCTCTTATCTCTGGGTTTTTAATGCTGAAAGGCCTCTCCTGATAACTTGGCCTTGCTTGGGTTCGCTACCTGTAATGCCAGAGTACTATAAATAGGATGGTGGCGTCAATCAGCAATATCTATTTAACTGCAAGCCAGAAACACCTTCTTGTAAGGTTGCTTGAGTCACAGCATTACATGCTTCACATCATTTATACCATGTCCACTGGGAAAATGCCACAGTCAAGTGAGGAGGGCTGTTTGCACGCAATCCAGGGCAACTTTTGATGCTGGAGCCTCAGGAACACAGCAGCTACTCCAGGCAGGACCTGAGAGACCTGAGCAAAAAGAATGGCTACATGTGGCCAGGCGAATGAGCCAGAAGTCTGGACACGGCTTTTTACATGGGAAGGTAGTGTGCTGTTGCAAGGGGGTAATAATCTGGCTTTATTTAAATATTGGTGCTCCCTGAAGAGCAGCAGGATGTGGATGTGATTAGGGCAGAAAGATCCTAAGTTGTCTTCTAGGAGCAGGTGAGAGGATGAAAGGCATTCGTGTGCAGGAGTGAAGGGCTGCTCCCCTGGCAAGCCCTGCAGTGCCAGGCTGGCGTGAGGGGAACGTGGCTGCGGGTTACCTGATATACGGCAGTAGTTTTACCTCAGACGTTGCTGCAGTTATGCCTCAGACACAGTGGCAGTGACCTCAGACACTGTGGTGGTGTTACTCGAGGCACGGCAGCAGTGTTACCTCAGACATCGCCATGTTGTTAGCCCAGACACAGCAGCAAACACCTTGGGGTCACCTCACGCACCACACCGGTGTTACCTCAGTCCCCGCGGTGGTGCTACCACAGACATGGCAGTGGCATTACCTCAGGTGTTACCGCAGACATGGCTGCAGCGTTACCTCAGGTGCTACCACAGACATGGCAGCGTCACCTCAGGTGTTACCGCAGACATGACGGTGGGGTCACCTCAGGTGCTACCACAGACACGGTGGCGGCGTTACCTCGGTGTTACCACAGACATGGCAGCGTTACCTCAGGCGTTACCACAGACATGGCGGCGGCATTACCTCAGGCATTACCGCAGACATGGCGGCGGCATTACCTCAGTCAACGCTTCACGTCTGCCCCCCCCCGAGGCACTGTTAGCCCTGGGCAGACGGGCAAAACCCGCTTGCATCCACCTGGCTCCCTGCAGCCTCCCCGGGACACAGGGTCGGCCTTGGTCTCTTACTGACTGCCCCAGCTCCACCGGGGGCCCGCGGCGGCCGGCGGAGCGGACGATGTTCGGCGGGACTGGGGGTCCCCAGGCCCGCGTCCCCACCGCCCCTGGGGGCTGACGCCTCTCCTCGGGGGATGGGAACTTTGCAGACGGTCCCTAGGCCCCGCCGCCGCCATTGACCTGGAGAGGCAGCGCGCTCCGCTCTGCGCCGCGACACTTGGCAGACGCTCCCTATCGCCTACACGGGGAAGGCGCCGCCCCGCTCTGCGCTTTGCGGGGCGGCGGCACTTGGCGGACGCTCCCCGGGCCGTTCCTCCGCCTTCGCTCTGCGCCGGAAGCGGGAGACGCTCCCTAACCCCTCCCGCGGGGGGTCGCCCAGGTAAACATCCAAGATGGCGGC
>WAAD01038788.1:196830-215643 GCA_013389945.1 Fregata magnificens
TGGACATCAGGAAGAATTTCTTTACCGAAAGAGTGGTTAGGCATTGGAACAGGCTCCCCAGAGGGGTGGTGGAGTCGTCAACCCTGGAGGCGTTCAAAAAAGGTATAGACGTGGCACTCCAGGGCCTAGTTTAGGAGTCATGGTGGTGTTAGTTGATGGTTGGACTTGATGATCTTAGAGGTCTTTTCCAACCTTAATGGTTCTATGATTCTATGATCTTAGAGGTCTTTTCCAACCTTAATGATTCTATGATTCTATGAACCAGTGATAGATTGCTCTTAATGGAGTCTAATAGCCTTGATTAAAGGGACTGTTAGTAGAGCTTGAAAAAACATAACCGGAATGGCAATCATCTCATTTTAGCTTTTTCACATCCATTTTATTACCTTCTCTATTTGAACTGGGACTAAACATCTCTCATTTGACAACTGGTTAAAAAGCTTTTGAGCCTTTGCACTGGCCAAATGCCTCCCCATAAAGCAGAATTGATGCTAATTACACCCTGATTAAGCTGTAGTCATTGTCATTCAGGAGCATTAGGCTAAATCATTTCCCTGGAAGATATCCCAATAAAGCAGTTGTCCCTATTGAGCATCCCAATTTATTGGAAGAGGATAAAGTGTTATGAGGTTTGATTGTTCTCCTGTCCAGTAGGATGCAGAAGGCTGATTTGACCTGCAATCTGGAGGAGAGGAAATGTAAGCAGGGAAAGAGGGTTTTTTCTGAAGAAGGAAACTGGACTTGTTTTAAACACATGGCAAGGGCAGAGCCTGGGAATCAGTAGAATTCTCCCTTTGGGTGTTTTTGGGGCCAGGGCTTTGTGCCATTCCTAACTATTTGGTGTAAAAGTGCTCAGTGAGGCACTGGGTAACCCATTGCTAAAGGGCAGGGCTTGCTTAGATGCGTGTGATTTGAATGCCTCTGAGTTGGTCTGTCATGTTTCAGGTGATCTCTTTGAACCTTACCTGGATAGTAACCAGCTCTATTGCTTCTTCTTGGGCACTCTGCCTTCACTTGTTAATTTAGAAAGTGAAGGGGCTTTACTGTAAAAGCTGTAAGGTTTTGGATTGTGTGATCTACAGACCAACTGGTTGACGGTTGGACTTGATCTTAGAGGTGTTTTCCAACCTTAATGATTCTATGATCTGTTTCTGCGTTTTCAGAGCAACAGAGGTGTTTTTCCTGTGGGGATTTTTTTTTTTTCTTCTGAATACTATTGGACCTACATTCGTGTCCCTCATCAATTTCTTTTTAATGGTGAGGGGATACTTTAAGTTTGATTCTGGAGGGATCCAGTCAGACAGAAGATAATGTTTTATGAATAAAATATAGGATTTTAATCAGATATTCCTGTGCTATTTTAAGTAGATCTGTTGTTTCCCGTGATGCTGTATCTTCTCAAAATTATATATTGGTGATAGGATAAAAATCGGAGAAGATAGGAGCTGTGTTTTGCAAGTGTCTTATATTGTGGTTTTCTGATGACAAATTTCCTCTTAACGTTTACCTTTTTGGTTGACTCTTCAGTCATAGTGGTGTCAGACCTGTTTAGAAAAGTAATAGTCTAAATTGTAAACCTGTATTCACTGTTAAATCAAAGTTAAATCAAATGTTCACCCTTAAAGTGCTTGTTTAGGGCAATACTACTTTTTTGTATTTAAATGTGCAGAAAAGGTCTCACCTGGAAGTACTATGCAAAGAAAATTCTATACTTCCTACGGCAACAGAATATATTAAAAAATCTGAAGGAGTATCTTCAACGCCCGACTGATCGGCAGTCGTTTTTGGAGGGTAAGTCTTTGGCAGAAATCCCATGTAGAGCACCTAATCACAGCTTCCCATCATTGTTGTTTTACTTGGAATGAGCCTTCCTTGCTTATATTTCAACTAGCCCTTGGCCAACGACTCAGAATTAGGTTTGGATTTTTGATGTACCTGAAATCCTTAAAATCTTGCAGTGATTGCATAGTGTTGCATCAGAATTTTGGGATTACATTAGCTTCTGTCAGTGCTGTGTGCTTGAGTAATTGCCGATGGACAGGTGAGCTGAAAAGCAGTGGAGAAAATGTTAAAACACTTGCATTTGAATCTTGAACAATGTATTGAGGAAATCAGCAGTAGCTTGGCATCCTATTTAGCTGACATTGCAGAAGCGTTTTAACTGTGGCCCATGGGCTGAATACGGCCTAATAGACCAACTGATCTGATTTCGAGTCAGCTCCCTACTATCTCTTTTCCCAAGAACTTCTCAGATAAGGGCAAGGAGCAAGCTGCAGGCAGGGGGAATTGTTGTTACAGCTCATAGCTTGTGCACTGTGGCTTCCTCTCGAGAGCTGTCTGACTGCTGGACCATTGAAGCTGTGCAGTGTAGAGCTGGGGAATGGATGGAAGTCCAGTCACATGGTGGGAAGGTACGTGCACCTGATATGAAGAAAGAAAAGGCTTTTCTGCAATTCATGTCGTCAGTCTGGTAGATCATTCTCTTCTTCAAGCTTCCCATGGAGAAGATAGTCTTCTGAATGGAGCAAAAGCTGCCAGTGTCTGTAGAAGAGTCCCGTACTCTTCGTATGTGCCTCAAAAATGTTGTGTGAAAGAGCCTCTAACACCAAAGCTGGTTCTTGTTAGCGGCAATAGACTTTGAAGAAGGGACTGTGTTAGGGCAAGAAGGGAAAGCTAAAAGTGGCTTTTTCTGGAAACAACTGAGACGCTTAATTATGTGACTTAATCATATATACGCATTTGTCTGCCATGGAGGTACTATTAGAGCACCAACAGGTAGTCTTTTGTGAAGTTTCACCTGGTCAGCATGGGGAACACTTTGCGGGGGTGGGGCAGGGAAGAAGACATGGCTTGGGGCCCTGCTGAAATCCTTGGATACAGGCCTGTCATGGACATGCTAATGAAGCAGTGTAGGAAACTGGAAGAGGTAAGATACATGCAAAATTCTTGTAGGTGAATATGCTTGATTCCAAGGTTGAACAATATGGAGGCTTTAGAAAGAGCAGTGGTGACAAGATGACAAGGAGAAGATTCTGAGAAAGGGCTATTTTTTTCCTGCAGAAGTTTGACAGGAGAGGCTTGGGCAGAAGGAAAATGAAAATCTGTTCTGTTATACTGGGTTTCTGACATGAAGATGGAGAGCAGGCGTGGAAGAGAAAGATGAGTGTAGCAGAAGAGGGAATGATGAGCAAGAATGATAGCTATGGAGGATATGGCAGGAGGAAATCAGAACCGAAGCAGAAGTGAAGTTGAGATTGTTTCAGGCTCTGAATAAAAAACATTGTTTGGGAGGATGCCAGGAGATGCAATGTGACCATAGAGTTGGCTGGTTAAGCCTAGTCTAGCAGCATTCCTGTTCAGTGTACGAATCTATTGCTTTCCCTTTCAAGATGGTGGAGAGGGGAATACTGAATTTAATTGGTATTTATCATGTCAGCTTATTCATTGCATTTTATGTGATAAATTCAATATATGACTGCAAATTTTAAAAGGAAGGCTCTTGTGTTCTGTAATTGCTTGCTGCATGCCTGGAATTTAGAGTAGGTAAAACTAAGCAAAGAAAAAACTGAAGTCCTGTTTCTTATGTAGTTTGTTTTTTCCAGGTGCTGTTTTAATTGATCAATACTGTAACCCGCTGTCAGACATCTGCTTGAAAAGTGTCCAGGCACAGGTGGATGATATCACAGATAAAGTGCGCAAAGTCCTGCGGACGAAAAATCCAAGGCACCCCAGCTTGGCTTCCAAGGCAGGTACTGTACAGAAACGTATGCTTTACTGCAGAGCATTTCTGCAAGTCTAGATACAGGCAGACAAGGTGAAACAGCTGTTGAATTATTGCAGCTTAAAGAGCTGTTGTTCTTTATCCCCGGGCCAGCATATTCTGACATTTGTTTAAACCGTCATTCAGGAAACAGCTGTTTGTTCAGCCACAGGGACTCAATAGCCCAGGGTTGTCAGTCCATCTGATGCTGCTTAAGCAAAAAGAATTGGGAGGGGAATTTATTTTTTTCCCCTCCATTTGTCCCTGAAGTCTTAAGTAGTCCTGATGTCTGTAGCAGAGCTGTGGGACAGGGGATCGACTTCTGTTCCTCTGCAAGTCTCAGAAAGTCAGCAGCAATAGAAGAGGTACGTGCTTTAACATCTCCAAAGGTCAGGCAGCGTCTTGTACACTTGTTTTTCTCGGTCTTTATTTCATTGCGTGTGTTTTTAGGAGAGATCCCGATTCCAGAAGTGGAGCTTCAGCGGCAGGTACTTGATGCTATGAATTGTGTCCTATATGAGCAGTTAAAATACAAAGGAAACGAACTGGATTACTATAACTCCCTGAATTCATACATTCACCAGGTACGTGTATGTTAGGCAAAAACTAGGAGGCTGCAAGGCTTGAGACGCTCTATTTGTGGTGTTTATTTGTCTGAATGTAGTCCGACAGATAATTCTCTCTGAAGAACAACTTGCTATAAAGTCAATATGATGTCGTCTTTTAGTGCATATTCTGTCAAGTTGGTGTATTTTCACTTGTGAAATCAAACCTTGGGGTTTTGTGTTTCTCTTAATATCCCACGTTTTTATCACATTTTTATCCCCCAGGTTTTGATCCGCAGGACAGGAATTCCCATCAGTTTGTCTGTGCTTTATTTAACAATTGCCAGGCAGCTAGGAGTCAAGCTTGAACCAGTCAACTTCCCTAGCCATTTTTTGCTGCGATGGTGTCAAGGAAAAGAAGGGTAAGTGATCTGCTGAGTTTTGAAGTTGTGTCCACGGTTTTCCCAGAATTCAGCTCTGCTGTTGATGAATGGTAACGGATTTCCTGAGTGTGAAATAGTAGTAACCATGAGGTAATGTTTCTTTTATTTAAGAAAATTATGAAAAACTGAAAAGGAGAAAAAAAGGTGCTGATTTCACATAACCTTTCAAACAGAACAGTTGCTAGAGACCATTGTTGTTGTTCTGTGCACTCATTTAATTCTCTGAGTCAGTGCAGGCTATGTCTTTGACCAGGTCATGATCAATGTACAGAAATCTGTATTTTGTGAATGACATCAGCAGTCCAATTCAAAGCAATGGTTTTGTCTATATATACCCCTTCTGGCACTAAGCTTCAGATGCCATATGTGTGGGCTCTGCTACACTTTCCAGTGCAGTGTCATAATATAATCTAGCGATAGATGTAGCAAACCTGAAAATATCTGAAGGAAAGAACTGGCATGATGGAGTGAAAATGTCCCCTTAGTTTCTGTCTTTTCCCATATATGTTTATCTGAAGAAGAAGCTAGGAAGAGAGAGAAGGTAGCAGGTAATCTCTTTTTAGGAGGGAGCTGAGGTATGAATGACACTTCTTTTAAAAACAAGCTTGAAGGTGCTGAGGGAAGAGCAGAAATAGGTGATCTTGCTTTATCATGAGACCGATCATCACAATTCAGTTTCCTTGTTGTTTCATTATAGAAGCACAGATATTTTTGACTACACCTACATTGATGCCTTTGGGAAGGGGAAGCAGCTGACGGTGAAGGAGTGCGAGTACCTCATTGGCCACCATGTGACAGAGGAGTTCTATGGAGTGGTGACTTCAAAAGAGGTCTTGCAGCGTATGGTGGGAAATCTCTTAAACCTTGGCAAGCGGTGAGTTGAGGATCATCTGGCCCGTAGGGCCTGTGGAAAAAAGGGCCCAGAGTATACTGTCTGCATATCCGATACTGCTTCTTCACAGTATTTGAGTGAGTGCTTTAAAAAGGTGTCAGTCACCCCAGGGGATCTTGAAAATTCTGTATGTCACATTGCATTGTCTAGTTGCTGTTAATCACCTGCAGCAGTATTGTGTGGAAACAAGAATGTTTAGTAAAAATAGTTGCTCTCAAGAAAATGGACAGATCATTTTTTTTCTTTGTGAAGAGCCAACAGGGACTGTCCACTGTTCCCTTAAGAGCAGAGACCTTCGTTATGAGCTGGTAAGCCCAACCCACATGCTCAAATGAGCAGTTTCAAAGGTACTGTTGGTTTGCAGAAAATCTGATAATCACTTTCCCAAGTAGCTGTAGAAAGAAATCACAGAGTGAAAGGATTGCTTTAGGTGTGATTAAGCTAGGGGAACAAAAGCAGATTTCAAAAGGAAATGGCTTGGAGAGTGAATTCTGTATGTAGGATTATTTGACCAAGTAGAATACCGGTGAAGTGGTAGGGTAGAGTCCAATCATCAGTTGTCTAGTGTTTTTCCTTCTGAGCAGGATGTTGGATGTGATGAGTCAGTGCCGGAGTCACTCTTACTGAATGAGCATGCCTGTACCTGTAGCATCATTTTTGGTGACTCTCCCTGTACATCGGAGTACTGGGGAATAGGGGTTGAAGAACTAGCCTTACAATTGAGTTTCTTTTTTGCTGGCAGAGAAAGCACTGATCAGTCTTACCAACTCTTGAGAGACTCGTTGGATCTATACCTGGCCATGTATCCGGACAATGTGCAGCATCTAATGCTTCAGGCTAGGTTATACTTCCACCTGGGAATCTGGCCAGAAAAGGTACCTTGCCACTCGGTTGTATGTTTTCTGATAGGCTAAGCGCTATTAACACTAGTCTATTGATTTTTGGACTACGTCAGCTTGCATTACAGTCTGCCACGAGTTGTTTCTGTAATAAACACAATTGAACGAGTTATCACATTTCAGAGAATCAATTTTTACTATATGAAGCAGGGGAAAGAGGATGATTCTTGCTTGCTTGCCCTAGGGGAGACTTGTGAGCAGCCTCGAGTCTGAGTCATAATTTATCATTTACTGCCCAAGTCTGACAGCTTATCTTGCAACCAATACTGTGGACTTCTAGCTGTAAGTTGTAAGAGCTTTCTATTTGGTTTATGCCTAGATTGTGGTGGTGGTGGTAAAACTCTTGCTGGGCTCATGTAAAAGGAGCAACTGCCATATCAGAAAACTTGTAGGAAGTTATCTTTTATAAATATGACCAAAGCTATTCTCTGAAACCTTAGCCACATAATCAGTGGCTCTTGTGAAAAAGCAACTTAATATTCCTGTCCTTGGGATTCTTTTTTCATATCACCTTCAGTGTAGCAACTTGGTTCCTGCTATCTTGTGAATGTGGGAAAGAAGGTGCTGAGACTTACAAGTTGTCTAAGTTGTCTAGATCATCCGTGTCTTTCACTGAATCGGGGAAGGCACGGGGAAGAAGCATGTAACTCAAAAAAGTATTATTTCTTTAGTGTGTCACTACAGAAAAGAGGTGTTCTGTAGTCAAAATTCCTCTACTAATTTAGTGAAGGTCACACACTTGGGCAATGCCTGTGCCATTTTCAAATGTGAGGTTTGGGTGAGGGGGCAGACGTATTGGCTGGACAGCTGAGCAAAAAACAAAGCCCTTTCCACCAAATTAACAGAAGCATAGGACTGCTGGAGAAGCTGCCTTCCTTTTGAAGAACAAACTGGGCTAAGCTTGCCGTTCATTTCTTATGGCAGCAAGTTTTAGGGTCGCCACAGAAAAACCAGCACAAACTAAGAGATTGTGTATGGGGGAGACTCGCTGAGCTGAAATGGCAACCGTATGTAAATAGGGAACAGCTAAGTGAAACACTGAAAGATCTTCCTTCCCCTTTCTGGAACTCAGTAATGTGTTTGTAAAGCACCAAGGCATTTTGCTGCCCCTCAGAACAAATAATACAAGCCCATGGCTGAGTTTTACATGTAGTTTCTCTGCAGCACATTGCCAGATGCAATGAAAATGTGCAAATTTGGACTTTTCCGTATTGCATCCTCGTATGCATCCAGTCATTCCAGGCTATTGCGTAGGATTGTAGCTAGCCAGAGAGAATGCAATATGTCTGACAGAACAGAAGATACCAGATTTAATAGAGGTCTGCCAGATTTATGGAAAGTGGTACAAAATCTTAAAAGTCAAGCAGAACTACACAGAATGTTGTCCTACATGTTTGCAAACAACAGTAAATGAAATTGCCAAGAATCTCTGGCAGCTATGGTCACTGTGCTAGGCCTTCCACTTTCTGTAGGATTTTTCAGGATTTTCATGTCCTTCTTAAGATGCCAGCCAGAGAATTAAGGTGGCCAAGAAGCCTGAGCTGTGCTGCTGCTTCTCATACCTAATTACTCACCTCTTCTTTTTCTGACGTTATTTTCTTCGCGTCCTGGCTGATGTTCATGCTCAGTAGCCCGAGATTTCTATTCCTCTTCTGCTTCTGCTCTGAACTTAGAGTGACCAAAACTTCCAGCATGTCATCAGGGAGACAGTCCTTTTGCCCGGTGCGAAAGTGTGTCAGATTTTGGAACTGTGACAGCACTTGAGATATTTGATGTTGGGGTGGATGTATCTGTCTTTTCCCAACCCGTTTAGACAACAGTTTTGTTAAGAGCAAGGAGGAAAAAAAAAAAGGAGTAAAACTTGCATTGCCTGCCTCTAACAAACTTGGCGGCAGATGCTCTGATAGCATGCCAGAGGGTGTTGGTGGGCTGGTATTCTGGATCTACAGGGTTTGCTGCTTTGAGAGCACTTTTAAAGTTAGTGTTCTTTAGTCATCCTGAGACAAGCAGGTTCTCTGTCTCTTGTTCAGCATTACATGATATAGCATCACAGAGGTTATTTGTGTTTCCTTCTGTGCTGCCCTATTTTTCCTCTGCCAGGCTCCCACAGACAGCTGAGGAACTCTTAAACCAAAATGTTTGTTCTCAAGTACAGCAGAAGTCATCTGGAATCACTTCACAGCAGCAGTTTGGGAGACTAGCAACAGTATTCTCTTAACACTTCAGAAACCTTGAAACGGTCTTGTCAATGCCCTGTGATCGCAAAATGTGATGCAATTAGCTTGTATGACTTACGAGTTACTGTGCTCAACATTGCCCTTCCCTGGAAATAGGGAGCTTTACAAATAGAAAAGGAGAGGACTGTTTGCAATTTCTGCAGGCTAAACAAGTGTGAAGAACTCCTTGGGAGTGTGTATCTAAAGCAAAGGTTCTCAGTCCTGTGTGGAAAACTTGTGTGGCGGACCCGTAGGCCTGAGCACTTAGACCCAGCTAACTTGAGAAATATATCTGTATATATTTGCAAGTGTTGGACTGCTGTAGAGAATTGTTCTGAATCTGTCTTTTTGGTTTTGTTGCTGAAGGTTCTGGACATCTTGCAGCATATTCAGGCTTTGGACCCATCCCAGCATGGGGCCGTCGGGTACTTAGTTCAACATACCCTAGAGCATATTGAGCGCCGGAAGGAGGAGGTGGGACCTGAGGTGAAGCACCGTTCAGATGAGAAGCACAAAGAGGTCTGCTTTTCGATCGGGCTGATTATGAAACACAAGAGGTGAGCTCTTCAAAACCTTCCCCACGTTAGCAGGCTGTACTGTAACAACGAGTGCAGAAGTGTTTGTTCTGACAGTAATGAGACGTGTTTTTNAAAATGGGAGCAGCTCTGTCTGTCCTTTGAGAGAGCAAGTGTATTCACTGCTGTTTGCTTGCAGAGAGAAGTTTGTGAGGTGACTTGTCTGAGTCATCATATATCACACAGCTAAAATTTCCACAGCCCAGAGCTCTCGAAGGAACATCAGTAATCAGTTAATGAGGGACCATGGAACAGAATCGACTTCAAAAAAGATTGTAAGATTCCTAAGACAGCTTATGAATCTTTCCCTGTGCTATTATTACCCCCTCTTCCTGCATTGCACAGAGGCTTTGTGTTCCTGTCTGTACTACTCTGCCAGAATGACATGCCAGTACTGTGTTGCTTCGGCCACTCCTCCACCTCAACAAGACATCTGAAGCATTTTTTTAAAGGCGTCAGCAGTGACAGTTATAATACCTCACAATTAATCACATAAATAATCTGAAAATAATGATGGCTTTGTTTCTGGGAGTTCGGTATTGGGATTACCCTGTCTGTGTGATGGGCACAGAAGTAATTGCACAACACAGTAGGGTGGTTGATTCTCTCCTATTTCTTGTTTTCTGTTCTCCTGGTTGCTGACTTCCAGTCTCTTTCCCATTTTCATTTCTTGCTCACATTTGGTTTTCCTTTGTCCTCAGCTGTTTGTTTCTGTCTATTTATCCAGTCACCCCTAGTCATTTCCCCCTACCTCAAAATACACACATGTACACACACAATCTTTTTGAATTGATTCCCACGATCCCCCCGCCCTTGTCCTCTCCTCCTTGTGCCAACTCACAGGAGGCTCCTATCCTGTTTGTGCTATATTAGTCTTGAGAAAAAAGAGCTGGCTCTGGAGTTTTCACAGTCTTTGGTGTGCAATTTTTTAAATTAGATATGGCTATAACTGCGTGATTTATGGCTGGGATCCCGCCTGCATGATGGGGCATGAATGGATCCGGAATATGAACGTCCACAGCCTTCCACATGGTCCCCACCAGCCTTTCTACAATGTGCTAGTGGAAGATGGCTCTTGCAGATACGCTGCTCAAGGTGAGCAGGGGTCTCCTGTGTTTACTATCTGTTTAGAAGTACATTAAGAGAAAGGGATGCTTAAGTGATTAACTCTTTTAAGTATGAAACATAAACTGTTAGTTAAGGTTGAAGTAGGAAGGAAAATTATCTTGAATTCATGGGCTGCGTTGTTTGTTCTCCATGAAATCAGTACTGCTAGGAATGAATGTTAAGGACCACTCTGGTGTAATCTTCTTTTGCCTTAGAAATGTGTTTTGGATGTGATTGGTTTTATGGTGTAAACCATGATGGTTGCTTTTAAAAGAGGTAATTCAGCTTTTGCTGAATTCTGAAGTTCTTTCAGCAGCTCTCATTCTTTGAAATGATAGCTGTGCTTTGGGCAGGCCCTCAAAATAGGATCTAGTGAGAGAGTACACAAACTTTGCTTGTCAGGGCATGGTTCTGAGCAGCTGTCATCAAGAGACCGTATGTGCCAAGATCCCAGAGAACACGGGTAGCATGGCTTTTAGTGCCACCCATAACAATGGGACAAAAGTGAATGTCTCTTCTAAACCTCTTCGCATTTGTGAAATCTCTATCACCCAATCTTTATGCAACATACCATAAGAAAGGAAATTCTTGTGTGATGGCCAGAATATGAGGTTAGGATACAAGAAATGTTGAACTGAGGCTCAAAAGGGGAAAAAAAACCGTATACATATATGTCTGTAACTCTGTACATTGTAAACAGAGCATTTCTTTGCCTCATGTTTGTTCTTCTCCCTGTGATACGGAGGCATCCATCCAGCTGGCAGGGCAGCTGCACAGCCTGACTATGTTTTGCTAAGAGAAGATGTGGAAGCTGCTGGAGGGGAAATGCTGCACAAAATGCAGTTCAGCTCTTTCACTAGGGGGTGCTCCCTAGCAAGTTCTGGTCCCGTGCATGTCAGCAAGAGGTGGTTTTACAGGAGGGGACACCCCTACCTTTGTAGGTTTAAAGTGCAGGTGTTTCTCACTGTCCTGAGAGTTACTTTTTATTCAGGAGTCCAAAAAGATGAAATGGGGACTGGGAATATTGCAGCTCAGCCTTATGGCTCATATTAGGCAGTACTTGGCCTCTCAGAGAGTCTTAAAAAAACAAAAATTCTTGTGTGCCATGGGTTGATACTAAAATAGACATCTCAGTGAAAACTAATTAGATAATTGTCCACAGTGCTTCTGGGGCTGAGTCATCTCTTATAAACAATTAGACAAAAGATATAAACAAGTATAATGCTGGCTGGTTCCAGAGCACAGAGTATTTTAACCAAGCTGTAGATTGACACCGTCATCTCTGTGGCATCTGAGTGGTTTGATATTGCTGGGGAAAATTGAAGGGTTTGTGCTTGCTTGCTGAAATCTTGCTGCCTGACTACGGAGTATCCCCTCTAAAATACATCCTCAGATCATTTGGGAAGGGACTATTTCATAACTTACTGACCTGAATTTGGGGAGGGGATGATAGTTTTTTACTGAAAGAATCTTAAACAAATTTGCGGGCAGAGTTTTATCTAACCAGCTCAGAAATAACACCAAGCTTATTATAGTTAATTGTACCTTAGTTTGAGGTAAATTCATAGGTTGAGCTGTAGCTAATTCCAAAACACCTATTTCATACAGTGAGTTTAGGTATCTACCTGTCCACTGTTGTCTTTCTTTTGTTTGCTTTGTGGCAGCACAGGCCAGATATCTGTGGTTCAAAAACTTCTAGTCAGCACGTTTCTCAGGCTCCCCACCTAGTGCCCAACTTGCTTGTCTCAGTCTCTTCCCCCCTGGCAGCTTCTGTTTCGTCACTGTGTTTTTCCGTTTGTACACAGCTCGCTGCTCAGCCATGCTTCTGCAGAGCATATTGGAGCGTAAATTGTTTTCCGCAGTGGTGCAGTATATGAAAAAAGTACTTTGCAAGCCCGTAGGACTGCACCAGCCCACTGAGGTGTAGAAAGCTCTTGTGCTTTCGGCTGCACACACTGACATACAGTAGCTTCAAAGAGCCTGTATGGATTAATATGACTTGTATGTGTTCTCTGTAGTGAACTGAATAGTTTCAGAGACCAGTGAATTATTCCTGAATGATGTTCTCTGCATCCCATCTTGTTCCTGCCCTGCCTTGCAGATAAGTCAGACTTTGGGACTTAGGCAGCTTTTATTTCTACCTGTATATCTGGCACTGTGCTGGAAAAAATGACATCATTTGGGGATGGCTGCAGGGCACCCGCGATGTGATTTACTGCTGGGCTGCCTCCCAGTCACACCGCTTTACACAAATACTGTGGGAGCAAAGGGGCCCTCAGGTAGGGTTGCCTTTGTGTTTTAACGCCAGTGCTTCTGTGTTGTTTAACTGTTGTGCTTAATCAGGTTATCTTTTAGTACAAAGGAGGAAGTGGGGTGCTCTGGGAGAGAATCAACGTGCTCTTCTTGGGGACTTTCTCTTAACTTTGGGAAGTTTGGATTTAGAAAAGTTAATTTTGCTGTGTGAGACATGCTTGAAAAGCAGGCTGGTGACTTGACATGGTTGAAACACAGGCTGGTAACTTAGAGCAAGAAAGCACTCGGCTCCTCTGCCAGGACAACCTTGTGCAGTTGACCTCACCTTGGAGCATTTGGGAAGGATCTCTCCTAGAAACTGATCTCCCATGGGACTTGAGGGATCAGAGCTCAGTGCCGCAGCTTCTCCCTGCGCTTACAATCAATACCTGTGACCAACAGAGTGGGAGCAGGTCAGCATCCTGCTGCTCTAACCTAATGTCAGACAATGTGGTCTCGGGCATAAAATAGTTTTCATGCCACTGGGAAAGGGGGTCAGCATCATTTAGGAGATGAGGCTCTGTGAGCAATCATACTGGCATGCTCTGTGCATATTTTCCTGGGTTAGGGTTTTTTTTTTTTTTTTTTAAAGCATCAGGGGGGGGCATTTCTAGAGACAGACAGAAACAAGACTTGAGTGAGGCGCAGGATTTATTGCCTTGTAGCAGGCCATTTCATGTGGTGATAACTGATTATTTCCTTTCCTAACAGAGAACCTGGAATATAACTCTGAGCCTCGGGAGATCCCTCACCCTGACATTGGCCGCTATTTTTCAGAGTTTACCGGCATTCACTACCTAGCAAATACCGAGCTAGAAATTCGGTACCCGGAGGATTTGGAGCTCACACGTGCCACAGTTCAGAAGATCTACAGTTCAGGCAAGGAGTGAGTGCAAAAGGCATCGTGAGGACAGAAGCAGCTGGAGTGTAGCTTTACCCTCTTTGCAAAACTTGCGTGGAAGTCAAGTTTGGTGACAATCCTTTGGCTTAATGCATTGAAAACTGCATTGAACTTTGTAACTGGTGCTATAGCATCTTTCCGTTGCCTGCCTGCCCATTCTGGCCCAAAGGCACAGGGACACATTGGTGGTTGAGGCCAAACGTAAGGATCTTGCAGGGACAGTCGTGCTAGGAAGCGCGTTGTCCTTCGGAAGGATTTGCGCATACTACTCGTTCTGTGATTGTCTTGCCTAGAAAGTCGACGCAGTGAGATCCCTGGTGTGGAATATGGAAGAACCCCCTCTTCCAGAGGTGGAAGTTGCTTGTCCTTGCAGTGTTGTGGGTTTTTTGTTTGGTTGTGTGTGTGTTTGGGGTTTTTTTAATGTATATCTCATGCAGGTGATAGTTCTTAAAGTCTTTTATGTTTCACTGTTGTCTTCTCCCGTCTGGATTTTTGGTCAGATTTTGCTTCACCTCTGTAGTCTGATTGTTCAGAGAGCTACCATTTCGATTCTGAATATCCTTACAGGCCTGAGAAAGAGCCCCAGCAACAAAAACAGAAGCAGCTAGGCTTCTGCTTCCGGGGGTGGCAAGCACAGTGGTAACACAGAGGTCCAGTTGGCCACTTCACTGATGATACAAACTCTCCTAATGCAGAAGATGAGCTTCTAGCCCTTTTTCATGCCTGCTAAACACACCCAGTCCATGTTCTTACCTTGTTTGGTCTGTTCATCTTGTATGTCCAAGGCAGGACCTGCAGCACAGCCGTGAGTGCTCCCAGGATGATTTTGAACCTCGTGGCACTGTTTCATGGAAGCCTTGAGGTCAGTGCCAGAATGACTTTGATGTATGGGGAGCTTCCACTCACTGCCGTCTCCAATCTATAGGTATTTATGCAATACTGTGGGATCACGACTGGAAACTGGCCAAGCCTGGAGTCAGCCAAACCGTGTATGGAAGAGAGATGTTAATTCCTGCAGCTTGAGGCCTTCTTCCTTTTTGCCAAAAGAGAACGGATTTTGGGGGAGCGCATACTCCGCTGCCCAGAAGGGAAGAGCTTTAGCAGCTCAAGGCATGTGAATTTCAACATGACTTAAAGGCCCAGAGAGAACCACTGCAGAAAAGTTTTTCCTCTGGCTTCAAGTATTATGGGGTGCAGAGTGACACAGTGTTTGTGCATACACAGAGCCTGCATATCTTTGTGGTTTCTGAAGCAACGTCTGTAGACTAGCTGCAGCTAGTGTCTCCTGTCACTGTCCAGTTGCAATACAGTGGTTACGTCAGAGACGAGAATTAGGTACTGTGCCCTGTAGAGTTAGGTGGATGCTCTTAGTCTATTATAGCACTTCAGGTATTGCCAAGTGAAATCACACAACCCTCCTCTTAAAAGAATGCTTGAACTGCATGCCATCCTATTGAAATAATGAGCACTGATTAAATATGAGAAATAAATACTCAAAGCCCAGCATTTTTGCCAGTGGAGTGGTGGTAGTCTGCAGGAATCCTGGTGCTTTAGGAAGAACAGCCCTGTGTGGTTAGTGCTGAGGAATGGTGAAGGTGCTGTACTTCATGTAGAACTATGTCTTTAAAGTCGTCTGTACTGAGATGAACTTGGAGGGAGGGAAGGAGGAAGGGACTGAAGAATTTCTATGCAAGCAGAATGGATCCAACTGAAAGCAGGGTAGGGAATCATCAGGCAAAATCTTAAAATCCATCTCTTGTTTTTGAGGGTTGGAGTAGACCCCAACCCTTTTCAAGGACTGAAAGCAGATCCCAAAAGATTCCAAGCAGGGATGCAAGGTTTGGAATGGGACTGTTGAGTCACAAGGTTGATGCTGGTAGCTGAGATCAGGCATGCAGGAGCAGCACTTGGGCTCCCCATTCCCAGCCTCAGCTTTGATGAGGCTAGCTCTGTGACAGCATAGGTATCAGTGAGTTTCCTGGGGCTTTATGCTCCCCTCTGCCAAACGGGCAGTCTGTTGACACCTTGCCCCTCTCAAGTGCATCAAGAGAATTGCCACATACCGAGCTCGTAGGAGTTCTCAGCAAGAGGCGGTGCCTGAATGCCAGGTAGAATCGTGCCATAAAAAAGCCACAGGAGTCAACAGAAAGCTGCCCAAAGTTTCTCTGAAAACTGGTGCTGGACAATGCGTATCTAACCCACTTGAAAACATGCTGCGTACTTTAAGACGGGGGTCCCAGAGTAGCCAGCAGAGCCCATTCTACCCACCTCTTTGGGGCCACCCTATGTTTATACTCTGAAAAGAGTCTGGACAAGGAGGAAGCGTGGAAGCTGCTGTTCACGCACACTTCCTCCACCCACAGTCTCTTAACCATTTCCGTTTTTGCGTGGGGTGCAAAAGGGGAGTGTTACTATGCAATAGGGGACAGATGTACTGCAAGCGACTTCCGTACACAAGGCAACCCAGCCAGCCCTGTAACTAAAACCTCTCATCCCTTCAGCAAACATTTTGTAGAGAAACCATGTCCTCAGGCAGGTCTACCTGTCTGCTTTGCTGCGCAGACCATGTCACTGCATGGTTATGTGGGTGTTTGTGTCGTCTAGGAGCACCGGCAGAGTCTTGTACCTGTCAAATTCGGAAGAGACTGGAGGCATTTCAGTAGGCACTGCACAACATCAGCACAGGGTCCAAGCCTGATTTTGGGACTTCAGACAAAACCAAAGGAAATGGTGTCTAAAGGCTCCACCTTTTCATCCTGTTTGGTTAGGCATGCCCATTGCCTTGTTCTGTCTTCCTGCTGCTGCCTGTGGGGTAGGCTGTGTTGCATGCAATGGGTTGAGGCTTTGGTCTTAGCGAGGAGGAATTCCTATGTAAGTGTTTGCAGCTGTGGGAGACCTCAGCCCAAGCATCCATCCAGGGTGGCCAGGGAAAACTGAAAAAAGCCCACAAGGATATCTCTGTCTCCCTGCTTGAGCAACCTCTTGAAATGCACATCAGTTCCCACAGGCTGAGTGTCTGAAGTCCAGTACAGCCGGGAAACACCTCTTTGGGTTGAGGGAGGTCACATTAGGTGTCTGCCTGTGCATCAGGCAGCTCTTCTGTCCCCACCTCCCCTCCTGGCAGCACAGGTATCTTTGCAGTCACCATTTCCCCAAGAAGACAGCGGTGGATACCAAAGGTTCCTTGTGTCCGTGAGTGATGTCTGGGTCCGCGTGAATGTACGTATGTTAAAGATGGTACATATGCATATACATTGCGATTTGTCCTGTTGTGTCTGTGCAGAATTCGCTTGGGAAAAGGGATGTTTTGCTTTCTGGAGAAGGTGGAATTGCCACCCTTCTCTTACCTGACTTCGCTCACCCGCCATCCCACTGAGCAGAAAGGCTGTCCTGGGTGGTCTGGTGCCGTACCAAAGTCCTCTGGTCCTGAGTCCCTTGGGGGCAGAGGGGTGGATTTCCTGCAGCTAATACCATCTTCTCCCTTTTCTTTCTGTGTTGTCAGCCATCTGTCCTGTGGACAGAACAGCCAGGATCGTTAGCAAAAAGGCACAGAGGACTGAGCAGCAGTCATGGGCTGGGTTTGAGCAGTGCCACTGGGTCTTGGGGCTCAGGTAGGTTATAAGGGTAGTACCCTTCCCAGACTTCCCCTAGGAGGGAGTGGGGGCTGTGGGCCACAGCGTCCTTGGGGAGGTTTGTCCTCCCTTATGGGACGATGTCTTGATGTGCTGCTGCTTGTGAGAGAGGCTAAAGAGCTGCTCGCGGCCCTCCACCAGCAAGGTGTGTTCCCTGGGGCAGGGGAGGGACAGCTATTGGTGCAGCATCCTCTTGGGAAGCCCTTCCAAACCCGCTGGACCCATCCCTACACATAGGGCCAGCAGGGGCACACTGGAGTGCCCTGACAGCCCCCATAGCCAAGGGCATGGAGTGTGGCCTCTGTGACAAACCGTGGCACTTTGTCACCAACTTTACAGGAAAAACAGAGGCCCCAAGACCTTACGCGACAGCCAGCCCTCCATCCGGCTGGCGGAGAGCTGCATCCTCTGGGGCTCTGCTGCTGAGCGCAGGAGGGCAAGGGGAGGAAAGGATTACTTCAGGCTGGAGGAGGGCCCCCGGGGATCTTCTGGTCCCTTCCAGGCCACCTTCACATTCACACCAGGTTGCTCGGCATTGTCCTGACTAGTTTTGAGCATCTCCAAGGGATGTCACAGCTGCCTGGCTGGTGGCTATTCCCCCACATGAGGACACAGGGAGTGCCTGCACAGGCAAGGACAGAGTGGTGCGTGTGTTACACCTCTTTCCTACCCTCCTTTTGGCTGGAGATTCCTGGGCCGGGCAAAAAGGCACATTAGCTGAAAAATTGGCTGCCCCAGGCCTGAAGCGTGAGGACCCCTGAGCCCCAGGGTCCCCCTGCCACTAACAGTAGAGGTTGCAGGATGGGGACATCTCTCCTTTCCTTTTTTTTTTTTTTTAAAAAAACCAGGTATTTTATTGGATCTGGGACAGCTGGAGCCTGGAAATGATTTGGTTCCTTTCCTGTTTCTATTTGGCTTTAAAAAAATAAACCACACTGACTTGCTCCTTACTGCCATAGCATGCTGTGTGTTCTGAGCTGCCTGTCTCTCAAAACCGCTGCCTTGCCTCTTGAAAGCGGTTTGCTCTTCCCCTGCGCTCGGGGGAGGCTGATGTGTCACAGCTAGGGCCGGAGCCCAGTCTGGCAGCAAGGGAGACGGTGAGAGAAACACCCACCTCTGCACCGGGCCCTGCCAAACCTGCCTGCCTGCTGCTGCCTCTCCCTCCCCACCGGCCCTGCAGTGCCTGGGGCCACAGCCAGTGCCTCGGCTCCTAAGGAGGGCTGGGTTTCTCTCTTTCGGGGGGATCATGTGTTGCTCCTACCCCCCTCTATCCCGGCTTTTTCTCTTCCCAGCCTCCCGCGTCCCTGTGGGCCCCTGGGCTGAGCCAGGGATGGGGGAAGCTGAAGGGCTTGTGGAGCCGGGGTTCCTGCCACCGCGGGGCATCCCCAGGGGAGACCCCCGACCCAACTGCCCGCAGCCGGGCTGGGCAGGGAGCGGGGCCACGGGGGCCTCTCCCTGCCCTTCTCCTGGGGACTGGGCCCAGCAGGGCCACGCGGTGCCCAGAGCCACGAGTGGCTTCGAGTGCCGGCAGCGCGCGGGGGAGCTGCCCCC
>WAAD01038788.1:215942-281380 GCA_013389945.1 Fregata magnificens
GAAATGTAGGGATGCCACCCGGGGGTGCTGGCATGTCACCGGGGGTGGGGTGTGGGGTGCAGCCATGTCACCCACAGGGACGCACCCACGCACTCCCAGTGCTGCACTGCCACCAGCCGGGGCGTCGAGCGTGCACACGTGTGAGCCCCAGCAGCGCTTTGCCCTCCCACGCTGCTAGTGCAAGAAATTGTCCCCACGTCGCTGTTTTGCCCAGGAGCCACCGGCTCCGCTGCCATTCGGTGATGCTCTCGGGGCTGGTGGGGTGCATAATGCCCGGTGGTATGGTGGAAAGGAAGCAGCAGGCAGGGGTTTGCAGCGGGGACGTGGCCTAGAGCTCCAAGCAGGGGTCGGTGCATAGGCCAGGGTGGTCGTGTCCCTCCTAGGAAATGTCATCGCTCCAGGATGTCCCAGGACCTGGCCAGCTCTGGGCACAGAGATTGGGGTGCTCCCAACTGGTTCCTCCAGCTCCCGCCGTACCGAGAGCAGGCTGTGATGGAGGGAGGGGTGGAGGGAGGCAGCTCTGCCCGCAGCCGAAGGATGTGCCGGGGTTGGGGGGGTCCAGCACCTCTCCCCAGCACTGCCACTGACCCCACGGTCACATCACCCTTCCTCCCCTCTCACTCCTCCTCCTCCCCCAGTGAGGGCTGAGCACCGCAGCACCCCACTGGGCACCCCGCAGTGAACTCAGCCCTCCCTGCAGGCAGCAGCCTGGGGAGCCCCCAGGATGTGAGCGTGGCAGCCCAGGGTGGGAGGAGGTTTTTGGGAACGCCTTGGCCTGGGGATCCTGCCATGCCAGTGCAGCAGGCACCTCCTGCACAGGCAGTGCTGCCCGTGGGCCTTTCTGTAGCACCTGCCCATGGGAGGCACCTGCCTCACGCCCGAGGGCCCCTGGGAATCGGTCCCAGAGAAGGGTTTACAAAGGCAACACCCAAAAAAGTCTCATCGAAACCGGAGGTCGGGGATTGGGGGTGTGTGTGTGTGTGTGTGACCCCATGCCACAACTGGGGTGCATGTGGGTGCATGTGGTATGCTGCCGGCAGGATTCGCAGAGCTCCCACCATGCTGCAACTGCTGTTAGAAAAACCTGGGGAATGCAAGTTCTTTTACAGGCTTGCTGCTGCGGTACAACCTCGTGGAGGGCATCGCAGTCACCCTTGGTCCCTTGGGAGGAGCGGGGACAGGGCAGAGCTCCCTGCCAGTCCCCAGGATGTGCCCAGGGCACAGTCCTTTGCCTTCTACCCCAGTGTCTTAAACCACAAAAGCCACAGGGGCACCCACAGCTGTGTGCTCAGGGCCAGTTCACATCCCTGCTGCTGCATGCCCCATCACGAAGCTGCAGCAGCGGCGTCTGCCTGGTGCTGAAGTGACTCTTCCCGGGACGGTGCGATCTTTTCCTGCACCCAGGCTGGCCCAGTGAGGCCAAACACAGCACAGGGAGGGCAGCCCGGGGCTGAGCCCCTCCAGTGCATCTCTTCCCTGGGGGATTCTCTTTGCTCAAGCAGCACAAACTGCCGCAGGCTGGGAAACAGCACACCCAGCACCTTTTGGTTTAAATACTGTATTTTTTCTCCTATAGCGTAGGTTGCCGTGCTTGGATACGGGACTGCAGCATCAGAGCGCTGAGGCTGTTTCTCAGTGATACAAACAGCCTCTGCTGCCCTTGAGCCGGTCCTTCTTGCAGGACAGCCTTTGCCCTTTGTGCAGGTGCAGCTTTTTTTTTCTGGAAAGCAGCCGAGCACTGCCGCCCTTTGCAGGACCGGTGCGGTCCTCGGAGACCTGCCTGCACCGCAGCCGTGTCATGGCTCGGAGCTGGGCAAGGAAGACCTAGGTTTGAGGAAAGAGGAAGAGCCCTCTTTTTTTGCCTTGCAGCTGTGGGCTGGACGGGGAGCGGGGCTGGACCAACCGTGAGCATCCAGCCAGTGACCCCGTTTTTTTTTGTCATGTCGGTGTCTGGGACATTTTTCCGAGAGATCAAAGCTTTTGGTGTGCAGCTAAGTCACAGATGCTGAAGGCTTGGTGGCCCAGCTGCTCCCATGGTGATGGCGATGTTATCAAGGGAGAAAGCAAAAGGTCACTTCTCTGTGGGAAAACTGGAAAGCAAAGTCCAGAGAAAGTTTCTGTGTGTGTGTGGACAGCAGCAGAGCACCAGCCAGAGAGGGATTAGGGGAAAATAAACATCATATGAGTGAATCGGTGGTGCCTGAGCACCCGTGCAGCAGGCATCACAACCTGAGAGCCAGCAGGTTCCAGGGGGGACCCCCCCCAAAGCCAGGCCAGGGGGCTTAAACGGCCTCATTCTGCAAAGGGTCTGGCAGCTGCTAACGCAGGCAGAGATCTGGGGCAGGCACAGACCCCCAGCGACAAGCCCAGATGGGTTTTCCAGTCCATAATAGAGGTCTGTAAATGCTCACCCTTACTGATCAATACAGTTTCTATTTCAAGGCTGTGAAACAACAGTCAGAAATGGAGCAAAGGACATTATTTAAACATAATAAAAGAGAGAGAGGGAGCGAGCCAGCCAGCGAGCACGGGAGCTTAGCATTGACCTGCTGTCTTTCAGCCGCAGCAGTTAACCATTTGCAACTCCTCAATTATACTTTAGCATGCTTTTATCTTTCTCCATGCCGCCATCGCTGGTGCAGCCCTGCCCCGTGCCTGGCTCCAGCCAGGGCTGCAGCGAGCATGCGGGTCCAGCTGGCGCCTGGGCAGACGCCACCAGCTCCTGCAAACAGAGCTGGAAGCTGCTTCCCTGGCTCCTGGGAATGGCTACTGTCAATATTTGCACAAGAGAGTCAGGCTCTGCATGTCTTTGGGGGTTTGTAGAACTTGGTTACAGCCTGTAAAGAATAGCTGGGAAAAAAATAAAACACCCTGTGTCTTGGGATTAAGGAGGTGAAAAGATGCTGCTGAGTCTCACGCTGTAACCTCAGCGCTCATGGGTCTCAAAGCAAGGCTATGGGCACCCCGCTTCCAGCCCCTACCCCAGGCTGATGCTCTGGCGGGTGCAGCCGTGCTGCCCGGGGGCTGGCGCATCCCTGGGGGAGGCAGCGCCCACCTCCATAGTTCCGGGCTTCCCGGTGCCCCGGCTCCCTGCGAGCAGCAGCAGCTATTTCAAAGCCTGGCTTTGCTTTTTGGGTCTCCTCTATGTTCAGCCTTTCCTTGCCCCTGGCAAGACACAGGTGGCTGCTCTCAGCTTTGGGGTTTTCTTCTTTTTTTAAGCATTATTTGCTGTCACCCGGCATGGCTGTGGACGTGAGCACATGAACCTCCCAGCTGCAAGTAGAGGTGTCCCAGGGCAGGTTGAGCCATGCTCCCTGGGCATGGCTCCTGCCCATGGCACCAACAAACCCCAAATTAAATGGTCTGCTACCGAGGATCCTAAACTGGGGAGGGTGGGATCCTGCCGTGCTGTGCCATGCCGTGCTATGCCATGCCATGCCATGCAGTCTGGGCCAGGGAAGATTCTGCAGACCGGGACTGGTGATAAACCAGCCCTTGGCATCACCCTTTCACCCCCCTGCAGTGAGCAAGGGACAGAGCACACTGGGACCGACGCAGCGAGATGGACCTTGCAGGGCTGCATAGAGCCACCAAAGGGAAATGAGGACGGGGACTACTGTGCCAAAAGAAGTGCCCAAGGCCCTGCCCCGCTGCCGGGGGAGAGCAGGCAGCCTTTTGGCTATTGCCAGACAGTGTGGGCTTTGGTGGTGTCCCCAGGGAACAAGCTTTGCAGCAGGTTTTGGTGCCCACCAGTCTCTTCATGTCCCTGGGCAGGATGTGAGCTCTGCAGATGGGCGTCCCGGGAGCTCATGCCCTGTCACCTCTCTCTTTTCCTCCAACAGTCACCTCGGAACAAATCGAGCACCTGCACCGGCGATTCAAGCAGCTGAGCCGGGACCAGCTGACAATCCGGTACGGCACTTCCATTTCCACTGCCAGGGCGATACCTGCCCCGCCGGGGCCTGGCCAGAGCATCACCTGTGGTGCCTGCCTTCCCTGGGTTGGCAAAGGGTGCCTGGTCGAGATGCCCGGCTCCCCGGGCTGCGAGGATGAGCATATCCTTCCCAGTCGTCCCACAGCCGCGCTGAGCTGGCTCTCTGCAGCGTGGCATTGCAAATAATATGACGAAAAATGAGTGGTGAGGCAGTGGTCTGAGAGCAGGGTCACTCCTGCCAAGCATCCCATTTCCCCCCCAGCTTTAAAATCAGTTTTGGGGAGGGAAGTGAGAAGTCCCTACACAGCAGCTACAGTGGGGTTTGCAGTTGCCCTTTTCCCCCTCCTCGGCATCTGTGCAGGCAATTGTGCACCAAAGCCACAGCTCCGCTTCCTTGGGAAAGCTCTGGCACGTCCGACCAGCTTCATCAGCCACGCGAGGAGCCAGCGTGGGCCGGGGAGCCCAGCTGCCCTCTGCTTCCCCCCCGCCCTGGGCGGGGAAAGTCGATAGCAAATGACCAGCACAGGCTCAACCTGGTGTCTGTGCAGCACAACACGGGGCGGCAGCGAGATGCGGTGGGATGGTGCAGGGCAGAGGAAGTTGAGGGGAGGGTGGATGGCAGAAGCTCCTTCCCTTGCCTCGTCAAGCCCCATTCGGGACCTTATTCCTGGGAAAACTCTTTGAAAACCGTGCCGCTGTTTGCAGGTTGAGCTGTGCAAAGGGCCCTAGCATCGGCCCTGAGCCACTGTGTCCCAGAGCTTCCCAAAGACCCATTTTCGTGGGGACAAAAATCCCCCGTAGCTGCACCAAGCACAGACCGATGTGGCAGCGTGGCTTGCTTTCAGTCTGAATTGAGGCAAATAGGGGTTTTCATGCAAAAAAAACCCTCTTTTTTTTTTCATGATTGCTTTGAAAGAATGGGGTTGGGGCTTCTGCCCCAGCCCTTCGGTGGTGGTCGCAGCATCTCCCTCCGCCACGTCCCCCTCACACTTTGGGCTGCCTCTGTTTCCTTTGCAGCAAGGAGAATTTTGACAGCATCCCCGATCTGGAGTTCAACCCAATTAGGGGGAAAATCGTCCATGCCTTTTTTGACAAGCGGTAAGAACGTCCCCGGCACTGTGGGGAGGGTCGGGGTAATAATTAATTGGTTTATCCTCTGAAAGCGGGACATGGCTGGGCAAAGATCTTCTTCCTAAAGGCTGGGATGGAGCCAGCATGAAAATCATAGACACTTAAGCTACATCTTAAGGAAAAACCAGTCCTAAAGCTTTGCCAAGGGATGTGCTGGACTCTGTGGCAGGCGCGAGCGGGCGGCCGGGGCAGGGTCCCAGCTGCCCGTCATCGGCGGCTCTGCTCTCGGCAGGAACCTGCGGCAGGAGTCGGATGGGCTGGCGGATGAGATAAACTTCGAAGACTTCCTGACCATCATGTCCTACTTCAGACCCATCGAGATGAACATGGACGAGGAGCAGCTCGATCGCTTCCGGAAAGACAAACTCAAATGTGAGGCTTGCCGAAAGCCCGGGGATGGCGGGGGGATGGCGGGACAGGGTTCCCCTGACCCTGCCACGCTCCTCTCATCCCTCCCAGTCCTCTTCCACATGTACGACTCGGACCATGATGGGAAGATCACGCTGCAGGAGTACAGAAATGTAATGTATGGTCTCCCTCCTGCCCCATCACCACCAAATTCCTGGCGCCGGCTTTGACCTGCTGCCTCATAGGTGGTGGAGGAGCTGCTGTCGGGGAACCCCCACCTGGAGAAGGAGTCGGCGCGGTCCATCGCCGATGGGGCCATGATGGAGGCAGCCAGCATCTGTGTGGGACAAATGGTGGGAGCCAGTTCTTTGCTCTGCTGCGGCACAGAGGTTCTGCGATGGTACCGAAAATGGGGCTGGAAGGTGGCTGTCCTGCCCAGGGTATATCTCCTCTGTCCCCGGGCTGGCTTTGGCCACAGATTTTTTTGCAGGCAGCAGCTTTTGGGTTTGGTTTATTTTTTTTTCCCTGTTATAAGAGCCCAAGGCGGATAAGCAAACAGCACCCCATCAGTGCTTGGGTCTTTAGCGCTTATAAAAAAGGCAGCTCCTTGCAGCCATGGTGGTTCTGGGAAGCAATTTTGGGCTGGCCATGGGGCACGGTGCGGGGCCAGTGCTGTGCGCCTGTGGAAGACATGTCCCATAGCCCCTGGTGACCCAGTGCCCCGAGGCCCCTGCCCCATTGGCGTGGGGCAGCGGTAATCTTTTCTCTCTCACTGCACCCAGGGGCCAGACCAGGTGTATGAGGGCATCACCTTTGAAGACTTCCTTAAGGTTGGTGGCATCTCTGCTTGTCTCCCCAGGAGGAGGGTGTCGGGCAGTCACAGGGACCTGGGCGTTCAGTGTGGGCACTGAGCTGAGCCTCTGTCCCAGCCCTGCTTAACCCCTTCCCCTTGCAGATGTGGCAGGGGATCGACATTGAAACCAAGATGCATGTCCGCTTCCTCAACATGGAGACCATCGCGCACTGCTACTGACCTCCAGCTCCCTCCTGGGAGCCAGAGGAGGAAGAGGAGGAGGAGGAAGAGGACTCTGCAGCAGCTCCATGTTCCTGGCACCAAGCGCTTTGTACCCACCTGCGTGCCTGTCCCATAGTGGGGCTGCCTTCTGCTCTCTAGAAACATAAGAGGCTTTTATCTGTAATAAAAGGTATTTCTCTTTTTACTCCTTGCTGAGGAATACTCCGTCCATCCATCACCCGGGGCCTGGCGGGGTCTCTCCCTGTGCAGAAAGCTTCCGCAAATCCTGGTGTCCCCCTTAAACCTGAATTTTTAGCTTCTGCCATGTGCTGCTCTGGGGAAGAAGCTGCCCCTTTGTGCTGTGAGCCCCAATCCCCATGCTATGGGGACCGTATGCAGGCAGGGATGGGGGTGCTGAGGGGCAAGAGGTGAAGGCAGCATCCTCAGTACATGGAAGGGCAAGCACATCCCCTCTGCATCCCATGAGATGCTCAAGCCAGCGAAGGTGTCAGCAGCACAAGGAATAACCCCAAATCAAACCCAAACCAGCCACTTTGGCTGCATCTGCCGGACAGAGCCAGGCAGGAGGGGCAGCGTGGGACCACGCTGAGGCAGGCAGCAGGGATGCGGGGACATGGGGATGTGGGCTCCTGGCAGCTGGGTGGCTCCCGCCCCCACATGTTCCTGCTAGAACAAGGCACCGGAGATAAGGGTTTGTTTACTGGTATTAATAACTGGATGGCTCGAGGCGGATTTCTGTCTCTAAGGCAGCCTGAGCTNTTCAGCTGGCCTGCACCGCCTCTGTGGGGGGGAGGGGGGGGGGGGGGGGGGGGGGGGGGGGGAAGGGCAATGGCTGTTTTTAGAAAAGCTGGAAAGATTTGTTTGTTTTATCAAAAATAGCTTCCCTTGGTGACATGTACGCTCAATGGAAAAATAGCCCCTGCCACAGCAAGCAGCCGGCAGCGCATGAGTGAAGGCTGCAGGGAGCGATGGATGCACAGCCATGTACAGTCCCAGCGCCAGCCCCCTCCATCCCCCCGTGGGCAGCAAGTGCCCGCCATCTCCCTGGCTCAGGGCATGAACAATTTCTCCTTCTGCTCCGCATTGGCAGGGGTTTCTGCACTGCCCAGGCATCCCTGTGCTGAGGGCACAGACACGGACTTACCCTCACAGGCTTTTGCAGATTTGCCCCTCCAAAAAACGCTGTATTGCCCATCAGCACGGGGTGTGCAGCCAAGACGAGGCCCCCCTGCTCTCCGTTCACAGCTGCTGGACCACAGCCCCTGCACCGGAGGAGCTCTTCAGAGCTAGCAGCCAGAGAGCAGCCACGCAAAGGACAGCCCTTCCCTGCAATGCAGTCCTGTCCTGGAGAGACCTGTGCTGTTCGGCGGCACTGAGGACATGCTGGGGCTGACCCAGCTTTGGAGGGAGCCACAGGGACAGAGCCGATCCCATCTCACAGCTGCACACGTGGGGATGCCACCACATTGAGGCTGGATGTGCCGCAAAGCCGTTGGACAGCGCTGCCGCCACCCATGGCGTTGGTTTAGCCATTGTGGCACTGGCATGTGGTGCTTGACCTGGGCTGGGTGGCAAGAACCAGGGTTGGTGCAGGTGCTGCAGCACCCCAGGGCTAGGGAGGGGATGGTGGTGATAGAGCTCCCAGCTCTTCCAGTGCAGCCTTTCAGACTCTGATGGTCTCCCGGTGCTGCCCGATGGCAGCCACAGCCTTGTCTGCATTTGCAGGGCTCTGGGACTCTTCAGTCCCATCCTCCTCTTGCTCGACACCTTCCATCATCTGGGTTCATCCCCAGCTGCACTGCATCAGCACCACCTGGTGCAGAGGGTCAGAGCCTGACCTCCCAGCTGAGACTCAACCTCCTCCTCCCTGTGCCAGACCCTCAGTGTTCCCTTCCCTCCCCACGCACACGAGAGCTCAACATCCAGCATCTCCCCAAATCCCCAGGTTTCAGGAGCAGACACAGGCTCCTTTCCCCATCTTCTCACAGGAATTACCCCACAGATGCTGCAGAACCATCCTGCTCCCCAGGACCAGCTGCAGGCTCCACGCTGCCGGCTCACCCTGCTCCCGGCAGCAGTCACGTGTGTCTGAAAGGCCCTTTTCCACCCGTGAATCACCCAGTGGGGCTGCCCTTCCTGAGCAAAGCCCTTGCTGCTGCTGCAGCGGGTTGATCCCGCTCGTGGTCCCACGTGGTTTTCTTGGAGGAAGCATCAGTGCTTCTTGGAGTCAGCAAGGGCTGGATACATCATGCAATGCAGGGAAATAGAGGGCAGGAGGACTGAAGAGTATTGATAAGAGGGTAATTATTATCCCTTGAGCTAATTAGCTGTCCCCCAGCTCTTTTGTTAGGTGGTGAGGAAAGCGTGGGAGCAGGGGCTGTAGGAAAGCAGAGGCAGGACCCAACGCAAACTGGCTGCAGCATGTTTTGCCTTCACTTGTGTTTGTCTTCTCTGTGGGAAATGGGATGAAGTTGAGAGCAGGAGGGAGGGTTGCATGGAGCAGATGAAAGGGAGAGTGGAACGGGAGGGACTGGGGAAGATAAGCCTGATCCTCAGCCCAGCAAAGGGCTGACGATAAAGGCCAGGAGCCCCAAGGCTGCATACATCCTGCCCGCAGTAACGGTTCCTCCAGGTGCGCAGGAGCATCACTCCCACGGCCAGTGGAGAGCCAGGGCTGTGTAATGCAATGTTAACATTATGCACAGCAAAACCCAGTGAGGTGGAGGATAATAATTCTGTAAAGGGCAGGAAAAACTGGCAGAGCACTGGGAAATTTGGCAAGGGTAACACTTCTGTTGCAGACCACAGCAAAATTCTGCAAAGCCCAGAGTGTTCGATAAAGGATAATTGTTCTTTTACGGGGCACAGCAAGAGCTGCCAAGATGCCGAGACCTGTGATGTGGCACACAGCTCTGTCGCAGACCCCAGCGGTGTCAGCAGAGGGTAATTGGAAAATTGAAGCAGCTTTGCCGCATGTTGGAAAACTCAGGGAAGGCTGTTGAAGGCTGAGCAGCTTANATTACCCCACAGATGCTGCAGAACCATCCTGCTCCCCAGGACCAGCTGCAGGCTCCACGCTGCCGGCTCACCCTGCTCCCGGCAGCAGTCACGTGTGTCTGAAAGGCCCTTTTCCACCCGTGAATCACCCAGTGGGGCTGCCCTTCCTGAGCAAAGCCCTTGCTGCTGCTGCAGCGGGTTGATCCCGCTCGTGGTCCCACTCCCCCTCCATACCGTGGTTTTCTTGGAGGAAGCATCAGTGCTTCTTGGAGTCAGCAAGGGCTGGATACATCATGCAATGCAGGGAAATAGAGGGCAGGAGGACTGAAGAGTATTGATAAGAGGGTAATTATTATCCCTTGAGCTAATTAGCTGTCCCCCAGCTCTTTTGTTAGGTGGTGAGGAAAGCGTGGGAGCAGGGGCTGTAGGAAAGCAGAGGCAGGACCCAACGCAAACTGGCTGCAGCATGTTTTGCCTTCACTTGTGTTTGTCTTCTCTGTGGGAAATGGGATGAAGTTGAGAGCAGGAGGGAGGGTTGCATGGAGCAGATGAAAGGGAGAGTGGAACGGGAGGGACTGGGGAAGATAAGCCTGATCCTCAGCCCAGCAAAGGGCTGACGATAAAGGCCAGGAGCCCCAAGGCTGCATACATCCTGCCCGCAGTAACGGTTCCTCCAGGTGCGCAGGAGCATCACTCCCACGGCCAGTGGAGAGCCAGGGCTGTGTAATGCAATGTTAACATTATGCACAGCAAAACCCAGTGAGGTGGAGGATAATAATTCTGTAAAGGGCAGGAAAAACTGGCAGAGCACTGGGAAATTTGGCAAGGGTAACACTTCTGTTGCAGACCACAGCAAAATTCTGCAAAGCCCAGAGTGTTCGATAAAGGATAATTGTTCTTTTACGGGGCACAGCAAGAGCTGCCAAGATGCCGAGACCTGTGATGTGGCACACAGCTCTGTCGCAGACCCCAGCGGTGTCAGCAGAGGGTAATTGGAAAATTGAAGCAGCTTTGCCGCATGTTGGAAAACTCAGGGAAGGCTGTTGAAGGCTGAGCAGCTTACTGCAGAGAGCAGTGACTCGTGGTGCTGGAAAAGGGGGACCGAGCGACCCGCACGAGTGCAGGGCAGGTGCCCCAGGCAGGTGGTTTTTTTTTTTTTTTTNGGAACAGATAGTTCGATTCTGCTCCCTCCCAGTGACACCCATCCCACCATCCCTACCCATCTCTCAGCCACAGTGGAGCTTGGAAAAGGCAGGAGAGACTGAAACACAGGGGACACCTGCCTGGGAAGGACAGGAGGTGCAGGAAAGCAGGAGGACAATGCAGGAGCATGCAGCAATGGAGCCAGGACAGGCAGTTGCAGCTGATATTTGTAAGCTAAATTTTGAGAAGCTCCCCCTTCCTTCAAATGGCACCCTCCAGTGCAGAGGTGACATAGGAACTCCCCCACCAACAAAGCCAGCAGCTGCCTTCCATGAAGACGCATTTGGCCCAGAGGCTGAAGGTCCACATTTCTGGCCAGAAGTCTGCCAATGGCACAAAGCCTGACCTGGAACAGGCACTTTCCCCACTAGTTTCTACTGCTTAATCCATTGGTTCTTATGAGGTCTCCAACCACTGCTGCCTCATCTTTCCCTTCAGCAGCAGGGAAGGGTCTCAGAGGTACGAGCGACTGGTAGGGGCTGGGAGGATGCCAGCACCAGCCAAAATGTAGCTGAAGGTTTTAGGACCATCCACAGAACGGGGAAATGAGCAGTCAAATGTCACTGAAAGAAAAGAGGGGGCAGAGAGGACATAAAGAAGTATTTTTTGCACTGTTGTGGCTCATTGATACCACCAACTCACCCCTCTCTGACAGCAACCAGGATGGGGAACGACAGAGGAACCTTCCCCTCTGGACAGGGGCACAAAAGCAGAGGCTGAGAGCTGGAAAGGCCACAGGGTGGGAGGGAAAGGTGCTGCTCTGTGGAACCGAGCTACAGGGAAGGGGAGAGGAGGCAGAGACCTCCATAGTCCCCCTCTGCACAAAGAACTCCCACCACTCCTCAGCATCAAGAGAGGGACGGCAGACCACAAAATGCTGGAATCGCTCTTTCCCCACTGCCAAGGTGGTCAAGAACACAAAACAGAGGCAAAAGGCACCTTCTTAGGGCCTTTGCTGGTGGCTTGGACCCAAAATATGTGGAGAGACAGCTGGGATTTTTCCAGTACGGCACCACAGCGGAGCGTGTCCTACCGTGTCCTTTGCATCAAGACTGTTTTGCTATGCACCACCCATCGCTTTTCACTGAAGTCAGAGCTCCGGAGCCTGGCAGCTGTGATACAAAGACAGCCTCCTGCTTTGATCATATATTGTCTTTGGAGAATAGTAGGGAAAAAACCTTACGCCCAGGGATCCTTCTCACGAAGGCAATGGACACCTTCTTTTTGCTAAGGATCACTGTCATCAACAATAGAAACCAGAAGTCATTCTTGAGGCTCTTCACCCCAAACTACTTCCTCCTTTGATGCCTTCTGATTCTTTAGGTGTCCCCAACTACCCAGCCCATCTGGTGGTCACCAGCCTGGCACACTGCACCACGCTCTCACACAGCGTGAGCCTTCACCTTCAGTCTAACCTCTCTGCCTGGTCAATCCAGAACACTGGTCCAACATGTCCTGATGGCAGCTCCTCAACTTGAACCCCTGCCATCAGCCCTGGGCACCACCCAACACAGAAGAGATGCCCCCTTCTTGAGTGATAACCTTTGGCTGCGGGCTACAACAGGGGTCTGCTGAGACAAAAGTCCACCTTTGCCCCTACCTACAACAAACTGGTAGCACTAACAAGTCCTAGGGAGTCCCCAGATGGGAAATCCAAAGGTGGCATCCATCTCCAGCAAAGATTGGATGGTGACTCCATTCTTGCTCTTGAAGTTATTAGGGAAGAGGCTCCATTTAAATGTCACCTAACCCTGGCAAAGATGTAAAGAGTCACGATTGCATTTGCTACACTCCAGCACCCACTTCAGCACAGTATTAATGACTACCCAGTAAAGTAGGACAACATCCCTTTTCAGAAACAAAAATTAAACTCCCAACATGGATACTTTCCAACAGCCTAAGTGCCCTCATTTGCATCACGAAGGCTAGCTAAATACGTACACGATCTTCTGCTGTGGTACAACCTTCCTAAATGAATTCCAGTGACAGGAAAAACAGACCAGAAGAACCACCCTCCGATCCACCTGGAGAAGCTGCATCCAGACAAAATGGTGGCTGTGGGGACAGAGAATTTCCTTCTCCACTGGAGGTGATGCAAGCCTACTGTCTGGATGGGTTGATGTTTGGTCCCCAATGAATTGATGACTTGTAGGTCTTCTCTGCATAAGAAAGTAAACACCTCTACAAATGCAGGTGCTGCAAAACATCTGTTTTTTAGCAGCTCAGTGACTACCACCATCAAGGAGCAATACGGCGGCAGCCTTGCCACGGGCACCGCAGGAAGAGAGGAGAAGTGTGGAGGTAGACTCCAGGAAAAGGGCTCACAACAGACAAAGGCACAAGACAAACTTATCTGCTACTTGCAGCAGGGAGATGAAGAAAGAACAAAGCTGTCCTGAGATAATGAGGCAAGATAAGGAGAGTCGAAGTCGGAACAAGCCAAGGATGTATTAAGCGAGACGGGGCAGCAGGTCACGGCACGGAGGGGAAGAGAACAATGACAACGGAAGCGCTCTCTGTTCAGGCCCATCAGAAGACACAGGGCTGGAGCAACCCACAAAATCATTTGTGCTACAGAAACTAGTATTTAGTTGACAGGTTTCAGCTGAGTTCTTGTCCAAACTACATATCCGTGACACTTCTTGCTCTTCCAGGAATGAAGGAAGGGAGCTGGCTTCCCAGAAGGGCTGAGGAAGAAGGAAAAAAAAAAAAAAAGACCAAAGCTTTATGAAAGATAAAATTTATTGGTGAGACAAAATGACTTTGCCCCTTGCACTTCTTGTATCAGTCCAGCACAAGGAAAAAGCTAACTTTTAAAAACCAAACACACATGTGAAAGTTGGCCTAGGGGTCATGGAAAACCACCTCAAGCCAAAGACTCAAGAGCTGTGAAATATGTCTCTCTCCAGGCAGGAGGATGGCAGCACAAAGCTCTCCAGGAGCTGCCTCAGTGACTGGTTAAGGGTTCAAGTGCCAGTTCAGCCAGCCCCTCCTGCAGGTTCGGGTACATTTCCTGCACCCCTCCCCAGCACTGTACTTTTAAATTGATTCCATTAAGCCACCAAGAAGGTATTAAGTTAAAACTTAACCTCAATTTAAACTTAATTTACATGGCTTTGGCTTGCACCAGTAAGTTTACAAGGGCAAATGACAACCATAAAATAGTTTTTAAACAGTAAAACATACTCATGCAGGACTCGAGCTCTTGTTCGCCAAACTGGTTCTACCTATGTCAGTGCAACTTGGGTTCAAGATAAAGCCTTACTCCTCATTTTCCCCTGAGGTACCACATCTTACCCTCCAGCCTGGATGCTTCTCCACACCATTAGCGCTAATTACCCATGCAGAGGGATTGCAACCAGTTCATCCCTTCTGTTTCATCACACCAACACGATCAATTCCCAGCTCGGAAGCGAGGACAGTGTCGGAAACCCAAGTCCCAGCCACCTGGGGAAAACCTCCAGGTGCTGTGGAAGGGCACGATCCAGCAAAGAACATACCCGACAACTAACCTGAGACATGACAGCCTTTTCTTCCAGTGCATAGGGGTTAGTTCACCCTAAAAGACTTATGAACGAAAAACCCACAAACACATGTACATATACAATTAGAAAACATTTAATCCAGAATTTGAGAGACTTAAAAAAATAATTTATTTTAAAATAATTTTGATGTGTGTGGCCTGCTGAGTTTCTAAGCATGCAGCCTGGCCAAGGCCAACCTTCCCCTCCCTCTCTCCATCATACTCCCCTCTCCCAGCCACCGTAACCTTTTGTGCATGGTCCTGTTCCTAGACACATTCCGATGCACTCCAAGGAAAAGAAGAATGAGCAGCTCATTACAAGACAAGAAATTTCAAATATGTGGCTCAGCAAGATGCTTCTTCCAAGTCCTTGGTGGTTTTTTTTCCCTCTCAGGATAGGCATGAACTCCTCAATGTGCTCCCAGCCTCCCACCACTTCAGCAGTTTGCCACTCGGGGCTCTCGCTTCCTGACCATGTCCTCTGCCAAGATGGGATCAGCAGCATTTTTCCCACAAGCAGCAGGAAGGAACATTTTTGTTTACACTGAAGTGTACTGTTCCCCTTCACTCTTCAGTCCCTCCATTCCACCACAGTGGACCTTTGAACGTTTGCGCAGTGACATATTTTAGTGGTATGCTTGAGGGCAGCCATACTCTCTGTTCTGGTTCATATCCCCAAGTTTTTGGCAAATGCTCAGCCCATTTGATGTGCCTGCAGCCAGTGCCATCTTTTTGGCGCTTGTCCCATGTGGATCTCCTTTTTGCCTTTGGCCATGTACTTGGCAGAGGGCTGGACCACAGAAGCCAAGTAAAGTGAGTTACCTAAATGTTATCATAGGGAACTGCAAGGCCGATGTTGTAGTTGTAACCAGTCACTTCATCATAGGAAGAGCGGCAAATAGGAAGGACACTTTCTACAGCTAATTGGTCCACTGAGAACTCGTAGGCATAAATGATTCCTCGATGCCTGTACAAAACACAACGAGGACACACCATTTTACCTTAATTATATATTTCAACAGGGGAAACAAAGTTAGAGATTGCCATAAAGGATCAAAATTCGATGCTTCAGAAGCTGAATATAAAAATCCATCCCTTCTGCGCTAGGGCTGTCTGTGCAGGTTTTCTCTGTTAAACTCCCTCCTGCCTCCTTCCAGGGACCCCACCAAGCCCTGGAAACGAACGGCGAATCATTCACTGTAGCATTGCAGAGATATGACTGTCATCTGCTGAAATATTTCTAATCTATTCAGGAAGGGGGAAGATAAGTACATTCTAGTTTGATAGTTCAATTAGACATGCTAACAGCCACCTGAGATACAAATACCAATATCTGGAGTTTAGATACCAGTAGTTTTCCTTTAGCAGGAGATATCATTACTAATATTTAGAGCAAGGAAAGGGCTGCACTCCCTGTCTGGCTTCAGTGGCCTTTACATTCCCCTGCTGAAAAAGAAACACATTTTTTTTGTGCTCAGAAGTAAATGAAGAGCCAATTCATCAACGGTTTTGAAAGCCTTATCTTTAAACTTTATTTTATTTTTTAGATGCTATACCTTCTCTGTTACTGCTCTGGATCATGACTCAGGTGCTTAATGTGCCATTTTAAAAACTATAATAAAGCAGATCTTCGCAGTGCCAAAAATCCTACCCTTCAGAGCTGGCTTACTCACTTGCGGTGCGCGGTAAGGTCATCGTCTGTGATGCTGGCGCCTCGGGGAGTTTTCTCATCAGGGATGTTTGCAGTGATGAGGCTATGAGAATTAAACCATACGTGGCGGACTGGATGTCTGAAAAATAACCCACAGCACTGGGTGAGATGCCACCTGCATTAGGCTCCTAAAATCCAAGTGCAGTAAAGGAATCACTCTGGATTAAACAAGAATTCATTTAAATCAGCGCCCTCTCTATGGCCAGAGGCTGGGAACCTGCACCTTTGGCTCTTCTCCTCCTGTCTGGAGCAGATAAACACAGCTTTTATCCCCATCTAGTGGGCTGTTACCAGAACACACGTGGAGGCCACAAAATATTTTAGACACTTGGCAGTAGACAGGCTGCAAGGGACGTGGGCTGCCTCCTCACTTTGCTGCTTTAAGGACTGCAGCAGCACACTCCTGGGAAGAGCAGAGCAGGGACACCCAGGACGCCTACACACCCAAGCACTGAGCTACGGCTGATTTAGAAATGTACTATATGGCACAAGCTAAGAGGTCTGGTCTTCATTCCTTTTCCTCTCACTGGTGAATAAACTAACCCTGAACCATTGTAACAGCAGTTACTGTTCAAGTAGGAGTAACTTATCTTCTCAGATTAAGATGGCTCATCTCCATGACCCTAATGTGTCTCCTGTCATCTCCTTTAGCTTCTGCCCTTGCTTTCCATTCGTGACACTGGGCTGTAGGCATAGATAAGAAGGTATGTGTGTTGTTATCCATGAAGGCCTTTTTGATTGAAGTGATCCCTTCTGATTCCTATATAGATTAAACAGTATTTTAAATGTTTAATCTAATGGTTTCACTTTTACTACACCCCCAAAGCTCAGATCTGTGCTGCCTGCCCTCCTTCTTGGCACGCTCATTAGAGCTGCTCTAGGAGACAATCAATGCAATATTGTCCTTAATGCATCAGCTGCATCAAAACGGGCTTTATAATTCACAGGGTCAAAAGAGAAGGAGATACCTGCTATTAATCAATAACAACTCCAACTTGAACTTCTCTGACTGTAAATACCTCATCTAGCTCCTCTTTGGGGAAGATGCATTAAAAAAAAAGATCAGGATTTATCTGTTCATTTTATTAAGAGTATCACTCAGACTTACAAGGGGCTAAATCCTTGAGGTCTTCATTCAGACAAAGCTAGCTCCCTGGGAATTGTATCTTGATCAGGAAATCATCATTTGGCTGTAGCAACTAACAGTCTTCTGTCAACTCCAGGATACTGATCTCTGCTTGTACTTTCAGTACTGTACTTCTTGTGCTTTTGGTACAAACTGGTATTTTAATATTTAAATGAGTTTAAATACCAGCCTGGCTTTGATCGTTACCACTAAGGGAATGCGGGAATGGGGTGAACAGAAACACAGGTATTGTGTAAGGATATAGCAGATAGAGACAGCAAGAACCAGTCACTCTGAAGACACCAGCCTGGAGTCCAGCATTTTAAATCCAAGGTTCAATAAAGTAAATACTGGTTGGCGAGGGGGCAGGGAGAAGACACTAACTGAACTTCACAGAAAACCTAGGGGAAACAATTTCCATGCTCCCTTACGCCGACTGAAGCCCTCTTTTTAACTGATGAGTAAAAAGCCTATGACAGCTAAAGGGCACACACAGAAACACGCACAAGACTCCAGGTGGGGAGGCAATCTGTTCCCAAATCACATGAAAACTAAACAGAATTCTCAGAAGCTTTAGACATGGGCATATTATCATTTTAGTCCTGGATCATCCCATTCCCACATTCCTCCTGTCAGCCAGATCCAATAAACACCCCTGCCATAGGACCCCACGCAGACAAAATTACCTGGCATGCATTTCCCAGAGTTTGGTGCCCATCCGTTGGTCCCACACACAGACCAAGCCCTCTTCTCCTCCACTGACGATCTTCCAGTCATCCATCTGGACCGCAGATACTCCTAACTGGTGGGCGTAGAGGGAGCACAAAGATTCGCTTTTGCGGAGATCGAATACCCTGACCCTAAATGAAAGCAAATAAAGAACAGAGATACAAACAGCTGTGGATCTGCAGCTGTGGGTTCTGAGAGCACAAGTACTTTTGGGGTTGTGAAAATAGATCTAGGACAGCAGTAGTCCCACGGCCACTACAGGGCCAGAAATCCAATACGGCTGACACTTTTCACCACTGAATTTTCACTCTGACTCCTATTATCGAACATTTTTTAAGGCAGACTTCTCCCACCATACAGGACCTCTCTGACTCTTTACAAGTCCTAGGTGATATCAAATGTAAGTGACGTTTGGAGAAAGCTCCTCTATCTGTGCCTCCTGAAATGTTAGCAATGCCATGAGGCATAAAGTACCGTGCTTTGGGCATACTGCTAACACATCCTACCCCTTGGTACCTAACCCACTATGGCTGAGGGGTAATATTATTATGAGGATCAAGGCAAGGACTATTATTACAAAGACTAAGGAAGACACTAAATGTGCAGCAATTCAAAAAGACAAGTCAAGGGACTTATAGGTTTATACGCTTGAGTTAATCGCCAATACTGACACAAAGCTATCCACAAACACCCAGCAATCAGTATCTCTTCTGATTTCAAAAAAACCCTCAACTACTGGCTGCGGGCAGCTTTTAGGTACATCTGGTTTTCAGAAATTATTGATCACTCGGACAAGGCATTTTCAAGAGAAACGTATCGAAGACTCTGCTAGAAGCAGAACTGTACAAAAAGAGCTTAGGATTTCAACCACTGCAACAAGTCCACAAAACCAGTTAAAGCTAATGGGTTAAGTTTTAAACACAAAGGAGTACGTTTTTTGATCCTTATGTATCAAGATTAAGAGATAAAGCAAAGTACATAAGTGAAGAAAACACAAATGCAGTGAATGAATACAGAAGTAAAGGGGAAATACTGATCTCAGATTTGAAAAGAAGCCAGAGAAAGTTCCTCCCAGCTGATGGCTATCAAGAATGAAACCATTAGGTACACATTAATTCCAGAAACAGCCAAAACACACTTGTTCCAATGCATTAACTGTACTTTATTCCATACCCCTGCTACGATCTTAATGGTGTTGCAAGTCTTTCCTTTTCCTTTCTCAAACGGAGATTGCATCATATGATTTTACAAATAACACACTTCAGCAACTGAAATATAAGGCAACAGAACAGTCCAAAACTCCAACAGAGCAACATCCATCTGACATGCAGACAAACATGCTGGAACAGAGCGAGGAGCATGCTTTGTGTGGCTCTGCAGTCACCCTTAGGAAAACCCCATCACAACAGTTGCTGCTGGTGAAAAGGACTTCTCGCTTTCTCCAACTCCAGCAGAGAGCAGCTTTGGCTAAATATTAGAGCTATGCTTCGGGTTAGGATGGGGTGTTTTGGAAGCTTTCACACCCAGCGCCCTCCCTGTCTTACTGCATGTGTTCTGCATGGCAATCAAAGCTTCTTCTGTTTGGTAAGCACAGTTGGAAACAAAGATCTGATTGTGTCCTGGTTGTTTCATTAGCAAGGGCCCAGGTTTCAGGCAGGTGTCCATTCTGGCACACTCTTGGAAGAATTAGAGATACACTTGAGTTGTTTAGATGTGCTTTAAAAAAAGAAAAAAAAAGGAAAAGCATTTTGCAAATCCAATGTGATGCTCTAACGCAGAGCTGGCATGGCCCTCCATCTCCTGTCTCAACAGCTGGGCTCAGTGGGAGCACAGCAGATTCCTCCGAGCTCAAGGGAGCTGTAAGGAAGGTGTTCTCATGACCAGGCTCTGACTCTCCTGTTAGACTATCTTAGAAGTAAGCTCCCTTGCCTTTAGGAAAGCACGGAATACACGTTTTGATGCACACTTTTCAGCGATGGTATACGCTGGGCTTGCCATATGTTTGCTTTCCCAATGCTATTCACCATCTTAGGTTCCAAGCTGCTGTTGTGCAGTGCATCAGCACATGCTCCCTCTTATCAGATCTCTTGCCAGGGTAAAGCACAGCTAAGTAATCAAACACATCAGCAATGCTTCAGGAGTATTTTTTGATGGAAAGAGATTTTATAGGCCCTACCAAAAACATTTCACTTCAACACGGTGGTCTGCATTACTTTTCAAAATCATGGCTTTGAATAAAAGAGTAGCATATACTAGTAAAATTGTGAAAGTGCTGTATTTAATTCCAGCAATACATTTCCCCACTGGCCATCAGCAGTTTGAACTCACATGACAAGGTCCTTATTTAGTACACTTGCTCCGTAATAGGGCTACGGAGGTTCAAGCCACATCCCACCTGTGTATGCCCAGCACCTATTAATACCCTTCACGCAGCACTACATGAGGAACTGACCTCTGAGATACACATGGTCTTGTCTCCTGGATGCCAAACTTATTTGCTGAACTATTGATTCCTAACTTCTTGCTATTTTAGCGATAGTTAGTGATGGCTAACCCCTGAACTCAGTCAATGCTTGAGCTGAAAAACTGAAAAGCTTTCTGGAGGGGAAAGGGCGCAGGCATTTACTCTAGAATGAAGGGAGTAAATTTCAATCTCACTTCAGGGATAACAACTTTATCTACTCTCCCATCATTTTGCAAGAGATCAAAACTGGAGGTAGTTTTACTGGGGTGCTTTGGAAAATCAGTTATCTGCTTTTAGAGGAAAAAAAAACTCCCAAGAATTCAATTACACATGTCAAACTTCAGATATTTCCTTTATCCTCTTTGCTGAGAAAGTGTGAGGTTTGCTTGCACTGCTTATTCACTGAGTAGGAAAAAAAGCTGTTTGACAAAATAATCATTTTTGCAAGCTGCTGCACTGGCGGGACAGAGGTCTGGGATTTGGCAAAGGGAAGTATCCGCCTTACAATCTGATACCCACCACCACACCAGACCACCACCTGCAGCCTGATGCCCAGTGCAGAAAGGAGGAGGGAAGGAACAGGGAGCCATTAGACACTGGCGCCTCGCCATCCCACAGCTCCTTTGGTGCACTGGATCAGACCCCACAGATAACTAGCCAAAAAAAGAAAATCTAAAAATTGGACTCAAAGGGTCTTTTTAAGCACTTTAATCCTTTCGCACTGACGGTTCCCAGCGCGTCCATTCCTGGCACCAGATATTGTGCTGGGAAAATCCTACTCCCCAAGCCAAGGAGTTAAAGAGAAAGCTGCTAATCAGCTAAATAGAAGCTGGAATCTGTTCATATGAAAGTCTCTTTTTTTTTTGTCACCTGAGGGACATCACAGTGTTCCGAAATACACTCTTGACATCATTTGGCAGACGGACCCATCTCATCCTACATGATTCATCCCTTAGGTTATTTTTTTAATATCAGAAAGTGAGCTTTTAAATGCCAAACTAATTTTGCGGGTGGTGGTGGGGAAGTGGAAGATGTTCCAAGTGGTCTCGCTGGGCTGTACACCAACTGCGTCCACCAAATGGCTTAAAAAGAAAGTCTTCCCATGGAGCTTTCTGAAACAAAGCAAACTGGCAGCCACATCCAACTATTACCTAATATTTTGTTCCTGAAGTTCACACAGGCTGCATTTGAAACATTAGAGGAGAAACAAATTCTAGCAGGTCCAGATGTAGGACAGCAGGACAGGAAGTAAGCTAATTTGAGATGGGTTACAGCTCTTGGTAGTACCTACCTTCTGTCTTTATTGCCTGTAACAAGCATGTTTGGAGGACTGTTCTGGAGGTTGACACACGTAAAGTCACCTATCGAGTTGCCCATCTTCTTCAGACACTGACTTGTTTCCAGATTGTAAAGAAGAATCTGGCAGAAAGAGAACAAACACCGGCATGAGCACAACAACTACGTTTTGCTGCAGCATAAAGTAGAGCAGAGTTATCACCATCAGAGGTGGTCTGCAGGACTCGTTTCTCAATATGCTAATACATAACCAAATTTGTAAGGCTTACATGGAAAAGCAAATAGTTTCTTCATCGATTTTAATATTTGAAAGGGTAGCAAAAGTAAACAGAATCAACATTTAGAAGGTTTAGACAGATGGACTGTGTGAGGAAGATTCAATCAAATACAGCAAAAATTGAAGAGCAGAACCGAACACTGACTCAGCGCTGACAGGCCCTGCTGATAGCTTTTGTACAGCTCATGCGGCAGGAACAGATGAAGAGAAATATTACATCTGAAGTGGCAGTTCAGATGGGAAAGGAATAAAACCAACTCTGATTTTACACGACATCCAAGATGATTTGACCAGAGACTGGAAGAGAGGTATGAGTTGTTTCCCCGCCTGTTCACCCTCCTCTCCTTGGCGCAGCAATTAGTTTAATCACATTCACTGTCTTTCCTGTGGGGCCGGATGAGATCTATCTATTTGGGCCTTTCAATTTAGGAGAGCAAGTATTTTTAGAAACAGAAAAAAAGGTACTGGTCAAAGCCCAGTGGAGCTCAGCACAGTACCTGGTCTTACATAACTGGATAAACATTATTAAATTTCACGGTGATGCTCCTTTAATTTAAAAAGAAACCTATGACTGTGAAAAGAGTAACGGTAGTTAAAACATCAGAAAAAACTTATGGCTTCCATGGCAACATCAGCATGGCTATGTCAATGTCACATCAATATTCTTAACTTCTACTTTTCTGATTACATCCACATGCAGCTTAATAAATATTACACTATCTGTACATATTATTTCAACATCTGCCTGGCCTTTTACTTCTTATCTGTGCAATTTCAGTATGCATCTGAAAGGTCGAATTAAGAGAGCAGGAGGGCATCATTTTGTGATGGATGCCTCTATGCAACAAAAGTGAAGCTTTAAAAATCCCTAAGAATACTGCAAAGAAAGGCAGGGAATTTGCAGGTTTCCTCCACCTGCCATTTCTCCCAACTAAAGAGCAGGCATGGTTCTATTCAGACATATTATCAGCTCCCTATTAGAATCAACACATTCATACCCGACTTCCTCAGTTTCTTATAATATTTATAATCTCCCGACTAGCTCCCTTTCCCAGCCTCGTCTTTGTGAAGCTATCTGCGTCAAATACCAGTCTTTAGCATGTAATTTTTCATCCTTAAGACCCCAAAAACCAAAGCAATTTTACCCAAGCTCTATAAAGCAAGGAAAACTCTCCCTTTGCAGGGAGACTTACGACATAAAAGTTACTAGAAAATGAATTTAAACTTCCATACCTATGAAAAAGTTGCTACAAATTGCATGAAGATGTTAGTCTTCAAGGTAAAGACCAATTTACAGCCTGTTCTCACTTGCAGCACAGCTTCCAACAGCTCACTAACCAAACCCAGGGATAATGACATTCTGGCAAAGGTACTTTGCACAGTTTTCAGTGCAAAGGAAAATAATATCTGTGCCTGGCAACCAAATTTCTCCTTGGAAGTTCTGAACAAAAGACAAAGTCAATAAACTGCTGAATTCAACTTATGAACAATAAACGATCGGCTCAACAGCAACGTATTCCAGCTCCCGGTTGAGCCTCTGAACCAGCCCTTCCCAGCTGTATGTTAAAACTCTGGAGAGGAGAGGGCCAAATGCTGCTTTCTCAAAAGTCCCCTGGGGCTAATGCTTAAAGTGAACATCCATAAACTATTAATTTCTCTAAATGACCATAGCTCCCATCTACCCTATAAACATACGATACATACTTGAAAATTCAGTTATGGCCATGAAAGACTATAATGAAAAATTGCTTCCATGTAGCATTTAAAGATTCCCCTGTTTTACATCGGAGCAAATATTACATATTCTCCCGCTTGCAGTCTCAATTTTAGACCTGTGGCAACCCTCATATGTAGGTAGCACCAGTCAAAAAATTTATTTCTCCTCCCATAACTTGTAGATGGCCACCGATTTAAAGTGTTTGCATCTAAGAAAGTGAATCTGTAAAAAAAAATAAAGGTTCAGAGCCACAAAACTGGAAGAAAAGCTTTTGTCTTATCATCTTCTCCTACCCCCTCCAATTCCTTCTCTTCTCACATCAGTCTCCATTCTTTTAAAGACTGTTGGGTTGTTTGGGTTTTTTTTTTTTTTAAATTTCATAATGCACATGTGTATTTCTAGCCAATTAGCCCTATCATCGGAAGAAAGGTTCTCTTTCTGATTTTCGGTATCCAGGTTTTACCCACCTTTAAATTCAACTACTGTCTTGAGCAATTTTATGGTCTGCAAATGAACTTCAAAACCTTATCCTGACAGACCGATAGGTAAAGAAACAAAAAGAACTCAGAATGCTTTTTTAAGTCTGAATAAAAATTTCTTGAAGACAGGGGTTTTAAAAGCATACTGATGACAATTTTGAAGTTGTTAGGACACCTCTAATGAGCTCTCCTATAATACCCCAAGGCAACCAGGATTTTCTTTACAAAGGCCAAGGAGAAAGAATGAAAATACCTGGTCAACAGGGACTTGAAATAAGGGCCTGTATGTTGAAGGGCAGATAAAGCATAAGATCTTTAGGAGGTTTCTAATCCTATAATGCACACTGCAAAGGGATTACCCTTTTAAAGATATTTATAATCCTATAATGGACACCCAAGACCAGTGACCTAATAGGTACCGAACTGAAGGTAAGTGAACCAAGAGCGTTTGGGTGTGAAATGAAGTACCCTGGGATAACACACTAACGAGCATCCCTTCCCCCAGTGGGGCTTCGGGGACACAAGGGAGGAAAAGCATTAAATACTCTGTGCAGATGTATCAGGAATCTAACGCACAAAATAAAAAGTATTACCTATTAACATTGTTCAAGTGAAAAAGTCTAAGTTATTGGATAAGAGCCAAGCAATCTCCCAGAATGCTTAATAATTCAACAAGCCAGAAATAGCCAGAGTACCTTTACCATTATGTTTAGTTAAAGACCACAGAGATTAGAAAACACATTATCCATCTCAGAGGCGATTCTTTCCATGTTACAAGTCCCTTAACGACCTTTACCATCTCTCCCTCCCTCTCTCTCTCTTTTAATAAGGCTGAGCAAATGGGACTTCATTTTATCCGATTGCCACAGACTAGTGGTATTAATTATTCATGCTCATACTCTCTCTTTTGTTAAGGCAGTGCATTAGACTAATTTCCCTCTTTACTGTGTGAGTTGGGCAAGTCTGAACCTGTGGCCACTGTTCTCAGATAGATGCGCCGAGAAGCTGGCAAATTCATGAGACCAGGCAGAGGAAGAAAGGAAAAGTTACTGTACTTCAGGAAACTGCAGAGCAGTGGGTACAGGGAACTCTCTTTAAATGCTGTCCAAGAACTCAAGAAAGACGACTAAGTTAATTCACAAAGAATTACAGTCTCTGTAGCCAGAATAGCTAAGCTGTGAGCTTTGTTACATCTTGCAGCTAAGTGAGGTCAAGCGTGGTCGATGTACTCTGGTTGAGATACTTCCAAGAAAAACCAAGGAACTGAAGGAAATGCTGTTGATAGAACTCTTCCATGCATGTCCAATACCCCAGCAGGTGTTTTGGGATCCTGTGTTGTTGGAGATGTCTTTTTTGGATGGAACATTAAAACAACAAATCCCCAAGCACTTGTTATCAAAGAGCCTGTGGTACTTTCAACAAGAGCAGGGGTGTTCAACCCACTGTCCTGGCTGAAAGCCAGCAGACAACTGCTTTGTGAAATAGCTAGTTTCCCTCTGCAATCGCACTTCTGCTTCTCATCAAAAGTTACCACATCGCACGGCTAGTAAAAACGGAGCCATCTCTCAAAATTGGGCAAAGCATTCTGTATATACAGTATATTTAGTCCACTGAAGTATTAGCAAAAAGCATACTGTAAAACCACACTCAAAACCGACATCCTTTTCCTTACTGAAAAACACACAGGATACATTAAAGAACCACTTTCTCAGAAAGAACTGTCTAGGATAGAGGTTTCTAATTGTCATTTTAGAGACAGAGGATCAAAATAAAAAAAGCCGAGTTGCTCAAAGAGGCAGAGGAACAAGCAGCAAGACTGGAAACAGAATTTGCATTTATTTTCAGATTATGTTTCTCCCCCTTTCCTTCTGCCCATCCCTCTGCCAACCAGAAGAAACATTGCCTGAATACACACAAATATTGCCAACAGAGGAAAGGGTCATGAAATTTCAATTTATTTCCATGAATAAAAAGGGATCTGGTTTTTGCTCAGGTCAAAACCATTCAATTCAAAGGGTATCTACAAAAGCGATAAGGCTATTTCATATGCATTTGCGGCAGAAGTCATCAAATTAAGAACAACATATGGTACACACTGCTGCAAGTTTGAATTTTATTTCTAAAGGGATGTGGAAAAAGAATATTTTCAAAGTTTACAAGCCTCAGGGGCACAGTTTCTCAGTGCAAATGTACTGAATTGCCTACTGTAAATATGGCACATAACGCTGCAACAACAACAAAAAATCTGACTGTTAACAAATGCAAGGTCAGCATATTGATACTTGTACACAGAGGTAAGTGTTCTGGCTCCATTAATTTAAAGATGAGCTAAGATTTAAAAGGAGCAGCTGAGGGAGACAGACAGACAATCAGAGAGAAAGAAAAAGAGTAAATCATACACAAAACAGGCAGTAAAAAAAAAAATTAAAAAAGCAGTTAATATACATGAATAATGGATGTTTGATTTAAAAGCAGTTTACTCCAATATGATGTAATTTTTGACAATCAGCCAGAGAGACTATTTTGCAAGCTCTTGCCAGATATAAGTCATTGTGTAAAGCTGGTAACAACCGTTTCTCCGAGCATGTGGAAAATTGACTTTCATGCCATCCTAAAGGTGACTTTATGCTGGCAAACGAGAACTCTTATTTTGCATGCGCTGAGCTGCACCAAGCAGCCTCAAGCAATGCTTAAAGATCCACACAGAGGACTGCAAACATAAGAGAGTCTAAACAGTTTGCAGCAAATCCAGCAGCAAAAAAAGCCAGCCATACACACCACCCGGTCCTCCAAATATCTACACCGGCTGTAAAAGTCACAGACGAAGCTAAAGACGAGTGTAGTTTGGTTTTTCCTTTTAAGTTTTCATCTGACTGGAGTTAAAAAGTAAGACTGCAAGCTGGTAGCAAGAAGTAGAGCCAAGCATTGTGCAGGCAGGCAGCACGCAAGCTTCGGCAACGCAATTCTGCCAACGCACCTGCAACCCTTGCTGTTCCAGCACTGGACACTACCCGAGCCCGGGCTGCCAGCGGCCAGGACTCTGCCAGCCTTGATGGGCTTGTGATGTGGACAGATGTCTGCTAGGACCTGGAACGAGGTCACCAGACTCATTTGACTTGTGGCAGAAGACTGATGTAAGAGTTCAGGTACCCAGAGATGAAAGGATATTATGTTTAGCCACTGAACCACCCATTCACTAAACAACAAGCCTTAGCCCAGAAACACATTTTCCCTAACCTAAGGGTAGGAGAGGGAAAAGGCAGGCAAGGTAATTCTTAAAAACTGAATGAATTCTCTTGGTTTCATCGATTATCACCTTGAATACTCACGGCACATCCTAGCAGCTATATTTTCAAAACCTGAGACACTTACCTAAGCAGCTCTGCCAATTTTGAGGTATTCACACTCATGTACAAATAGGAAAAAAAAAAAGCAGATCGTCACTAACACTAGCCAATACAAAAGGGATTTTTTTTTTTTTTAAATTGCAAAATTATTTCTGGTCATTTACAAACACAGAAAAACCAAGATGGATGATTGTTACTTTTCAGCAAGAGAGATTAATCGATACATCACGCAAATTAGGCAAGGAGAACTGCTGGACTGTATTTTTTGCAGCATCTGACTTATAAAAAGTTACACAGTTCAGATCCTCAGGAAGAGTTCTGTCTCTCCCACATGGTACCAAAGAGTTTATAAAGAAAAAGGTATTTAAAACACCTTTCACCTTCAAAGATCTAATACTCTACAGTCCTACAGCTCCCCAAAGAGAAACGTTTGGGCAAGTCCCATACGTTCAGATTCAGTCACCCGTAAGACCTGCCCTTCTACTGGTATGAAACCAAGAGTTCATAAAGATCAATTTGTTGAAAACTGGACTATTTACGAGGGCCACAGTGGTTAACAAAACTGAAAAACCCCCACTTTTTTAGACAAGATAAATCAATATAAAAAATTTGAAGTCTTTGGAACTCCACAAGAACTGGAGACATTATGACACCAGAACAGACAACGCAAGCTTACCAGTTAACAAAGAGTAGGATTTTACCTAAAATAAGGTGCAAGAAAGATGTAACGGCTTATATAAAGCAGCTATGACCTAAATACATCATCCAAGAGAGACTGTAGAGTATGAAATTCAATTTAAAGGATTATTTAAAATTTGTTTTTCACTTACTATTAGTTCATAACATCCATTTCAAGTGGTTAATTCTACTGGATACACTCGCATTAGCAAGCAGCTGAAAAACTCTGTGGAAACATTAAATACAGGAGCAAAACTAGGCAGTATTTCAATCGCTGATGAGAAGAGACAGGTGATGTTGGATGCCATTCATCAAGCACAAGCCAATCACCAGCTCAAAACAGATGAAAAAGCGACAGCGTAACAAACAACTCCCAAGGCATCTGATCTCAACATATCTAGCCTTCTGCTTCTAAGGCGGAGGCTCTGAAATCATTACTATCCTCCCCTCACTTCTCTCTTCCCCACCTACCTGTGCTGAAATAAGGTTCAAGTTTGTGCACAAAGCAACCAAAACCACAGACATACTCTGAACTGTGCCTTATAATGCACGTAACGTCAAAAGAGTTCTTCAGCTGCACGAGTTTAAAATAAAATTCTCTTGCATGCTATATGAAGTTTCTTTGGTGGAAAACACCCCTCAAAATCCTCCCATGTTGATTATCTTCTATCACCAAGAACTGTTGAATACATTAAAAAATTTCAAATAAATTTTAAATACAGGAGAAAGCTGGGTTTGGTCCCGTCCCCCGCCCTGAGAATAAAGCACTATAAATTTCATAGAAATAATCCACAAGCAGGAGAGCGCTCACCTGAAGCTACAGCAGAAGACCAGACTTACTTGACAGCAGACGGTCCATGCAGGGAAGCTTATAAATATACCAACTATGAGAAAAGCTTCAGTCAGATCCTACAATCGGCAAGATAATTGCATCAGAAATCAGATGATGTTAATCCTGACAGTTATAGTGCTACCTGTTTAAGAGGTTTATATCCTGACTGAAGAGGACCAAAGCCAGCTCTAGTTTAAATCTGTGGATTTAATTTTGCTCAAACCCAGAATTCAAACATGTGAATGCCAAGACTTTGTGATGCTGCTCCAGCGTCGAGATCACGGGTCTCCAAACTGCATGACACAGGGTAATATGTTATTCGCTAGACACCATCCTTCAAGGCATGTCCACTGGATGTCATGAGCACTTCAGGTTGAAAGAGAAAGCCAGGGTTAGGGTTTTCCCTGGGGTTCATTATCTGGTCTTATATTATTAGCCATGTACGAGCCTAGATGGGAACACAAATCTCAGTATTTCAATAATTTGGAATTTAAAGAAAATAGTACTTTCCACGTTGAGTTAATACAGCCGAAGTAACCCTTACTAAAGAAATTTCTCTTAGCTTAACATAAAACAAAGAGCTCCAGGAGCACTAAACAGACAAAGTTTCAAGAAACAGCATCATACTTGGGTTATCTGATGCTTAATGAAGTGAAAGTTGAACTTCTCACAGATGAAGCATTTATATTCTCCCCTCTCTCCTGCGTGGAATGTGTGTCATCTAACAGTAGGCAAGTCTATGCCACAGATTTGATGTTTTTCTCCTCTCCGACATAAAAGTTCCTACAAAATTTATGCCTCAGATCTCTACCCTGCTGTCAAATTTGCTTAAAATTAGATGATGATTAAAAGCGAGAGAGGAAAGAGATCGTTTCCCTAACTGTATTTTCATCAGAAAGCAGGTTACTAGACAGTAGCATTAGGATTGTGAGCTTACACTAAGGAAAAATATATCCCTCAGGAAAAACAAAGAAAACCTCAAACTGAGAAGAAACACAGCTTTCCCACTACAGCAACACAGCCAGCAGCAAATAGGGCTGGAATTCTTCTTTATTATGTTTCCAAGACCGAAAGCTCTCCTAAAGACAGATTGTCAACTTGTGACCAGTGTAATCAGCCAATGTGAAGTCCCTTCACGTCTGTGCGAGGCGAATAATTATCATAATAGACATTAGTAATTAATTTCCGGCGTGATGTCAGCTGCTGCGGCAATGCCAAGCAAGCGTCCTTGTCAAACACACCCCAGCCGTCTGGACGACTTCAGTCCCATCTCCCTGATTAGGATGCGCGCTGATGCACTGCTTAATACAATCTGCCATCAAATGCCAAATACTTCAGAACTAAATTAGGAAATATGTCCGGCTTTACAGAGTGACGCTCGGGGGCCTAAGTAGATTTCTCTATTCCTTTACGAGGCACAAAGGTGATCACCAATGTAATGCCCCTGAATGAGGCAATTTTACCTTCTAACCTCCCACCTCTGTAGGGAAAAGAATTGGATTAGGACAGCAAAGGAATTAATAAAGACAGCGTGGCCTCGCAACATCTCTCAACCCTAGAGGTATTTATGGTGGCCTCAGCATTTCCCTAGTGAACATGAAAATTTAAGGGGAAATTAGATGCAGCTGGACACATTTATTCCTAACACAGAGGTAGTCCTAAATAAAGCTTTCCTGTTCTGGTTGCTTGCCAAAGAAAACGCTGCATTTGTACACTACAGACCACAGCTCCTTTCATCTGGTTGCTCACCTCCCGCTTCTTTCTCCACCTGCCTGAAGCACCCTCCTTCCCTCTTTGCTGATAGCCCCTCACATGCCTGAAGTATAACCACAAAAATATGAAATTAGGGAATGGGAAAGTTGGGCGAGATGTAGGAAAGGGGCAGAAAATCTTCTCAGGGCATCTGGAGCGCGGCTGTGTCCAGGAGCAGGGTGCTGCCACCAGCTACCTGGGATCTCAGGTAGGATTCCGAATCCCCCCAAAAGACAATTATTTATGCTACCTATTTGGGTCTGCAAGCCAAAAATAGCCCCTCCTGCAAGCAGGGAAGTTTGAGAATAGCTGCATTAGAAGCATGCCTCAGCCACGCGTCTCCAGCAGGGTTACAAAACCAGTCTGGTTATACTCTACCCTGGCACTGCTAAGATGTGCTGATAAAAGAAGCAGACAGTGTCACAGGGGGCTTCAAACCTATGACTTATCATTTAGCTTCCTTTGATACAAGTCACACCATTCTCACCAAATTGGAAGTAACTTAGTTCAAATACTCAAGTGCACAAAAAAAAAAGCAGCATCCCCTTAAGGCTGCACATTTGCACATACAGGGCTTGACACGCTGCTCAGGATGCCCTCATCAGAAAGGCTGAGGGATGTTTTGGCTTTTTGGGGTGGGGTTGTTATTGGGGTTTTTATTTTGGGGGGATTTATTTATTTATTTATTTATTTTGAGACGAGTTCCCCCTAGAGGACCACTGACGCAGCATACAGCTGAAGGAGCTGGGACTTGCTGAGGAGCAGAGAACGCAAAGCATTTACAGCAAACCCAGTTAGCTGAACAGTAATCCCTCACTTCAGCCCACTGGAAGAAAACGAAGAGAAGCATCAGATTTTTCCATTAAAAGAATATCTTCCCTCTACCGTCAAAAGCTGAATAGCAGGGAAGGAAATAGTCAGTAGCATGAATTCTTTTTTCCTTTGTTAATTATGAAGGTATAAAAATCTTGCCAAAAAAAGAAATTAAATACCTGGTTGGGCTCATTCAATAACCAGCCAAAGGTTTTGACCCCAAAGGCTGCTTCATGAGCAGACACATCGAGACATGTGACAGGCTGACCATAGACAGAATGGAGGATTTTACCAGGATCTTCTGCTTTCAGGAGATAGACAATGTCTTCTGCAGCTGCTACGGTCACTGGACTCCCCGTAACATCTGGAACCAGATTAAGGAAGCTGACCTAAAAAGAGCAGACTTTTAATTTTCATTACAGCCAAAAATTCTTTTAGATCACTACTGCCACACGCTAAACTGAACAAACTACTGACATGCAGTTATCGGCTATCGTAAATCCTCCCAATTATGGATTAATTTCAGACAAAAACCAACTATCAATTTTATTTCTGAACTTTTGCAAGTTTAGCTCCTATGATGAAATCTACCTCACAGTCTTTAGAATGAGCCCATTTAAAAAACTAATCAGAACACATTACAACAGAACACACCAAAATGTCATATCAAAGAAAGGAGCAAGACTTAATGGACTCATTCAGACGAAGGACAGAAAGCCATAAGGTTAAAGCACACAAAGCAAATATCATGGCTAGAATGCGAATACAGTCATCCAGAAGAGGCACCACATTCATGCAACCAACATGGAATAGTTGATGCTTACCCTGAAATCATGTATATATACCCTAAATCAACAGGAAAGTCATCACATGACTCTAGGACAGCCCAAGTATCAGCTCCCCTACCTTCTGTCACGAGACCAGACTGACATTGCTCTTCCCATTTCAGTAAATAGTTAAGACATTGCTGAAAAGTCTCACCACGGGAAGGGTTTAAACTCCTTAACAGCACAGCTGATTTCTAACCCAACTTTAGACAAGACTGCGGTGTCCTGAGTGTCTGTCTTTCACATGTGGCAAACTGACATTTCGCGGCAAGCTAGATGCAAGAGTAAAGTCAATTCAACTACAATGGAGCGGGTGGTGGTGTTTTAATGTTTTTACTGGGAAACCTCTTAAAAAGAAACAAAATCCCCAAACATTTTTAGTATTGTAAGACTGACTTAGCTTTGAAAGTGGGGGTTAATCAGGAATGGTTTAAATCACAACTTCATACCCATTAGCTGCGCAGTAGCTTCTGGTAATAGGAGAGAAGCTGCAAGACTCGATTTATTCCTACGCACTTCTTCCCCTTTCAAAAAATTTCAAAAAAATGTTGATACTTTGAGACATAATAAAACTTCAGAGAATGGGACAGCTTTGATTTTTAATTAAAATAGTCTCAAAACTTCAGTGACAGAAGGTGCAACCTAAAGAAGCTGCACAACTAGTTACATCTTCACAAGTGATACTATTAGCTCGTCTGCAATATCCTGCCTCAGAATTAATCAGATAGCGTTGATCTGGAATGAGACCTTGAGTTTTAGCTCCAATTCTACGTGAGAAAACTGATTTACAAAATGAGCCAACTTAGTTTGATGTTGACAAAAAAATAATTAAAACCAGCCAACCTCCTGCACCATATGGACTTCTAGTCATTTTCACTTGTAGTTTAAGCCAGCATTTCACCCTTGCTCTTCAGTGATGAAAGGCTCGTCCATTAACCTGCTTCAAAATCATAACCTCTAGCTGATAATGCTGTTATCTAGTTCAGGCAACACTCTGGTAAGATTTTTATAAGATCCGCCTTAACCGTACCAAAAATAACTAGTGGATCAGGAGCTCCTGGAATGAAGCTGAGTAGCCTGGAGACTCACCAATTTCTGGATTTCAAATGTTCCTGTAGTTTGCCAGAATCCTCTGTCATTAGGGCTTTCCACTTTGACCTCGAAGCCAGATGCCGTTGCTACCGTTGCACCCTCTGAACCAAGAGCTAAAGCCTGTATCCTCTGATTGTGTTGGTAACGATGAATTGGCTCCCGCCCGAACATCAGGCTCCACACACTAACGGTTCCTGTATACACAAAAAAAAAAACCCCACCAAGAAAAACAAACACCAGGCTTTACCTTAGAATTTAACAAAACTTTCAAAGATCATTTAAAGATGTAAGCTTATAAGCATTCTAACGGAAAAGGTTGATATACAGAAAAGAGACTGTAAGGCAGGAAACCAGAACTTCAGGACACTGCATAGCACCACGTAACACGTTCAGAGGAAACTTTCCAAAATTATGGGCTCTGGCATTAGAGGCTTGTTGCTGTATAAGTAATTCCTCATTTTTTACTTCTAGATAACATTGTTATCTACCTTGAGGAAGACTGTTTGAATTCTCTCACTTTTCCACATTTGGAGAAGAGCAGACTTAAACAGACACCTACATTTTTATTCCACTATATACTCGCCCTCAATTACCACTAAAAAATAGTGAGGAAGAACCCACACTCAAATGTAAGTCACTCCGCTGCACACAGAAAAGTTTTAAAGCAAAGAATCTGAAGCTCTGCACACAGCAATCAGGCCAGGGATTTTAATACCATTCTCAACAGTTTACAACCAGCAGCAAAGCTCCTAATCCTGACGCTCTGGAAAAACAGAAAATGCAAGAGAGTTCAATGCTTTCAGAAAGCTAAAGAATACAAACCCCAAAGAACACAGGAGTACAAGTCAAAAGACAATACATTTGCAATTGCATTTTTTCCCCGGCACAGATCACCGATACTCTATTTAAAAGCATGGCATATTAAAGCAATAATCTGAATAAGAGCAACCTGAAGCAATCGGGAGTGTATTACAGAACAGAAGGGCCAGACGGAACTGCAGACTTCTGGGCCACCTTTGCACTGAATTAACGGAGAAGCAATCTTCAGACGTGACAGACAGGGCTGGAGAAGCCTTCCTTCTACTTGAGCATGGCCATTAATGATGAAATGATTAATGGTAGCCATTCCTTCAAAAGGAGACATAAAAGCTCTGACAGACAGCTGTGGACGGGCACCGATGCCAGTTTGCAAACACTCCTCCCGTGTCCCAAAGGAGGCGAAGCAAGAGTGTGGTAATGAAACTGCACATAGTGAAATGGTATCTAAATGAGTTTAAATTGATTTATGTTTGCTTTTGTAAAGATTATTTGGTATCTGGAAAGTGCTACCCATGTGAAATAATGCAGATAATCCTTAAGATCCCTGTCTAATGGCACTCCCACTGAATATTTATATTCCTCGCCATGGGAATGAGTACCGTAATGGGGACCATTTTTGTTTTATTAGGGATGCATATTTAAATTAATCTGCTATTTGCCTAAACAATTAGCTGCCTCTGTTTGTTTACACAAAGCCAAAACTGCAATTAGGCTTCCATCAAAAAGATAAGTCCCGACTAAAACTGTCCCGATGGAGTCATAAGGGCTCAGAGCAGAACTTCCCAAAATTACTTCTTAGCATAATGGTAATTATGTTAATTGCTTGAAAGGTAAATAACTGCTGAACTGGTTTTGAAAAACAGAATGCTAGCTTGCATCACACACACTTATGCTTAAAACAAGTTAACAAATACAAATGGACAGCACAGGCTACAATTCCCTCTGCAACCCAGTCTGCCCCACGTGAAGGTTTAGCAGCGGCGCTTTTGTGCCTGCACAGCGAGTCCTTGGCTCCAAACTAAAACAAAGGGAATGGGTGAAGCCTCATCTCCAGGACAGCTGATTTGAACAAGCAAATAAATAAACATCAATGATAAAAGATTGCAGTGATATCAGATCATGGATGTTAGAACTGGACTTTTTCATCAGTTGACGAATATTGCTGCCAGGCTCCTTCGGGCAGGAGTATTTTCAACTTTTTTTTTCAGAACGTTTATCCCAATTAAAGAGCACTTTTGTGAAGGTGAAAAGGAAGCTGATTTGCTTTCAGTAAAGTCTTTTGTTTACACATCTCTGTGATGAGCATTTCACTGTTTTTAACAGTGTGTGTTAACGTATGAAAGTTCTGCAAAATACAAAAAAATATTCAAGTCAAACAACCCTCTTCTGACCAGGCGAGCAAATTGGGAAACTCAGAATTCAGAGTTCTGCTCTCCAAATTTGGGCAACAAAGCCACTATTATTATTATTATTATTGCATCTCAAACATCACAAAAGGAAAAGACAGCGAAAATGGCTCATGCAATAGTACAATCAGTTCGAGACAGGTACTTTTTTTTTTTTTAGCCAGGTGTTCAATAGCAAAATCTGTTCAAAATATCTACAAATTTTATCAGGCTGATACAGTGTGTGCAACACCTGATGCACAATACGGTGTGAAAACATCCCAGGTAATATCAAAAACACAAGTGACTTTTAAGGTCACAAGTTAACATCTGTTTAACGAAGAAGCACAACATAAGGAGTAAAAAGGAGAGTTGAATAGGAACATAAAGGGCAAGAGAAATACTATTTTCTTTGTTTAGGATGAACAATTATTTGCCTGCAAAAGGATCGCTTGTCCCCCTTGCTTCTCCCCTCCTCCAAAAGAGTGTATGATTCTGTACGTACATCCTCTGTCATCTGTTACGGGCTATCAGTTAGAAGCTTCAATCACTGCGTGCAAGGACCTTCTGTGGAAATGCACTGTTGTCAAAACAGGTGTATGCATTCATGCATGACAGCAGGAAAACCTCATCAAGTTTACATAGAAAAAGCAAACACTCCACTGTATTTATCAATAGGTAAAGTTATTACTAGGTCTAAAAGTGCTACTCGGAATATTCTCTATTCTGTATTTCACTGCAGAAACAGCAAAATGTATTCATTAGCGTGCAAGCCTTTGCAACAGTCAATCATGCTTGTGTAAGAGCAAAAAAAAGCCACCATTACAGTTAAAGTTATTAGTATGGCAACACAAAAAAAATTAGGCATAAGATTTACCAGTGCAGATGAGATCACTGCTTTACATAGTCTATCTTCCTGCCTCCAGCAGTGACCAGTACTTCATTTCCAAAGCAACATCTTCGCTAAGGTGAAGTTAAGGTTGCAAGCAAACGGTATCCTTTTTTTTTTTTTTTGAATACTGTAATCTTAAAAGTATTAGGAAGTCATTAAATCAAAATTATACGCAATGCTTTCACAGCATGCTAAAATCTGCACCACAATTGTGATTATCCCAATTGAACTCTAACAATAACTGCTCGAACCGATTTAGACTTTACAGCTTGCTTATATTTGATCTTGGCTCAAGGAAACAAGTTAAGTGCAAGAAGCTGATAAAGATGGTATAATTGCTGACACTTGACATTACAATCACTGTACCAGCCGTCTTGTTTATCACTTTGGCCCAGATTGTACAAAGAATTTAGGTTTGTAACTTCTATTGTTGAAATGCGGCCTGATGAAAGGTCCATTTATTGCAATTCACTCTAGATTGGAAGGTATTTGGATAAAACATTTAACTATGAGTCTACTGTGCCTTACACAGTGCACTGCTGATCCTGACTGTGCTCCAATTTTAGTAAGCATCAGCCAGTCTTACACATCTCTTACACATACACAGAGGTGAATGGCTGGAAGCTGTTCTCCATTAACAGTGCCTGTCTCTAGTATATTCCCCTCTTTGCAGCTGGAAGCACAAAAGACATCCTGCAAAAGCAGCTGCTTTTACATCTGTTTTCACATAGGTATCTCTGGTGTAAGAGGCAATACGTTTGCCACAAAAAAAAAAATTATCTGTTCTCATATAAAATACTCTAATCCTGTAACAGGGAAAGGCAACAGAAGCAAAAAAATGTTAAATCACATTTGTAAAGATTATACTGGCTGTGTTTGCCACCGTAATACGGCCTGTCACAGCTCCTTTAAGAGCTAGCCACGGCAGAGGACAGCTGCCCGCTAGCGTTACCTGCTAACAGCAAACCCTTGGGCTAAGTGGAGGGAGGGCTGTGTTTTGGTGCAGAAGATCCTACACTCAGATCCTAATGACCCATTACATCAGCTCTTCCACATTAAGATGATAGGGCTAGCAGTCGCTGTCAGCTTTAGAAAAGATGTAGAGTGATCTACATGCGCATTATCTACAAAAAATAAAAGCAAAGACAGAATTTTGTATATGCTAGAGCAGGAAATCTGGACATGCTCGTGGTCTTCATGCTCATTCACTTCAGTTTCTAAACACAGTTGCGTGGAAAGTCCAGAAGCTGCTTAATTCACATCATCTACACGACATTCTTCCTGTTTGTGGGTTGCAGTCTTGCCACTTCCTATCTTGATTTAAACAAAATAAAATTCTTTTTCACCTTTTGAAAAGACTTCTTACATGTAATTTTTTCCTCTAAGCTGGGAACATTAATTTATTTCCTTATTTTCAGATAACATCATACTTCCCATGAAGTAAAGACAGTTAACAAAACACACAGGTGGAAATGAGCACCAGTCTGACATCTCAAAGCTGCTTATCTTGAATTTCAAGTTTTTCCCAAAAACATTTCTAGTCAGAGGGACCACCAACACACAGCCAACTTGACCCTAGTAGATGCTTGGTGTTTAACAACCAAAATTTTACATTTTGTTTTCAAGCCAATGCTGTTTCTCAACTCTCAGCGGGTACAGCAAGCTACTTACCGTACTAAACAGTGAGAGACCAGACCTCAGTCATAAGAGTCATGCCTTTACGTCACCACATCAGTCTCCACCAAATGTTGCCAGGTTTTATCTCCACCACTCTTCTTACAGAGATTTCCAAATGACACCATCCCTGGACAGTCCCCTCAGAAAAGGCACAGGCGAGAAAGTCTGTATTTCCTTCCCAACTTGGGGACTCAAGAGGCAGACTTCCCTGACCATGATGTGAAATCACACACCATTTATCCAAACCAAGAGTTTTGCATCCCCAGCCACCTGTACATATCCAATGGGAATAAATACACTACCACATGCTACATGCAGTTTTCTTCAAAAACTTTTTCCTTTATTCAAGCCAGCCTGTTTCCCTGGTCTTGCTACCTTACAGCACGTCCTGGCACTTAGAGGAAGACTCCGAACACATTACTCCATTTCTGACTTTGCAAAGAGGGGACAGAAGGGACAACACCCACAAGCAGCTTTAAGGGCATCAGAATGGACAAGACAGCAGATTTCCAGTCCCAGAAAGCAGCGCTGCCAGAATTCCCTTCCTGGAGCCTGCCAACAAGCAAGAGCACTTCTGATCCCTGCAGAAACCACCTTCCTTTGCTGCACGTTGCTACTTTGCAACTTGTGAAGTACCGCTAACTCCTCCCAATGGGTCTCAAAGCACTACCATGAACAGGGGCAGCGTAGCGTCTCCCCACCATGCCTACACGAGTATGAAGCACAGCATTTAGAAGTACGTTCTCTTGTTGCAGCACATTGTTTTCAAGTCAAACTACGAGACTCCGGAGGGCAGGGGGGAGGGTGATGGCTAAAGTAGACTGCTGTTTCCCAAAAGCTGTGGCTCACAGCCAAAGTCAGGCAAGCATGGAGCAGATGGAGTCCTGGCAAGGCCTCTACTGTCCCTGCATTAGCAGCATCTGCTCATTACCCAGAACCCTCGCCTGCTTTATCTAATGCTCCAGGAAAAGCATTTTGATTTGATTCATTTCAATTCGGTAACGTGCAACACAATTAGTGGTAAAATCAAACTGGAGGACTGCCAGTGCTGACAATAGGAAACAAGGCAGAAGAAATATGAGGCCAGTGGGTTGGAATTCAAAAATCACAACTGTGGATCAAGTTGCCAAGTCCCGTTGCCCCAGGTGTACATACAGTGCCCCCACTGAGCACTGGCATGGGCGGAGGGAACTTCATTTTCTCCCCATACATTTTTCTCTCATTTACCTCTCCTTGCAGCTTGTTTCTCAGAGGCTGACACCGTTGGAAACATTCACCAGAAGTCACAATCCAATTTTTCTTTAGCGCCGTCATGGAGTTACAATTCACTTCGGATGCAGGCATCCCAGCAAGACAAATCTTTTTCCTTGCTATATTTCATATGCCTTGGGAAGTGTTTGCTACTACCGAACCAGCAAAACAACGCTGTAAGGCAGGCACGGTGTGAGCAGAATCTGCCTGTTAGTTCTTCCCTGTGATCGGATGCCAAGGACATCACTGTGTGAGCTCTGTTGAACTGGGAGAAACTGATGTTATCTGAACGAGTCTGCTAGCCAGGGATTCGACAGAGAAGTCTAGACTCTTTGCCTGACAGCACCACCTCCAACACTAGCAGATGGTTTCTCTGTGTTAGTCAAACTTACAAACAAAGAGAAAAGGGAGCTGGAAAAGTACAACAAAGAACAATCAAACACATTATCTTCAAAGTCATCCTCCCCCTCCACAAGTTTAAAATAATTCTCTCCAGCAAACTGTAAAGGTACGCTTTCAGATTCCAGTTAGTAAACATTTCTAAAATCAGTCTTTATAATTCCCTGTTCACATAGAAACTAATCTATTCTGACCAGGCTTCTCAAATCAGAGTAACCGCCATATCACGGAGCCCATTAAAATTTCTACCCAAAAGGATAAAAGACACTGAGCTTTATGCAAACTAGTTTAGTCACAGCACACACAGGACTGACGACAAGAAATATGACAGGAAAAAAACCCCTAGACAAATTATTAGATTAGTCAGTGGGAGACTAGAAAACAAACAAAAGACCCTCTGCTAGTCATTGTTTAGCACACCGGACAGAGCGCCAACACTTAAAACTATCACTGCGTTATAATTTCCTATGACTCACGTAAATAATATTAATGAGTATTCTGTAATACCAGATTGCTGTTGTCAGAAAACATTGCCTATCAACAATTTTTAGCCACAGAAAACCGTTCTAGCATGATCCACGCTAGAAAAACAGCTAAGGATGTTGATCATCTTAAAACAGTTGTTTTCACATATAAAGCACTTAATTTGCTTCTAAAATAAAATATATGGATTAGAGATTTTGTTTGGATTATCCATCTTCTGTTTTGTTTCCACATGCAGAAATGCCAGGATCAAAGATAGTATGTGTACAAGGCTCCTTACCTTTAAAAATACTCTTTATTCATACCTGAGGAGAGGTGTTTAAATGTCAAATCACACATTTTAAAGAAAGATGATAGGAGCTGAGTTCTGCCTGAGCAACTCAGCCTAGGATCCCAATTGGCTAGCACTGTCCAAACCTGACTTTTTTAATTGCTGTTCCCACATCCAGTAGATGTACGGTTGGTCTCTGGCTCTTGTTGCCCATTACATAAACATTAGGTATATTTAAAACAATGCATATAACCAGGATTTTGTTATGGTTTAATTAAATATTAGGTCACAGTTTTTATTTCTCTATATCAAAGTATAAAATAATCCACCACTGCAAACCGATACTTCAGTTAAGAAAACGTGCATCCATACACTATGCCAAGAGGAAGAGAGGACACAGACTAATCAGACATGCAAGTTTACCCGTATTCCCATAACAAAGCCTCACAGCACCCCAAGGGAGTTTTGGACAGAGGAGAAGGCTGGTGGAAGAATATTTAATATTTTTATACCAAAACAAGTTATTTGCTTAAGATAGTTTGGCTGGACTACAGCCTGGCACTCAAGCTTTGTGTAGCAGTTCCAGCAGGAATTAAACATCAGTTTTAATGGGTGCTATGTTCCAATGCCTCCTAATGCATTTAGGGTTATTGGCCAACTTTCTCACATAAAAGCAAGTGTGTGCGTGTGTGTGTATATACAGGATTACAGCCACACAAAAAGCTGAGCACAGCTGCTTCATTTTTGTAAAGCCTTTTTTTTTTTTAAAATAGGGAGGAGAGTTGTGGTTACTTACCGTCCTCGTAAGCTGCTACAGCCAGAGAGCTGTTTATCCTCACAAAGGAGACATGTGGCTGAGGTCCAGCATCACCAGGACCGTGCATTGGTTCCAGGATGGGGGCTGTGTAGTCCCAGGTGCGAGTGTCCCACAACCTCACTTCTCCTGATGTATATCTGGAAAAGAAGGCTATTATTCATCCCAAAACATCTGAAAAGAGGTAGCTGCAGGAGAAGGGAGGAAGAAACAAGAAGTGTCTTAAAGCCCAACGCCTTTTACAGCTCGTAGACTGATTCTCCTCCTGTTTGCACACTCTGTGTAGAAGCCCATCAACCCTCCTCATTTTATTCCCATTTCCCGAATGCAGCATCACATCTACGAAGACAAGGCAGGTATATTGGCGCTACAAGAACGACATGACCGAGCTACCACAGGTTACCAACTATCCATATTTGCTTTATATATAGAATGCAAGGAGACCCGGGCTCGAGGGAAAAAAGGTAATCAGTAACGACTCTAAATTACATCATGGCAAAACTTCAAACTGTTTCCTTTCAGTCTTTAGAAATTTGTGATTGTGGTTGTGCCAAGGAAAGGCTGTTTAATCAGAGCATTTATGTACATACATACAAGCACGCACACGCATACGCCCATCCAGCTTACTGCTCTTTATAGAAAGAAACTTCTTAATGCCTCATCAATTGATCAGATTTGCCTGTATCTCTGAAGACTAATGAATTTATTAATACAATTAAGTGTTGTCTTTAGAATTAAGGCAGTGCTGCCTTCTTTCCAGAAGGTGCTCTCACTGAAACATCAGAAAAACTACAGTTTAACATCAAACTATTAGTTTGCCAATGAGAAAATAAAAAAAATAGAACTTCTCAGATAATACTGAATACATCTGAGTGAATGAAGCAACACAGAAACTGTTCTGTGCCATCTATGCTGCAGAACACAACATACTATTGAAGAAAAAAAACCCCAACAACACTGAAGGCAAAGCAGAGGAGAAGCTCCCTCTTCAATAGTTATTTGGAACAGCTCAATAATTATTTAAAATAAGTTTTGAGAGAACTGTAACAATTAACATTGTCAAACAGCCTCAGATGTCTTTCTCTGCCACACCCAAGACTTGGATTCTGTTGGAAAATGAAGGGTGCTTCTGGCTCTGTCAGCTTTGTTGTTATATCCTGACTTTTGGGGGAAAAATATTTCAAAAGAATGATTCTTATAAGCCTCAAAGGTCTACTGGTTAGAAATCTGGCTGTCCTATGTTTATGAGGAAAATTAAGAAACCAGTTATTTACAAAGGAGGTGAAGGAAGGTGCTTAATAAAGGTTTAGAAGATGTTGGACTTCAACTCAGGTTACCCAGGTCTTTGGGGAGTACCACGCAACGGGACTACAGATTACTTCCAACATCTCTGAGTGAAAATGCTCCACTTTATACAACTAATTAAAGTGCCTGAGGGGATGGTGAAATCTGTCAAGCAGAAAGAGATGCACATTAATTCTCTGCACTGGATTGGGAAGAGAGGAGAACTGTGTCCTTGTCATCTGGCTTCCTCTTCAGTGCTTTACACAGTGAGACAGAAGAAAATGAGAGAACAGGGTGGGACAGCACTTCTCCCTTTTCCTCCTCCTGCAAATGAGGCCCAAATCCCTCTATGAATCTTGTTTTCATTCCCAACTTACAGCAGCACTATTTAAAAAAGAACAGATCAAGAAAGAAGCTTCCCCCAAGCACAGCTAAACTTTTCACCTTGGCGCAAAAAAGCAGTCCAGATTAGTCCACAACAAACACCTTCAGTTTACAAAGCCAAAAAGGGCTCATTTCAGATACACTTTAGAATTTGGAGATAAAACACAATGGGACAGGTAATTGCACAGATCTGTTGCCGTCCCATTCAACAAGACACACGCATAATATTTTGGAAGCATTTTAATTTTGAGCTGCTTTTCATTTCCCTTTATGTCTGCATTGGCTGGGGTCATGTTTCCAGACTTCTAACTGCAAAGAGTAGCAGATTATTCTCAAGGGGGAAGCCAAAATTCTCTTGTCACTATGTGACCCTGAAAAGTGAGTTTCAAGGGAGACATAAAATACTGGTAGAATTGACAGAACTAAGTAACAGAATGTTAATTTTCATCCCCAAATAAGCAAGGAAGAACAGCATCTCCTCCTAGTGCATATACATACTCGCTCTGACATAGTCCAGTCTAGGAATGTAAAAAGAAAGACTAACAGATGGAGAAAACAGAATGACAGGAATAGAGAAGAGACACAGGGCTGGCTAAATCTCTGAGCGCACTGCTTCTAGTTTTTCTATGTAGCATGCAACACAAGTGATCCAGGGCTCAAGACACACTACCATCCATAAAAAAATAACATGGACCACAATCTTGGAATTAAAGATCCAACAGCACAGTACCACAATAAGTGCTTTAATTTTTTCTGAGAACTCAAACAAATCAAAATTTAGTTGGAACCACTCTTTGTTCTTGAGGAGGAACCTAGACCACCTCTACAGCTAACCTCAAACTGGAACAGAACAGAACCACCAAACGTTTCTGACTAGCAGTTTGAAATAAACTTGCCTCAAATTCCAGTATGTTTGTGCTGGGACCTGTTAAATGCAGGAACTGTCTCTGCTTGGTAGGCTCTGCATCAGACCACCCTGCAGCCTCCTCATCCTCACCCCCGTCCTCTCCAGTGACGGACGGATATGTGCTGAAGAGCTTTCACTTCTACACCATGGAGCCGTGCTGCTCTCCCACCCCTAGCAAGGACCCGTTGTACACAGGAGCTTGTTACGTGTACCTCAGGTACGCTCTAGCGGGTTCAGACAGATACTACAGAACAATCCATTAGAGGATCCTGGCCATAGTGCTCATTCCAGTTCTCTCACGACAGAGAACGGGGAGCACTATATGTGCCAGGAGAACCCGGCAAGCGCCCACCAAACCCAACCTTCACGTGCGTCTGTCCAGAAAGCCCACCAGTGCACTGCAAGATAGGACAAGTGCTTTATGTTCATCGACAAGAGGAGGACACTAAGGCATCTTTGCCCCTATCCCTCCCACCCCCATTTCTCACTCAGCAACACTACTCACATCCTTCCCAGTGCAGCATGACAGCAAATCAGTCCCATGCGGCAAACCTAAAGGATTTGGAGAGATGTTACAAGACCACGCTGGAAACATAAGTGGAGGTCTAGGTTTGGGCAGGGAACCAGCCTGGGGAAATGGGAGATATAAACCATCTCCTCAGCTGACAACACGCTCCGCTGGCCATCACCACCGCATGCCCACTTCCAGCATACACTGGGCCTGTACCAGAACTGAACTGGAAGAATTTCAAACACAGATGAATCCAATTCAGAACTAAAAAATTTAATGGTTCAACTCCCCGCTTTTAATGCTGTTGTAAAGAGCAACATGCTTTCAATTTGTAACCACAACAAAAGGCTTTTAAACTATTAAAACATTGCCTTACCGTAAAAAAATAAAAAAGCTGCTTTATTGCAGATAATTGGCAAATCTGCTGTTATCAACATAGATGGCTGAAGAGAAGAACACACTGCACTTTACAGAACCTATTTCTAGATAATTTCAGTATTTCTATTCATTTCCTACCACAACAACTTTTACACTTCACCATGAAAATTTAGTTTGGGTTACCAGCTACTAAATGAAGGAACCCTAGACTTAAGTCTTTGCCCCAGAACAGGCACAGTCCTCCAAACTCATTCAGTTACTGATTTTTCTATCAAGATGGCTATGAAAGGCCCACCTGGCTTTCTGGNTTTGTTTAATATAACAACAAATATATTCTATTTGCTGTAATAGGTAAATACTCCAACAACTAATATAAGCCACTTGTGCACCCACCACCACCACCACCACCCCCCCCAAAAAAAAATCAAACCCCAAAACCTACAAATTCTGAGTTCTCAAGTCGAAGGAAAAAATAAACCAAAACAACAAAACCCCCCACATTATAGACCATACCTGATTTACTTCATTTAGAAAGGCTGTTCAAAGTCTTGCCTTCCCAAGCCCAACAGGGAGCAACAAGACGACGACTGTTGCTTACAACCCCAGGTTTCCCCCTCTCCAGATACCGCCTGCCTTGATGCCTTCCAAGGTGTTTCATCCATGCACTGCCTGGCTTTCAGCTCTGGGTCTGCATTCTTCTCTCCCTATTCACCAGACACAGTCGTCCTTCTCTTAGCGTTCAACCGAGACCCTCCACCCAAGTAACTCAGCTTCTTTGATGGACTTATATTTCACTTTGCTCTTGTTCTTCTGAACATTTCAGTGTATACACATGAGAAATAGCAGCAGGAGAAACACAAGGGTTATATCTTTGTAACTATACTTCTTGACAAGCCAGTTCTGTGATTCTGGACAGATATGTATACATCTGTAAAAATACATCTACAAATTCAGCTTAAGCTTTACGGATATACATAAAAAACTTGCTGAAATGGAGCAACAATAGGCGGAATGCAGATGGTATAGAGAAACCGAAAAAAATTAAATTCATATGGTATCCACAAGCATACCATAACAAAAATACCTACTCATTAATCAAAAGCATTTCAACTACTTTTTATTGGCAGTGATGTCATAATGAGATGAACAATTTCCTCGTGCACTCTCACATGAGTGAAAGCAGAAGACTGGAGGAGAAGGAGCTGGGGGTTAAAAGCTGCTGATGTCCCACAATGGCTGGGAAGCAGGTGGTGAAGTGCAGAGCACATGTGGGAGGAAGCAGAGATGGAGGCTGGGCACCGCTCTAATGAAGTGGTGCTGAAGAGGCAGACGACTTCATAAGGAGAAAAACATCAGGAAACTGGTCAAAACACAGAACCTCATCTGAAAAAGCTCAATTGTGTTGGATAGCAATAGCCAGAACAAATTTGGGGAAGAGGAGGAGGGGGAGGCTGATCTCTCTCCAGAGCCCCAGATGTCTTTATCGTTGCCTAATGACAATCATACTCAACCAATTAAGACACTGCTATCACAGTTGCATTGTTAGTAAGCCTTTGGCCCCGAGTGTTGATGGCTGTCTAATTAGTGTTTGTGCAAAGTACAACTGCAACTAATATATAAACTGACAAATACACAAAAGAAAAACTGTTAACAGGAACATTTTCAAAACAGTCAAGACTCTACTCATTCAGTCCATGGCAGCAGCAAAGACAAACTGCTTTCCATCATCACTTCCTTACTGCTGGCACTGCAGAATTTCACTTCAACCAACCAGGTCAACTAGACTGTCGCTGGGTTTCTGTTGAAACAGGATGCCGGTGTCAGTGCATTTTGTAGGCTGCCTCAAGCACACCTCTCCAGGGCAAGCCTTACTACGCTCAGTTGGTCTGAACACCAAAGACTTTTGATAAGACACTTCAGAAATCAGTTTATATTTTCCATATTTTCTCTAAAGAATTCATAGCAAGAAAATAAAAAGGAAAGAGAAAGAAAAACCTTTGTTTTAGAGTCAGGTTTATTTCCAGAAGGCAAAGTCTGTTCAGTTTCCAGATACCTGCGGTGATCAACAAAACAAAAAAAACCCCAACAACTTTGTTTCAGGCAGTCAGTGACCATCTGTTAATACTCAAAAGATCTTATTATGAAGTCCTTACAATGTCAATGCATTTTATTGAAGTCAGTAGGAATTTTGCTCAAGTAAAAATCTCTAGCTGTAGCTCTGTTTAAATGGATGCCTGTTGATAAGCAAGTAAAATAATGAGTATTTTGCATTGTCTTGCTGCAACAAGCATCTCAGACCTTTCATCCTTATTCCACCAAAAGCAACTAACCAGTCCTTCATGTGGTTAATTAAGGTATCTAGTCAGAGACCCCCCTCAGTAGGCTTAAGAATAAGGTCCAATTAAACATGCAAACCCAAGTCCAAACGCCTTTGTAAGTTGGTTCAAATTGCTCCTAAGCTTCATCTTCTCTATGAGGCTCAAGTAAGACAGTGGTAATTCATAACGTTCAATTTCAAAAAGCCTCTTCATCAAAAACACTGCAAGTTGGAAGACACCTCCATCACAACAGACAATACTGAAATTAAATGGATTCTATTACTGTCTTTATACTCAACGTTAAGACCCACAACTCCTCTCTTAAGGGATTCCTTAAGGGAAGGAATCAGGAAAAACAGTCTAGTAGCAACGAGGGAGTAAAGAATTACTTTATATGGCAGAAAGGAATATAAATAGAACACAATGACAAAAAAATGAAATACAAATGGAACAGAAAAGAGAAATGCTGTTACATAGCGTGGCAGAAAGCTACACCATAAAATACAAGAAAAAGCAGATGGGGGTAAACCAAAACCAGCATCTGAAACAATCCTAACACTGACAGAAGAACATGAAGTAGAAAAGCAATGTCCCTGATTCCATCCAAACGTTATTTTGGGTTGCTTGATATATGAGTGCAGCTATGAAAAAAGTGACTAACTTGTACCAAAACAGATCTGGAACCACTTTCAGATTTAACACGTAGGAAGTACATTCTGAGCAACCCTACCACCAGTTCCCAAACTCTTCTGCTGGGAACCTGACTTTCCAAGTCATCAACCCACGTCCATCTGTGGACCACACTCACAGAAACTGAGCTGCAGAAAGCTTACACCTTCGTTCTTAAGGCCTCATTTAGGAAATTGTAGCTCTAGAAAGTGGGTTAAGCTGCTGGAGATAGCGTGCAGTTCTGCAGCTTATCATTGCTCTCTGTAACAAAATTAATATTTCGCCATCCTAAGTACCTCCGCGTGCCTCACTTTCTTATTAATTTTAAGTGCATGCAAGTGTCATACCAAGGGAACAGAAACAAGCCAAAGGGTTATAAGGTAGGCAAAACATTTTAATGAACACTGACAAAAGCAGAAGTTAGAGAAAGCCAAACTGTCTCTAGTAATTTCTTTTTTAAGGCCAAGAATCTCCCATCATTTAGATCAAGGTTCCAGTGGCTTGCATCAGCCCAGGCCCGTTAATTAAACCAGCTGATCTGACCAAGGAAACATATCACTGTGGGTACTGCCTAAGGCTGCTGCCATGGCAGGAGAAAAAAAAAAATATCTTTTTCAAAAGAATTCAAGAGGAATTATGATGCAATTTGGGAATGATCTGTTCCATCAGCCCTATTATTTCACAAAGGACAAACGCATAATGCAACTAATAAAACAGTGGCTCCAGTTTCAGATAAAGGCGAGAAAACACCATTCGAAGATGATGTAAATTGATACGTTGACATGTTGGAAGGAACACAAATTGCAACACGCTGCAAACAGCAGAGAGGAAAAGTATCACCTGAACTCTAGGCACTGATGGCAACAGCCCAGAGGCTGGTATGTTGTGAAAGGAGTAAAAATGAAACGTTCAAGAAGTTTACTAGAAAGAAGGATGGGTTTTGTCTGGCCTCAGCAGAAAACCAGGCTTTACAAGCTCAAAAATAATTACTGTGACTTCAGAATACCAGCCACCACTATGCACACAGCATTACTGCAGCAACGCGTTCCTCTGCACCCAGCAAAACCTATAGGTAAACCAATAGCTTAATGGTTGGGCAGGCTGGAAAAGCAGCTTTCACAAAGAGTCAGTATCAAGCTTCTACTATTGGTTTCACCTGAAAGGCTCTTTTTCACAAGATGACAGAGAAGCCAACACATTTGTCACTTAACACAACCTTACCTAACTCCCGTAGTTTGTCATCGGACCCCTCTGAACTCATGATGTCATCCTGTTTTCAACGCTCCTAAAGCTGACTCACTTGAAAAAAAGAAGGTCTGACACTTATTATTTCTTAACAATGATGAGAATGAGTGACGAGAACATAAAGGGTTTGGGGAAGGTTGAAAGAAAAAGGCAAGTATTTTTGCCTTCTGCCTTACTGCTTTGTTTTATATCCAGGCTCCCAGTCACTGGGGAGCAGAGGGACAAACCTATCAAAGTTGTGCCATTATACAAGTGAAATTTAAGCAATTAAATAAGGCAGGGGTTTATTCAGGCTGTTTAAGACTTCGGTTTGTTAACTTTTATTCATTTTCATTACTAATTAATATTTTGGTTTCCTCAGGTCTGCACACTGAATTAAGATGCAAGAGCTAGTAATAAATACCTTGAGAATAGCCCACAAGCCCTATAGCAAAAAAACCAAATTAGATGAGAGTTGACATGAAGTTTTAGAAAGCGCAGAAAAGTGTTTTTAAGCCTTTCGGGCTAGTTTCACACATCATTATGAAGCTAAAAAGACTGGCAAGCCCATTTTTTTAAAAAGTCATTTGCAGGTCACCTTTGAGCAAGAGGAAAGCAGAGTGGGAGGTGATCGTAGAGAACAAAGAAATGTACCACATAGTAGCAGCTACTTTTATGTCTGTATGTTGCTCATAATGACTTAAACTGAAAGGCCCAAATTGTTTGAAAGTGCTGCAGTGTTTGAACTGTAACTCCCATAAGACTCCTTCAGAACGAAGACAAACGTATGAAAATTTTTTCAGTGCATTTAGTTTCTCAGTATGAGAGAATCCAAACATATCACTACCTCTAAACCAGATGATTCCTCTAACCACACAGGATATTTAGAAAGTTCTTCTTTTGCTTCTCATCGCCTTTATCAAGCATCACTTGGAGAAATACCATCTGCGCCAGATGTGCTCCACCCTGAAAAGGGAGGAAGTGTTAATCTGCAAATTTATTGAGGCACTCAGAGCACGTGAGTCTCACTAGCCCTAACTCAAGAAAATAAAATCTCTAGGAAAGAAGACAGTACTTACTGGGGGAAGAAGGAAAACCTCTGAAGTTAAAATGTAAAGAAAAGAACCAAAGGCTGATTCCCAGCCAAGTCCGTAAGGGGTGCAGGACTCCACGCAGCATCTGCTAGACTGGTCTCCGTGGCACAGCAGAGGCACGCCCTTAAATCTCCATTTATGCAAGCTCTTAACTAACAGTCTACCACTCCTCCTTCAAAGAAAATGGAAGAATGAAAAAGCATCAGATACCTTTATATTTCTGGGTCTTTGGAAGGGTGGTCTGACTCTGGATCTCTTTTGTTTACTTTCATTTGGGAAGCTTTCAGAGCTACAAACAGCAGCAGTAAAGCCACAGTGCCCTTTCCACAAGCATAGAAAAGTTAACACAATGCACAATAAAACACCACCCTGACTCACAGCAGACTTGGTGTGGTTTTACGTGGCGAGTTTTGAGGCGAGATGATCACCACCGACACAAAGCAAGTTTACCGCACAGTTTCAAGGACAGACACATGTTAAGTGTTTCAGACAGAGCCAGTCAGACAGCAAAACAGTCTCACAACACGTTACGGACATGTTACACCACAGGACCCACTGTGTAATGACACCACAGTTCAAACAAGGACCAGATGCATGCTCTGAGATCGGTATCTCCAGGACGACCTAACCTCTGACTACAAATGCCCATCAGTGTGGCTCTCAACACTGCCAAGAAAGAAAAAGTACCAATTTTACTGCCTGAACATGTGCTTGCTAAANATCCAGGCATTCTGTATTGAAACCAAACACACAACAGTATCGTGTACAGTGAACCTAATCATCAGTAGTAATTTATAAAAGCCAAGCGAGCAGACGTATAATTGCTTTAAGTAAACTCTGACTTAAAGAAAATACATTTGAATTGAATATGGAGGGGGGGGGAGGACGACACCCCTTTAAAGAAGATCCTTCGAGACATGTAACTGTAGAAAGGCTAGCGAATACAACATTGATTGGGAGTGAGGTAACCACAAACACCGCTGTCTCAAATGAAAAGGGATTCAAGGTCTGACCCAAAAAACAAGCATCGTAACCGCTGGGATGAAATTTTAATGATAAACACAAGATGCTCTGCATGCAGGCCAGATTGAATTATCTGATGTCAGCCAGTAAATGCAAGGCGCTCTGAGAAAGAGGAGCTGCTAGCAGCCACTTTCAACTCGCAGCTCAGGTTGCACTTAATCAGTCCTTGATATTCTGCCATCTTCTGGCTTGAGCTTTGGCAGCAGCATGGAGAAAACAGAAGAGAGTGCATGAAATAGGTACATTTCTCTAAGGGACAGCTAACCCTGTATAGTTTATCTTTGCTTCCTTACACAAAGTTAACAAAGAGATACACTCCTGAACCAGTTCAGGCAAACTGTGCCTCTATGTATCATATTTGTAGCTGCTGTTTTAAGTCACTCTGCCCACAACCTGTACATATTCCTTTTCAGAACAATTAAAAAAAAAAAAAGCTCTACAGCAATTAAAGTAAAAATTATTCCACTTTCCAGCAGAGTTTGAAGCAGTATAATGAAGCATGCTAGATCTACCGCAGATCCTACGTTGGCTAACAACAGTCTGTCACAGCACAGGTTCAAATCCAGTAAGATTTTTCCCAGGCTTGCTCCAAGACCTCAAATACACAACAGCCCCAGCATTTCTGCTGGAGAACCTCTCTCTCCACCCCTTTTTTAATTTTTATAACCATTCTCTGATCTCCCAAGGTCCTGAGTTGAACCTCCTGAAACCAGGGAGCAGCTGCTATACACTGCCACAGTTTCCAGCTATAAAGACAGAGAATAATGCCTGGCTGGCCTGACCGAGCTGAGCCAGAGCGCTGCAGCTGCTCCCCCAAGTCAGACATCAAAAAACCTGCTAAAAACCGAGTGGCCCTATTTTTCTCCCGTGCAGCAACCTGACTATAGAAGAAAGGTAAATGATGCCACAAGAAACTGCTTAAAAAACCCCGGGAAATGCCACACACAAAATTAGCTTTAAGATCATCACCAACTTCTCAAGTCTTGCAAAGTTACACGTCTGTTTAGCTTTATGCACGTGGCAAATATCGTTGTAATCTATGATTACTCACATGTAAAGCTAAGCACGTAAGTGTTTGCGAAACTGGAGATATAATCATTAAATGTAACAGATAATTGATATTTATACTGAGAAGAAAATTGACTTCTGTTAACCTCAGCTATTAAATTACTTCTTCAGTACTGAAAGAATGCAATAGCTAGCTATTGATCACCAGATTCATTACATTTTTATGACAAATTTGAAAGCACAATGCCATTAAGTACAATCATATAAGCTGGGAGAGAAAGGGGAGGGTTATGTTCAGATTTGAAAACCAAAACAAAACCCAACAAATTTCTCAATCTACCTATCCTAAATACTTATCAAACACACATAGTGAACAAAGTATTTCCCTGCAATATCTGCTGATGTCCTTGGAAAATTTAGTTATAACTTTAAGTCTGTCTGGTTTGATATTTACTACTTACTATGAGATATTACTGAGGGGGGGAGCAGCGTGGTACTGTCTTGCAGACTTTGATCGTCACTTGCAGAACAACAAATTCATCTCCTTTTGGGTAAGATTCACACAACAGTTTTCTACTTGCAGCAATTTAAGAGATGCTTTCACAGATCTCAAGCTACCAAAGCAGAGTGAAGGGCAAGTAGTAAACAGCAAAGGAAGTAATATAATTTTTGCATTCTAATATTCTAAGCATTTCATTTACTAACCACGTAAAGCCTGATTTCCCCATGTTATTTTATGAAATGTATGCTCACAGCTTCATAAAAAGATACTTCATTACTAAAATTCATTTTCTCAGAGAAGGGAAATTACTGAAAAGTAATTTGAGTGAAACCCATAACATTGCTTTTTCCTAATGGATACGCACGTGCGGCTTTTCCCTCAGTGGTCTCTGCCCGCTCACCTATTTTCATGAACCTTACAGGAACCTAAATTCTTTAAGAGCACCACCTCCCTTCACCATGCCAACTGAGGCAAACTCACCAAAAGAATCAAGAGATACTAGAGGAACTGGGGAACCAATATGAAAAGATTGCGTGAAACTCCATAAACCCAGTTTCTGTAATACACCAAGCTAAAATATGGACTATTTGAGTTTAGTAAACAGGATTCATCTTCTTTGTTCCTTAATTCTTTAGAAATTAAATTTATTTTGCCTACCTTCTATACACTGCATGTTTGGATATAAACCCAATGGAGAAAATTATGAAAAAGAAGAGCTGGAGGTTTTGGCAGCAGCATAGAGACAACTGGGGTTTCTGGCTCCCAGAAAAGTACAGGAGGTTTCATTAGATACAGTGGAACAGATACAGTAGTGTAGATCCCTAGCCAAGGCCAGGAAACACACTGCCCAAGCTGAAGGGCACACAAGAAGTCAGGCTGCTATCCGCAGAGCTGGATCCCAGCTGCGGACCACAGCAGGCTGGGAGCTGCAGTGTCTTATCAGTGGCCCAAGGAAGTCTCAACATCAGGCAGGAGTCAACGTTAGGATCTGCAGTGCTCCAGCCACACAAATTCTTCCAGCCTCTTCCCATGGCCGCTGTCTATGTTAACCACTGTGTGGCACTGCCCCTCCAGAGGTCACAGACTACACAGCTCTTCAGCAGAAGCGTTTTCATTGCTACAATGCAACTGAACACAGCAGCAAAGACATTGCTTGAAAAGCAGAGAAAGAGAAGCAATAGTCAATAAACAGGATGGAAGGGAATAGAAAGGGAGACCTCCAAACGCAGAAGTAAAAAACCCACAAATCACAAAACAACCAGCAGACCCATCATCAAAGATTAAAATTCCCCTTTCCCTCCTGCCGTCTGTTAGTTCAGATTTCTGCTCTCCGTTGCCCAACAGCATTCAAAAGCTTTTCAATGTGTATAAGAGTTATCTATGCACAATATATTTCAAGGCACCTTTCTTTAACCAGTGTGGGAATTTTATACTATTTCATGAGTAGTTTTCTCTAATCCCACAATGCATAACCATACCATTAATGTGAAGTGCTACCATAAAATATGGAACTCTGGTACGTTAAGGACAAAGTCCTCTGACTGCCCCCAGGATGATATCATTTTTATTTACTCGTGTGACTTCTTCTGGAGGGCTACTAATTACTGAACCTGTAAAATTCAAGCAGAATACAGTAAAGCCTTACACCTACTGAGACAGTCACAGTCACCTCTTCCAAGAGTTCAGGAAGTTCTTAAAATTGTATTTAAGAGTGTAAACCAAATGAACAGCTAACATTAAATCAAGGTACTGACAAAGCTTTATATTAGGAAAAGAAAAGTTTGAGTTTCTCTGGTTTTTAGGTGGATGTTTTTTCCCCCCAGATTGTCGTTTAAATAACAGTGGAGAAAAGTAACAGTCCTTCTAAAGTTATCTTGCCACAGCACACAAAAATACCCTTGCGATTAAGAGATTTTTATGGAAAAAATAATTAAAAAAGCATTTTTCAGTAGATATGAACAGTATTTAATACATTCTGAGTGCTTCCACAGCAAAACAATAGATACAGTTCATCAGAAAGTACTATAGTTTTTACAAGGACTATATGTACATGAGAGAGCTTTTTGAATAGTACAATAAAAATTTGCACGGCTGAAATAGCCTGTACATAACCATCATTATCAGTTGCTTTAAGGTCAATCTACCTCACCCACAAAGGAACTGCAGTCAGAAAAATTAATTCTTGTTGCCTCAAACGGATGCTTCTTTTGAATCTGTTAAAAACCAGTACATGAGATCTCCAGCAGTGAGGATTAAATGAGCATTATGCAACGTCATACTCACCCAGCAATAACAACTCCATCGCAAGAATGTACATCACAAAGAATTTTTCCCACCTCATATTGCAGCTGGCTCACAGCACCGATGCGGTTCTGCACAGAAAGATGAAACACAGTGTTGGAATTGCAATACATTCATTGACCAAGTTCATTTGCTGCTTCTTGGAAAACTCTGAGCTTTACTACTGCTACTGCCAGTGCAGCTGAGAGAGAGAAGACCCATCTATTTTATGCTTGCCTCCTGGAATTTTTACAGACAGAAATGAAGGAGAATGAAGCTATCACTTTTCATTATCATTCATAATCTTTAGGTAGAGAAATAACTATCACAACAACAACAAAGAAAATGATAGCTTTCTTTTAGGCAGGATATGTAGTGAGCAGGGGAAGGAGCCTTCATCTTAAAAGGCTGATTCTCATTATCAAGGGACGGTTGAAGTGTAAACTTATCTCTTTCACCAAAGCCAATGGAGTAGCATAGCAAACAGAGACTCACTCCCAAAAGTGATCAGTCATTGGGGGGAAGTAAGGTATTACAGCTAGGGCAAAGTCTCATAAATCCTTCAGCAGCTTTCCCCTTTTACCTGGCAAAAAGAAGCTGCAAGACAAAAGACCAACTTTTCACCACCACTTGCTTGAACCAGGTTCCCATTTTTCTACAGCATCTGGATCCCATTAAAGAAATTCTCTTTTACCTTCCAGTTGGTTTTCAAAGCATGCTCTCTGGCACGGCAGTTCTTGAGGACGAGCTTCCAGCAGGAATGATCAGAAATGCTCGTATCTAATAGATATCCCTCCTGTTGGCACAACCGGTACCACAACACTTCATCTTCTGCAAGTACCTTCCATGTCCTGCTGACCTAGAAATCAAATTTTTATATATATATATAGCATAAAGTTATAAGCAAAAGTTAGATTTCATATAAAATGATTTAAATAACATCTGAAATATACACATATAAAACAATATAGGCCTGCACTGAGACTAAATTCTTATCTAAACAAATATACTACTAACAGTATGGAAAAAAACCTCCTTTAACAAAATGCTTGTTTTCTGTGGATTCTTTTGAAAATAACTGAGTTTCTACTCCACTAAAACTCCACGCAACATGGACACCAGTGTTTAGCGGCCACACTGCCAACCTGAAACGTCAGTGTATCAGAAAATTTTGAAGGAAAGAAGAAAGAGAACAATTAAGACAGCATTATAAGTTTAGAGCAAAAATATGAATTTATTTTCATATTTGTAGCTAAGAAAACCTCTCAGATCACACCACCATATCTCTAAAGTCCTACTGACAATGCCTGATTAGGTGTATGACATTAGTGATTTGTAACCTATTGTATTACAGTATGCATAAATAGGAATGAATTATTAAGTTTTTCAAGTAGCCTCAAGTTGCTGTCCATTTCAGAGAGAACAGCTTCATCATAATCAATTGTGGGCTTAGAATTAAAGATTCAAGAGGTAAGAGCCAACTTAAGTAGCATTTGTTCTCTGGAATTCTTAATTTAAAAAACCAGATGTAACCAATGAAAACTGCTATCAGTGAAAGCAGCAATCAATTGTACGCTGTTTCCAAAAGATTAAAAAAAACCTTCTCAGACTGACATCATCTTTAGCAACCTACAATTAAGCATCTAATGTCCGTTTCAGTCCCAAGATTACACCCAGAATCTAGCTCTCCCATTGATACAAACTCTCACAGGACCACATCTTTGTGTTTACTTGCCATTCGTTCCACGTTTACGCACAGATACAACATGGCACAGTGGGGTGAAAGATAAACTATTATTTGTTCTCTATTTTATAAGATTAAACTCCTTTGCATTTTATCACTATCATGCACACCTTGCTTCAGACTTCTTAAAGCCACAGCTTTCAAATACAAAGCATAGCTTCACAAAATTATATATCATGAGGAATACTGAAAGTACAAGATCCCTTTGGCCGGTACAGATTTGCAAGAAGTCCCTGCAGAACACAAGCTGTTAGAGCAACAAAGTGTGCAGTGAGGCTTACAGAGAGCTTAGGAAAACAACACTCCCCGCCTTAAATATATCAAGCAATCTCAGAGTTCATCATGTGATCTGTAAAATTTTACATACGATGACTTGGAAGAGCATGCCTTACTCTGCTGTATTAAATGCACCATCAGGCCAAGACTGACTAGTCAGCCCAACCAAGTGAGAACACCCACAACATCGCAGGGAGGCAGCAGCTAAGGTCCAGAAAGCAGGTCAGCCCCATCAACACAACCCTGTGTCTTACAGGTCTCCTTGGGGCACAGCAAGTGCAAAACCATCTTACACACATGGTCCCAAACCTCCTTGCATACTATATAGTCCCCAAAGAGTGGGACAGTATGCTCTGCAGTGAACAGCACAGATCCCCCCCCTTGAAAACTTTATGAAGCTGCTAGCCATCTTGTTTATGTTGTGCTGCCTTGTCGGTCTTGCTGTAAGGACACACAGATATATAATTACTGCTCTCAAAAACCAACATCCCACTAGGAATCAAGAATTGCATCATAAGACATCTCTCATGACCTGTTTCTTTCAAGGGGAAAAAAAAATTAATATGAGAGAAAAAAAGACGGGTGGACTCAGTAACCTGCATATGTTTTTAAGATTTGATACCCACACATAAGAGCAACTCTCAAACTGGAACATCCAAGTTCGGCAGAGCTAATATTCTATTTATTCACCAAAAGACCTCAATTCAAACTAGCAGAAATACAATCCACTTCCATCATCAGACAAAAAAAAAAAACCTGGATAGGGAAATCATAACTGCCTTACAAATGACAGAAACAGCACCGAGTCTTCTCTAGCATTATACATCATCCTGCAATTAAAAAAAAATCCGTGTTTAATGCTCCTGTGCCTATAGGGACACACTCAGGAAGTTTAAAAGCAAAAAAAAAAAAAAAATCCAAATTTCAAACCATTACAATTTAGTGGGGAATTTGCTCTCAATTTGATTTTAAAGTAATATAAATCCATATATTATTGCTCAAAGAAAAAAAAAAAAACACAAACAACAAAACACCCAGCTTTTTGCTGACACACAAAAAAAGCAGCTGTTCTGCAGGAGTTGAGCACCCCGGCCAAGCCCGGTCGACAGTGACGGCACCTCTGCCCCGCTCCCGTACAGCGGCACGTTTCTGCTGACTTTGAGGTGACAGGCTAATGCACAAGCAGAAGTAAACAAAGCCAAACTACGCCAACTTTTGCCTTGCTTAAAAAAAAAAAAAAAAAAAACAAAAACAAACCACAAACCCAAAAAAATCAAAACAAGAACACCCACACACACCTTTGGAGTTTGCCAAAATAGACAATGTTGCACAGACCTTTCTAGTTTCAAGGTCTTAAAAGCATTTTATAAAGACAGTAAAAAAAAAAGGGGGGGGGAACCTACATAAAATTTAGACTGCCTTTTCAACTTTCAGGAACAAACATTCAAGGGGAACAAAGATCCTATCCCATTATGATTTTTTTTAATCAAATTACATCGAATCCCACTGCTTTACAAGCATGAATTTCCAAAGGGTCCCTAACACAGCCTTTTCTTAATGCACCAAAACTGGCATGACAATCCCTTGTAAAAGCCCCACTGAGTGAGCCTCAGCTGCAAGAAATCTCTAATAAAAGTGTCTCAAGCATTTCACTTTACAGCACCACTGTGAGCTGCCGCATTAAAACCAGCCATTGGCTTGAAGTCAGCTTTATTAGATCTGCTTGACTTAGAGTTTCAGGTGAGGCCCCGAAAGCCAGAGCATTACGGCTTTATTTATACGCACCCATACATTCTGCTTGCTGGAGAGTAGCTGAGACACTCAAAGCTCTTATTAAACTATGAACATAATTATTTCCAAATCTACACTACGTAGAAACTCCAACAACGATCAATGACAACATCTTACAGAGCTGTTTATAGATTTAGAGCCCCCGATTTCATTTTGTCTTTAGCATTCCTATCCTCTTTTTACTACAGTTCTCGACTGTTCTCAGCAAAGAAACTTTGGTTTCCCCCGAGGTCCGCAAGGGAACCGTTTTACATCTTATAGTTCAGCAACTAATAATGTTCTGAAGGACTTCAAAGGCTTTCGCCGACATACGTTTTGCTATTTGGTTTTGCCTTTGGGAGATTCCCGCCCCCCACCGCCCCAAAACCTAAAAAGCCCCACCTCTTCCATCAAATCCGAAACTTCTTCTAATCCTGTCTAAATCAACTGGCTCAAATCCTGATGAAGGTTTATTCATCCCTCTCCATCTTTGTTTTCATTAGGTTTATTTTCTTCCCTAGTCACACAAAGACATATTCAAGGTTCATTTGCTGAAGCCAGCGGCCTCAATTAGAAATATTTGGACTTTCAATTCAGTACAATACGTAGCATCAAATAGTATTTAATCCAAAGCCATTCAGATGCACATTTACCAGGTGGAAACTGCTCATCTTTTCAATTCACAGGCATAATGTTATTTTAAGTCTCATCCTGAGCCCAGGATATCCTTATCCATCCGTTTCTCTGCTCTCTCTATAAACTATGAGGAGGATGGATGATTGCTTTTACCCATATACAACCTTGATGCAAAAATATGCTCAAAAAAATACATGAGATTTTCTTTTTTAAAATGTCTAGACACTAAAAGCCTAACAGTTTGACAATTCCAGAAGCTCTAGAGGCAAGCATCTGAAATTCTCGATTTAGGCAAGACAATTCATTCTTAAATTCCTAGAAACGGTCTCCCTTGTCCTAGATACATACACAATTGTTGTGTTGGTAAACATTTCTAAACCACCTCTCAGATGAAAATGCTAACAGTTCAAGGCACGTTCCCACTGATCCGATCAGAAATAAAACTGCTTTAGCATTGCCAAAATTCAGTACATACCGACGAGAAGTATTGCACGCCACAAAATGCAATTTATGCAGTCTCTGGTATTTACTAGAAAGCAGTAACAACTCTAAGTGTACGGAGAAGTTCACAGATTAGACCCATCACCTTATCACAGAGCTGTGAGTTTAAAGGCCAGGTCCTCAGGCCATGAGCGAAGCCAATTGCAGATGTCTGCAGTATCAGCCCCAGATAACACAAGAACTTCTGATGCGTTTCAATTTGTCATACTTGCGGTGTCCCAAGTGATTGTTTTTCTTGTCCATCATGACCAGCAAGAAGGACTGCCTGTTCTCAAACCCGCTCACCACAGAAGTCACAAGAGAGTCGCTCATAGCATAGATATTTCTTCCAATGGTCAGAACAGACTCAAAAGTTGCTCACAGGGCTGGCACAAAGCAGAGGGAAAATTCTGCCATTACTCTGGACTGTTCTGCTGACACATTAAGTCCTGGATACCTTTCCCTTTGAATTATAAACATGGGATATCAGCAGGGACTGGTCTGCTGGACACTACTGAATATTGCACAACTACTGCGAACCCACCAAAGCTCAGGAACTGATGACACCATTAATTTACATGCTGCACATGGCTTTCGTATTTCAAGTGCCATACGGATAGTTTGTGGTTTATAGTACTAATTTCAAAAATCAAAGAAAAGCTGTGGGGAAGAGGGGGAGGGGGAAATACGAGGGTGAAATTAAAGTTCTCCAGAGCAGTCTGTGGTGTGATTAAATCTCAAAGAGGCTCTGCAGTCAGGCTACTTTACTGTTAGTCAGTTACCAATTTGGCATAAAGAACTAAGCAAACAGGTTTTCTCCAAAGGCACTCACATAGTTCATGATGCCAATTCCACTAACTGGCCCAATTTCACTAAAATCCCAAGGCGCCTTAATAAAAAAAACCTTTCTATGATAACACCGTAAAGCAGCAGGGCTTTCCATTTAACAGAAGAAGGCTTCCCCCCCCTTCAAAAACAAAATCACCAAGAGAAAAATGAAAATGGTATTTATTTTTATTGCTTTGCTTTTTATTTGAACACTTAAAAAGAAGCCAGCTCTGCACTAAAAGCATTGGATATTCATCTCATTCGGAGAGCCTTGTAAAACACTGGGCATTTGCTCAGTTACCTGTCAGCTGCCATGTAGGATCGACTGACTCAGTCTTAGAAGGCGAATGAGAAATGTGGAAAATTTTCTCAGTGTTAAATACATCTTATGAGAACAGGTTCAAGTTAAAAACCAAAGCGAGTGAGCGATCAAGTGCAGCGAAAATTAGCAGCCCTTCATCAGCCAATCTTTTCACTATGCCATGAGGTAAATTGAGCATGCCTAAGGGGATAAAAAAAAAAAAAGACAGAGGAAGAAGAACCTTAAAGTAATCCACTTAAAAAATGCAATCCTGTTGCATTTCGTGGGATGCGGCCTTTATTGATCGTATATCTACCTCAAACGACAGAAACTCAAACATATCTAAAAGTTTCAGTCTCCTGGACAGCACCAAAAAGTAATTCTAGAGAGTTTTTTTTCCTCTGCAACAGAAGCCCTACAAGAGGAATTATTTTTCTTCTAATAGTCCTTGTTCCTAAAAGGCATTATCAAGTCAAAGATTTAAGCAATAACCACCTGTAGCTATTTAACACTATGACTTGCTCATACTGAACCTCAAAAGCCCAATTTCATTTCAATGCATGTGCCATTTGGCTAATACTTGTGTCTAGTTTACCATCCACAACAAAGCTATACCCTGTCTGTCGCTTTTCAATATTTACACATTAACATTTCTTTCTCTTACAAACAGTCCAAGGCATGGTTCGAGTGTAACACAAAGAATGGGTTTGGATGGATTTTTGCAAAGTTGCAAGATGTGCTTTGTGCATAAAAGTCCAATGAACACCAGCCCAAGACACTAAATAGCAGCCATGGGAGAAGCTGGCAAGGAATATCCACAATATTCTACTCCATTTCACAGGGTAATCAGCACTTGCCAATGAAGTTTGCTTTGAAGACCCATTCAGGGAGGAGGTTCATCATTCATTGTGTGAAATAAGGAGATAATAGGCTCAATAGCATGGGCTGAACAGTCCTAAGTATAGTCAGGTGTGTGTGACTGTTTAAGTTAGTAAAGCTACTCGAAGAGACAGGCAGTTTACAACAACACATAAATTATGGACCATGTCTGACTATAGACTGGTGAAAGCGTTATCTTACAAGTATCACCAAAGGAAAATATGAACCCCTTGCCGGGGTGGGGGGAGGAAATCAGTGTCATTTAAGAATTTAGCCTCACATGAAATTACTACAGACAAGAAGTTACTACTCCAGTTTTTACGGTTCAAGTCACGCACTGAAAAGTCGGGGGAACAGCTTTTTTGCCATGCCCTTAGCACGGCAAAGTGTTAAGTTCTAAATATTGCAGCAATTGTTTCTAAATACGTTCACTTGAATCAAAAGATCTTTGCAAGTATTTATTTTAAGTTTTAAGGCTTCACTTTTGTCCAAGCCACAAATGCTTTATTTAACTCTACTCAACTGCAAGCTATAAATCCAGCTCATTTACTATTATTTTTTCAATTCCACTTTGGAAGCATTTCCAATAAGCAAAGCACAATCAGGTGAGCTACTAGGGCTACCACACATCTTCCCCGCATCAAGGTGCCTGACCATTTCTTGAATATTTCTGCCGATTTTACGTGGTATCAGAGAAGCAAACTGTCAGCAGCACTTACCTGAGCACACCTTCCCAATTCAGTCTTGCCCAGGTACTGAAATATCTTCAGCGCCAGTTCATAAGGCAGCTGGATATCAAAGAAAGGAACCTCATTTATTTCATTCTGAAAAGAAAAAAAGAGAAAATAATTTCTCAGGCTTCTTTAATGCACAGCTAGATAGTAGCAAAAGTTACCATAGCATGAAGAAAGGTCGTTGTATCCTCAGTGCGATCACAGTTCCATAAAAAAGGCAGAAGTAATTCTGCCTCTCCTTCCCATAACCACACAACATCAGACAGACCACGCTGGCATGAAGGTACCCAAGCTACTCTTTGTTCTCTCCGAGTCTTATCAGGTAAAGAATATTAGAAGGCTAAGTGGGGCTAAAAAGCAAATTGAGGAGAACCGTAAGGCTTATCTACAGTCAGATGGCAGAGAAAGGCAAGACTCAAGTTCTAATAAAAAGGTTTGTCTAAGGTTTCAGCATCAAAAAGACCAAACAAGTAAGCACTTGGAAGACATATGCCCATTATTAATTTCACTTACAAGATTTCAAATACAGGTGATGGAAAATGAACAAATATTTTTATATAAAACTGAATGGAGATGACGTTACAGTTTGTTTCTGTCTTTCATTAGTAATATAGAAATGTCTTTTTAATATTAAATGTTCCCAAGGAGTTGCTGCTTTAACTGATTAAGTATCTAAAAAAAAAAAAATTTAAAACCAAAGAATCCATCGTTTTAATCTAACAGCTAAATGCAGCATACACATTTTTCCTGGATTTTTTTGTTTGTTTGTTTTAACCACATAACTATTAAACCTTCTTCCTGCAGTTATCGCATCAATATTTGCCCTCTCCCTCATTTCTGTCTGGATATTCTAAATTTTTGTATTATATAATAGAGAGAGCGCAAATCCAGCCCATTCTGACCATTTCTATGTCACCCATTTTGACGTTTTGCTCGCTAGTGTTTTTTCCTGGTTTCTGTACCCCCCCTAGATGCTCCCAAACACCTGACCACTCTCCGTCACTCCCCATGCACAAAATCAGCTGCTCAGCTAAAACCTATCTCCATTGTTTGCTGTCAGAAAGTCAGGCAGACCCCAAATCGGGATCACCCCCTTCCTCTTAGCACTTCTCTAGCCCTGATACCTTTGTCTCTTTGTAGGTCTCTTCTACAACTACTCCTTGCTCATTTAAACGTGGATGCTTTGCAGTGCCAATGAAGTGGCAAAAATAGGCAATGCTGGGTTTATTTAAAGTAGAGTTACACAGGAAAACTATTGTATAATATGGTTGTGTGAAAGTTTTTAATGCAAAAGCTAATCTACACTAGATAAGTGTTTAGACAGCACAAATATGGGCAACGTTCCCATTAGGTCTTGTTAACAAAACAGCACCAGTTTATGAACTCTGGAACCTCGCACTTGTTCCAAAGTTACTTAAACTACACCTGTGGCCAACCTTCTTGCTCCCCTCCCTCCTTGTCCACAATCTTCCTGCGCAAACAGCTCCTTTTCCTTTCCTTTCCCTCTGCATGAGGGCCAATGGCTCCACGCCCTGCTGTGGATTTGCAAGAAGACTGTTTGCTTTCATGTGATACAAATTGCATCTATTTCCAAAGGGGACGCCAAAGAAAAATATAAAAGGAACTCTGAGAGCACATCTCCATGGCCACATGCAGACAGACCTCAAGCTGGCCAGATGTGAACCAGCTCGGATCCAGGAGCCACATAACCATTTTAGAGCAATGCGCTGCCCAAACAAATAAGATGAGCCATTCGGCAAGGCTTATTAGCTCTAGGCTTATGAGCTCAGGCACAGCACCACTATGAATATATTGCTTCCAAACTGGAGTTGACTCACGTCCAGCCAGCAGAACCTGGTCTATCTGTATGTACCCAAAGATATCATCAGAACGACAGGCTGCCTACAGACAGACTGGTACAGACACAACAGTCAAGACTGACAGCTCTCTCACAAAAAAGGGGCGGGGGGAAGAGAAAAACCAGCTATACAGATTTTTTTAAACTAACATGCAAAAGTATTTACAGTCAAATTATAAGCATGGGTTTGGGACAAAGCACAAGCAACAGCTCATACTAATTCCATCCTAATGCAACCTTAACATTAGAGACAGATTGAGGTCTTCCCACATCCCAAAAATTCACACAGCTTATCTTTAGCATAGTGCTCACCGCTGCAAACGAAGCGGTAACATTAAGTCAGCACCAACCTGTCTAAAAAGTCTACTGGAATGAATCCAAAACTCAAATACTACCATCCCCTCTGAGACAGATTTGGGCTCCTGCGTGCTAATGGAGCACTAATTCTGTAAATGGATTAATTTGTGCCTTGCAGACAGAAATTTAATCTGTTCCTTTTAATTTTTTTTAAGCAAAGAGTAATTAGTCACAGTTAGGTTAGTGAGAAGCAAGAAAATGGGTTTCCCCCCTAGTTTTCCTACGCTGTAAATAAAATCTCTATTGCATTTAGAGGATTTACCAAAATAACTTTCATCTCGTTCAGAACTGTATTTAAGACTATTTCCACATTAACTCCTTTATTTAAAGAATTAATACTTGTTTTCTTACTGCACTGCTGTGTCACAAGGCAGGATACCTTTAATTACTGCACCTGCATCAAATAGCCTGAATAAGCAACAAAATCTTTTTTAAGAGAAAAAAAATACCATCTCATAGGGAGAGAGGCAGATTGTGGAGGGTTAAAAGCCTGACAACCAAAATATATTCAGAAGCTGAGGTTATAAACTAGCTCACAGGAACCCAAAACTCAGCGCCCCCCTTTCTCACCCCATCCCAGAGACGAGGCGCGGACGGGCCCTGCTCCCTGCCCCCGTCAGAGCGGCCCCGCCACGACCCCAGCCGCAGACCCCCCCAGCTCCCACCCGCGCCGACCCCCTCCACGCCTCG